>OX393549.1:130122573-130482573 GCA_947650365.1 Chamaelirium japonicum
TCTCCGTCGGTAAAAATATCACGACGAAACTCAGGGTAAAAACCAAGCCTCTGGAAATAATATAAGCCTGAGTTTCGTCGTAACATTATACCGACGGATATTATTTGTCCGTCGGTATAAATCCATTATACCGACGGATCTTATTTTTCCGTCGGTATATACCGACGGAAATTAAATATCCGTCGGTACAAAGGTCCCGACGAAACTCAGTGTAAAATCCGAGTCTCTGGGTTATTTTTACCGACGGATGTAAAAATGTCCGTCGGTAAAAACCCTGTGTTAAATTAGATTCAGCGATCCCCCCCCCCCTTCTGTTCTGTTTCGATCTAAACCCCTCCCCGCCCCTCTCTCTCTCTCTCTCTCTCAATCTCCCCCCCTCCCCGGCCTCCCCCCCCTCCCCGGCCTCCCTCGCATCGCGTCCCTCCGGCCGACCGATCGACCGGCGGCAAGCTCCTCCTCCTCCTCGTGGGCTCCGGCCGGTGAGCTCCTCCTCCTCCTCCCCCCCCCCCGGTGAGCTCCTCCTCCTCCCATGGTATGTAGATCTTAGGTATTAGGATTATGTTTAGCTTTAAGGTTCAATTTAGAGATGATGGCATGCAAATGAAAATTTGAAATGTATGGATTGTTCACTAAGGCCCTGTTTGGATAGGATTCTGATTCTAGGATTATGTTTAGAATTAAGGTTCAGTTTAGAGATGATGGCATGCAAATGAAAATTTGAAATGTATGGAGGGACATTTTTGTCCTCTAATTCTTAGAATTAAATGAAATGAAATCATGCTTTGGATTGTTCACTAAGGCCCTGTTTGGATAGGATTCTGATTCTAGGATTCTAGGAGCCAGGAATCCCAAAATCCCAAAAAAAGGCTCGGGAGTCCGGAGCCTCGATTTTGGGCTCCAGAAAAATGGCTCTCAGAAGTACATTTTGGGCTCTCCACAAAAACACTTTTTGGGATTAGGTTGTATCCAAACAGGCTCTTTATCTTTTTTAGGAATTCCGGGCTTCCAGAATCCTGGAAACGGAGCGTATCCAAACATAAGTCCCCCTAAAATTTTTCCCTAGAAGAAGTAGAAGAGGGTTTTAAATTTTTCCCTTAAAATCAAAATGAAAAAAAAAAACATGGACGGCAGGATTCGAACCTGTGCGGGCAAGCCCACATGATTTCTAGTCATGCCCGATAACCACTCCGGCACGTCCACCAGTTATATTGAAAGAGAGTCTTTTAATTATATGATGAAATGAACGACACGACGACATGTGCGTCACAACCATCCGGTGGGGTGCGCCCGATATGTGAATCGCCACACGTGTAATGAAGTGAGCGATCGGGACCAAGAACAATTCAAATATTCGAGAAAGAGTCGCGTAGTTAACGTTTCCTGAATTAGTCGCGATTAAAACATGATAGAAGAGGGATGCGATGAGAGTGACAGAGATGAGACAGAAAATGACTAGACCGTATGTAAATCAAATTATTTCATATTTAAATCAAATTGTTTCATATATAAATCATATTGTTTCATATGTATATCATATTAATTTATACTGTTTCATATGTAAATCATATCGTTTCATATGTAAATCAAACTGTTTCATATTGTTTCATAAATCATACTGTTTCATATGTAAATCAAACTGTTTCATATTGTTTCATATGTAAATCTTACTGTTTCATATGTAAATTAAACTGTTTCAGATGGCATCACGGTCATATGTTCGTAGAGGCAGAGGCAGGGGTGGGGTAGCTCGGAGCGCTTCGGCTGCCACCCCAGGGTCCGAGGCTGAGCCGTCCGGATCTGGTAGTGATGTTCCTCTCTCCACACCAGCTCCTGATGTGGTCGCAGTCTCCGGAGCTTCGAGCAGTGCTCAGCACTCGGCTACAGCGTCTACGCCCACAGGTAATATTTAGATCTAAAGTTTTATACATGTTGTAAATACTTCTTCAATACTGATGTATATTTTATTTGCAGGGTCGAGGATCACCAGGCACGTAGGCGACCGGGGCGTGATGACGGCCCGGCGCTTGTCGGCCTTACGCGAGCCACTTTCCCTACAGTAGAGCGGCAGGACCTTTGTGGGTGAGCACGCTTCTGACACCGCCACGTGGGTCAGTATTATAGTACGGGAGGAGAGGAATGCCCCGATTGTGGGGTTAAGGGGGTGGAAGAACATTGATGCATCCTATAAGGAGAGGATGTATCAGCAGTTTTTGGTACATTAGTTTCATTAAAGCATTTTAGAATAATATCGTACTTCTTTATAATTTGATTTGATAAAATGACTTGTTTCTAAATTGATTTTACAGGAGAAATTTAAATGGGAGAACATGGAAACCGACACCCATCGGGAGGACTTGTGGAAGATGATGGGTGAGCGATACAGGGATTACCGTCATGAGCTCTACCAGCTCTACGGTTACTTGGTCGGCCAGCCGGCTGAGGAGGTACAGGCTGCGGCCAGGATGAGAGACGTGCTACCGCTACACGTTCTACAGTTTTTGGTCGCTCACTGGGCCACCCCTCACTTTCAGGTATAATTATAATTTTGTTGATTCGTACTTGTTTTAATGTTATACTAAAAATTTGTATTGATGTTTCAAAATTTAATCGATTGACACAGGCGAAATCTGCTATAGGCAAGCAGAATAGAAGTGCCTCGACGACACCTGCTCCAGTGAAGGGAAGGACCTCCATGCCCCAGCTTGCCCAACAGCTGGTAAATGATACAAACATTGTTATTATTTAAAGCTCTATACATGTTATATTAACTCATCTATTTATTTTATATATCCAACAGACACAGTCCTTGGGCCACGAGCCTAATAGGATTGACATTTTTGAGGCCTCTAGGAGGCGGCGTATCGATGGGGCATTTTTGGACGACAGGGTTGCCTCGCAAGTGGTAAGTAATTAAATTACTATTAATATATTCCTATACATATGCCATAAAATATCATTGAATATCATTGGTTGTTTTTATATAGGAGAGGATGCGACTTCTGGTGACCCCGTCGGGCGAGGCCAGCTCCTCCTCCAGCTCAGTATCTGTCGACTCAGCGATGGATACTGTGCTGAGACCTGCCACGCACGGCCGTGTCCTCTGTACGGGCCTTGGAGTCACGCCCTCCTCCTACTTTGGACGAGAGGGTATGCGCTCGAGGGCACGGGACACCCAGATCGGTGCTATCACTCAGCTGCAGTCTGCGCTAGACGCGGAGCGAGAGCAGAGGCAGGCCCTCGAGCAGAGGATTGAGGCGGAGCGAGAGCAGAGGCAGGCCCTCGAGCAGAGGGTTGAGGCGGAGAAGAAGGCCCTCGATGAGGAAAGAGAAGCTCGCAGGGAACTGGAGCGTAAATTTTATGAATTCATAAGCCGGTCTAGCGGTGGCTCATCCTCATGATCAGGTACTTACTAATCTTTATAATATTAGCAAAAAATATGAATCTTATTAATTTGAGTTTAGATCATATTATCAGGTACTTACTAATCTTTATGAGATCCTTATAGAGATAGGGGGTATAATTGTATTTATATTACACTGGTATTGCCTTCGTAATCCACAGTGCAGTCATCACCGTTTAATGAAATTGGTGTTGACTAACTTGACACACGAGTATGACTAAAGAGTTTTAGTCGGTATGTTGGAGTCTAGACTAGAGACGCATTAGAAGACCCTAGGTGATCCTAACTTCGGTCCATGATGACTCAAGAAAAGTTTACGGATGTAAAAATAGAATAATTAATTATATATATGATATATATAATTAATTAATTATTAAACATATATGTGATATATATATATATATGGATAATAATTTATTTATGTGCATAAATGATTCAAGACATATAGGCACTTAAGTATGCATAAAAGGCAAAAGAGATGATGAAAAGGCCGAGGGGTTCCCGGGGTACCTCGGACACATGGCTCAATCCAAGAAAGGGGGGAGGAAGCCAAAACCAAGAGAGGAGAACCCGCTCGCAAGTCCGAAATACGGAATAATTCCAAGTTCAAATTATCGGACGCCGATCCGATGACGATCGGATCGAATCCAAACCTATTTCATATCCGAAAAAAGCTAACTTATGATTTTCCAACACTTAGACTCTAAATCGGTGAATCGGAGCGTAAATTGGTCAAATATCCAATTAGAACTCGCTCGCAAGTCCGAAATACAGAATAATTCCAAGTTCGAATTATCGGATGCCGATCCGATGACGATCCGATCGAATCCAAACCTATTTCATATCCGAAACATGCTAACTTATGATTTTCCAACACTTAGACTCTAAATCGGTGAATCGGAGCGTAAATTGGTCAAATATCCAATTAGAACTCGCTCGCAAGTCCGAAATACGGAATAATTCCAAGTTCGAATTATCGGATGCCGATCCGATGACGATCGGATCGAATCCAAACCTATTTCATATCCGAAACACGCTAACTTATGATTAACACTTAGACTCTAAATCGGTGAATCAGAGTGTAAATTGGTCAAATATCCAATTAGAACTCGCTCGCAAGTCCGAAATACGGAATAATTCCAAGTTCGAATTATCGGATGCCGATCCGATGACGATCCGATCGAATCCAAACCTATTTCATATCCGAAACATGCTAACTTATGATTTTCCAACACTTAGATCTAAATCGGTGAATCGGAGCGTAAATTGGTCAAATATCCAATTAGAACCCGCTCGCAAGTCCGAAATACGGAATAATTCCAAGTTCGAATTATCGGACGCCGATCCGATGACGATCGGATCGAATCCAAGCCTATTTTATATCCGAAACACGCTAACTTATGATTTTCCAACACTTAGACTCTAAATCGGTGAATCGGATCGTAAATTGGTCAAATATCCAATTAGAACCCGCTCGCAAGTCCGAAATACGGAATAATTCCAAGTTGGAATTATCGGATGCCGATCCGATGACGATCCGATCGAATCCAAACCTATTTCATATCCGAAACACGCTAACTTATGATTTTCCAACACTTAGACTCTAAATCGGTGAATCGGATTGTAAATTGGTCAAATAACCAATTAGAACCCGCTCGCAAGTCCGAAATACGTAATAATTCCAAGTTCGAATTATCGGATGCTGATCCGATGACGATCGGCTCGAATCCAAACCTATTTCATATCTGAAACACGCTAACTTATGATTTTCCAACACTTAGACTCTAAATCGGTGAATCAGATCGTAAATTGGTCCAATATCCAATTAGAACTCGCTCGCAAGTCCGAAATACGGAATAATTCTAAGTTCGAATTATCGGATGACGATCCGATCGAATCCAAACCTATTTCATATCCGAAACACGCTAATTTATGATTTTCCAACACTTAGACTCTAAATCGGTGAATCGGAGCGTAAATTGGTCAAATATCCAATTAGAACTCGCTCGCAAGTCCGAAATACGGAATAATTCCAAGTTCGAATTATCGGATGCCGATCCGATGACGATCGGATCGAATCCAAACCTATTTCATATCCGAAACACGCTAACTTATGATTTTCCAACACTTAGACTCTAAATCGGTGAATCGGAGCGTAAATTGTTCAAATATCCAATTAGAACCCGCTCGCAAGTCCGAAATACGGAATAATTCCAAGTTGGAATTATCGGATGCCGATCCGTTGACGATCCGATCGAATCCAAACCTATTTCATATCCGAAACACGCTAACTTATGATTTTCCATCACTTAGACTATAAATCGGTGAATCGGAGCGTAAATTGGTCAAATATCCAATTAGAACCCGCTCGCAAGTCCGAAATACGAAATAATTCCAAGTTGGAATTATCGGATGCCGATCCGATGACGATCGGATCGAATCCAAACCTATTTCATATCCGAAACACGCTAACTTATGATTTTCCAACACTTAGACTCTAAATCGGTGAATCGGATCGTAAATTGGTCAAATAATCAATTAGAACCCGCTCGCGAGTCCGAAATACGGAATAATTCCAAGTTCGAATTATCGGATGCCGATCCGATGACGATCCGATCGAATCCAAACCTATTTCATATCCGAAACACGCTAACTTATGATTTTCCAACACTTAGACTCTAAATCGGAGAATCAGATCGTAAATTGGTCAAATATCCAATTAGAACCCGCTCGCAAGTCCGAAATACGGAATAATTTCAAGTTTGAATTATCGGATGCCGATCCGATAACGATCGGCTCGAATCCAAATCTATTTCATATCCGGAACACGCTAACTTATGATTTTCCAACACTTAGACTCTAAATCGGTGAATCGGAGCGTAAATTGGTCAAATATCCAATTAGAACTAGCTCGCAAGTCCGAAATACGGAATAATTCCAAGTTCGAATTATCGGATGCCGATCCGATGACGATCGGATCGAATCCAAACCTATTTCATATCCGAAACACGCTAACTTATGATTTTCCAACACTTAGACTCTAAATCGGTGAATCGGAGCGTAAATTGGTCAAATATCTAATTAGAACCCGCTCGCAAGTCCGAAATACAGAATAATTCCAAGTTGGAATTATCGGATGCCGATCCGTTGACGATCCGATTGAATCCAAACCTATTTCATATCCGAAACACGCTAACTTATGATTTTCCAACACTTAGACTCTAAATCGGTGAATCGGAGCGTAAATTGGTCAAATATCCAATTAGAACCCGCTCGCAAGTTCGAAATACTGAATAATTCGAAGTTCGAATTATCGGATGCCGATCCGATGACGATCGGATCGAATCCAAACCTATTTCATATCCGAAACACGCTAACTTATGATTTTCCAACACTTAGACTCTAAATCGGTGAATCGGAGCGTAAATTGGTCAAATATCCAATTAGAACCCGCTCGCAAGTCCGAAATACGGAATAATTCCAAGTTGGAATTATCGGATGCCGATCCGATGACGATCGGATCGAATCCAAACCTATTTCATATCCGAAACACGCTAACTTGTGATTTTCCAACACTTATACTCTAAATCGGTGAATCGGATCGTAAATTGGTTAAATAACCAATTAGAACCCGCTCGCAAGTCCGAAATACGGAATAATTCCAAGTTCGAATTATCGGATGCCGATCCGATGACGATCCGATCGAATCCAAACCTATTCCATATCCGAAACACGCTAACTTATGATTTTCCAACACTTAGACTCTAAATCGGTGAATCGGATCGTAAATTGGTCAAATATCCAATTAGAACCCGCTCGCAAGTCCGAAATACGGAATAATTCCAAGTTCGAATTATCAGATGCCGATCCGATGACGATCGGCTCGAATCCAAACCTATTTCATATCCGAAACACGATAACTTATGATTTTCCAACACTTAGACTCTAAATCGGTGAATCGGAGCGTAAATTGGTCAAATATCCAATTAGAACTCGCTCGCAAGTCCGAAATACAGAATAATTCCAAGTTCGAATTATCGGATGCCGATCCGATGACGATCGGATCGAATCCAAACCTATTTCATATCCGAAACACGCTAACTTATGATTTTCCAACACTTAGACTCTAAATCGGTGAATCGGAGCGTAAATTGGTCAAATATCCAATTAGAACCCGCTCGCAAATCCGAAATACAGAATAATTCCAAGTTGAAATTATCGGATGCTGATCCGATGACGATCCGATCGAATCCAAACCTATTTCATATTCGAAACACGATAACTTATGATTTTCCAACACTTAGACTCTAAATCGATGAATCGGAGCGTAAATTGGTCAAATATCCAATTAGAACCCGCTCGCAAGTCTGAAATACAGAATAATTCCAAGTTGGAATTATCGGATACCGATCCGATGACGATCGGCTCGAATATAAACCTATTTCATATCCAAAACACGCTAACTTATGATTTTCCAACACTTAGACTCTAAATCGGTGAATCGGAGCGTAAATTGGTCAAATATCCAATTAGAACTCGCTCGCAAGTCCGAAATACGGAATAATTCCTAGTTCGAATTAACGGATGCCGATCCGATGACGATCCGATCGAATCCAAACCTATTTCATATCCGAAACACGCAAACTTATGATTTTCCAACACTTAGACTCTAAATCGGTGAATCGGAGCGTAAATTGGTCAAATATCCAATTAGAACTCGCTCGCAAGTCCGAAATACGGAATAATTCCAAGTTCGAATTATCGAATGCCGATCCGATGACGATCGAATCGAATCCAAACCTATTTCATATCCGAAACACGATAAGTTATGATTTTCCAACACTTAGACTCTAAATCGGTGAATCGGATCGTAAATTGGTCAAATATCCAATTAGAACCCGCTCGCAAGTCCGAAATACGGAATAATTCCAAGTTGGAATTATCGGATGCCGATCCGATGACGATCGGATCGAATCCAAACCTATTTCATATCCGAAACACGATAACTTATGATTTTCCAACACTTAGACTCTAAATCGGTGAATCGGAGCGTAAATTGGTCAAATATCCAATTATAACCCGCTCGCAAATCTGAAATACGGAATAATTCCAAGTTGGAATTATCGGATGCCGATCCGATGACGATCGGCTCGAATGCAAACCTATTTCATATCCGAAACACGCTAACTTATGATTTTCCAACACTTAGACTCTAAATCGGTGAATCGGAGCGTAAATTGATCAAATATCCAATTAGAACTCGCTCGCAAGTCCGAAATACAGAATAATTCCAAGTTCGAATTATCGGATGCCGATCCGATGACGATCCGATCGAATCCAAACCTATTTGAAATCCAAAACACGCTAACTTATGATTTTCCAATACTTAGACTCTAAATCGGTGAATCGTAGCGTAAATTGGTCAAATATCCAATTAGAACCCGCTTGCAAGTCCGAAATACGGAATAATTCCAAGTTGGAATTATCGGATGTCGATCCGTTGACGATCCGATCGAATCCAAACCTATTTCATATCCGAAACACGCTAACTTATGATTTTCCAACACTTAGACTCTAAATCGGTGAATCGGAGCGTAAATTGGTCAAAAATCCAATTAGAACCCGCTCGCAAGTCCGAAATACGGAATAATTCTAAGTTGAAATTATCGGATGCCGATCCGATGACGATCGGATCGAATCCAAACCTATTTCATATCCGAAACACGCTAACTTATGATTTTCCAATACTTAGACTCTAAATCGGTGAATCGGAGCGTAAATTGATCAAATATCCTATTACAACCCGCTCGTAAGTCCGAAATACGGAATAATTCTAAGTTCGAATTATCGGATGCCGATCCGATGACGATCGGATCGAATCCAAACCTATTTCATATCCGAAACACGCTAACTTATGATTTTCCAACACTTAGACTCTAAATCGGTGAATCAGATCGTAAATTGATCAAATATCCAATTAGAACTCGCTGGCAAGTCCGAAATACGGAATAATTCCAAGTTCAAATTATCGGATGCCGATCCGATGACGATCCGATCGAATCCAAACCTATTTCATATCCGAAACACGCTAACTTATAATTTTTCAACACTTAGACTCTAAATCGGTGAATTGGACCATAAATTGGTCTAATATCCAATTAGAACCCACTCGCAAGTCCGAAATACGGAATAATTCCAAGTTCGAATTATCGGATGCCGATCCGATGACGATCGGCTCGAATCCAAACCTATTTCATATCCGAAACACGCTAACTTACGATTTTCCAACACTTAGACTCTAAATCGGTGAATCGGAGCGTAAATTGGTCAAATATCCAATTAGAACCCGCTCACATGTCCGAAATACGGAATAATTCCAAGTTCGAATTATCGGATGCCGATCCAATGACGATCGGATCGAATCCAAACCTATTTTATATCCGAAACACGCTAACTGATGATTTTCCAACACTTAGACTCTAAATCGGTGAATCGGAGTGTAAATTGGTCAAATATCCAATTAAAACCCACTCGCAAGTCCGAAATACGGAATAATTCCAAGTTGGAATTATCGGATGCCGATCCGTTGACGATCCAATCGAATCCAAACCTATTTCATATCCGAAACACGCTAACTTATGATTTTCCAACACTTAGACTCTAAATCGGAGAATCGGAGCGTAAATTGGTCAAATATCGAATTAGAACCCTCTCGCAAGTCCGAAATACAGAATAATTTCAAGTTGGAATTATCGGATGCCGATCCGATGACGATCGGCTCGAATCCAAACCTATTTCATATCTGAAACACGCTAACTTATGATTTTCCAACACTTAGACTCTAAATCGGTGAATCGGAGCGTAAATTGGTCAAATATCCAATTAGAACTCGCTCGCAAGTCCGAAATACGGAATAATTCCAAGTTCTAATTTTCGGATGCCGATCCGATGATGATCCGATCGAATCCAAACCTATTTCATATCCGAAACACGCTAACTTATGATTTTCCAACACTTAGAGACTCTAAATCGGTGAATCAGAGCGTAAATTGGTCAAATATCCAATTAGAACCCGCTCGCAAGTCCTAAATACGGAATAATTCCAAGTTGGAATTATCGGATGCCGATCCGATGACGATCGGATCGAATCCAAACCTATTTCATATCCGAAACACGCTAACTTATGATTTTCCAACACTGAGACTCTAAATCGGTGAATCGGATCGTAAATTGGTCAAATAACCAATTAGAACCCGCTCGCAAGTCCGAAATACGGAATAATTCTAAGTTCGAATTATCGGATGCCGATCCGATGACGATCCGATCGAATCCAAACCTATTTCATATCCGAAACACGCTAACTTATGATTTTCCAACACTTAGACTCTAAATCAGTGAATCGGATCGTAAATTGGTCAAATATCCAAATAG
This sequence comes from Chamaelirium japonicum, assembly GCA_947650365.1. Lineage (NCBI taxonomy): Eukaryota > Viridiplantae > Streptophyta > Magnoliopsida > Liliales > Melanthiaceae > Chamaelirium > Chamaelirium japonicum. Next base: position 130,133,405 of record OX393549.1, read on the forward strand.
AACCCGCTCGCAAGTCCGAAATACGGAATAATTCCAAGTTCGAATTATCGGATGCCGATCCGATGACGATCGGCTCGAATCCAAACCTATTTCATATCCGAAACACGCTAACTTATGATTTTCCAACACTTAGACTCTAAATCGGTGAATCGGAGCGTAAATTGGTCAAATATCGAATTAGAACCCTCTCGCAAGTCCGAAATACGAAATAATTTCAAGTTGGAATTATCGGATGCCGATCCGATGACGATCGGCTCGAATCCAAACCTATTTCATATCTGAAACACGCTAACTTATGATTTTCCAACACTTAGACTCTAAATCGGTGAATCGGAGCGTAAATTGGTCAAATATCCAATTAGAACTCGCTCGCAAATCCGAAATACGGAATAATTCCAAGTTCGAATTATCGGATGCCGATCCGATGACGATCCGATCGAATCCAAACCTATTTCATATCCGAAACACGCTAACTTATGATTTTCCAACACTTAGACTCTAAATCGGTGAATCGGAGCGTAAATTGGTCAAATATCCAATTAGAACCCGCTCGCAAGTCCGAAATACGGAATAATTCCAAGTTCGAATTATCGGATGCCGATCCGATGACGATCCGATCGAATCCAAACCTATTTCATATCCGAAACACGCTAACTTATGATTTTCCAACACTTAGACTCTAAATCGGTGAATCGGACCGTAAATTGGTCAAATATCCAATTAGAACCCGCTCGCAAGTCCGAAATACGGAATAATTCCAAGTTCGAATTATCGGATGCTGATCCGATGACGATCGGCTCGAATCCAAACCTATTTCATATCCGAAATACGCTAACTTATGATTTTCCAACACTTAGACTCTAAATCGGTGAATCGGAGCGTAAATTTGTCAAATATCCAATTAGAACTTGCTCGCAAGTCCGAAATACGGAATAATTCCAAGTTTGAATTATCGGATGCCAATCCGATGACGATCGGATCGAATCCAAACCTATTTCATATCCGAAACACGCTAACTTATGATTTTTCAACACTTAGACTCTAAATCGGTGAATCGGAGCGTAAATTGGTCAAATATCCAATTAGAACCCGCTCGCAAGTCCGAAATACGGAATAATTCCAAGTTGGAATTATCGGATGCCGATCCGTTGACGATACGATCGAATCCAAACCTATTTCATATCCGAAACACGCTAACTTATGATTTTCCAACACTTAGACTCTAAATCGGTGAATCGGAGCGTAAATTGGTCAAATATCCAATTAGAACCCGCTCGCAAGTCCGAAATACGGAATAATTCCAAGTTGGAATTATTGGATGCCGATCCGATGACGATCGGCTCGAATCCAAACCTATTTCATATCCGAAACACGCTAACTTATGATTTTCCAACACTTAGACTCTAAATCGGTGAATCGGAGCGTAAATTGGTCAAATTTCCAATTAGAACTCGCTCGCAAGTCCGAAATACGGAATAATTCCAAGTTCGAATTATCGGATGCCGATCCGATGACGATCCGATCGAATCCAAACCTATTTCATATCCGAAACACGCTAACTTATGATTTTCCAACACTTAGACTCTAAATCGGTGAATCGGAGCGTAAATTGGTCAAATATCCAATTAGAACTCGCTCGCAAGTCCGAAATACGGAATAATTCCAACATCGAATTATCGGATGCCGATCCGATGACGATCGGATCAAATCCAAACCTATTTCATATCCGAAACACGCTAAGTTATGATTTTCCAACACTTAGACTCTAAATCGGTGAATCGGATTGTAAATTGGTCAAATATCCAATTAGAACCCGCTCGCAAGTCCGAAATACGAAATAATTCCAACTTGGAATTATCGGATGCCGATCCAATGACGATCGGATCGAATCCAAACCTATTTCATATCCGAAACACGCTAACTTATGATTTTCCAACACTTAGACTCTAAATCGGTGAATCGAAGCGTAAATTGGTCAAATATCCAATTATAACCCGCTCGCAAGTTCGAAATACGGAATAATTCCAACTTCGAATTATCGGATTCCGATCCGATCGAATCCAAACCTATTTCAAAACCGAAACACGCTAACTTATCATTTTTTAACGCTTAGACTCAGTTATAGATATAAACCATTTTTTTAACAAATACATGTTAATTGCAGGAGCAGGGCGGCGTCAGGGGATCGATGAGAGCACCAGCGTTGGTGGCGGGCGGGGGTGGTTGAGATAGGGCGGCGTCAGGGGATCGATGAGAGCACCAGCGTTGGTGGCGGGCGGGGGTGGTTGAGATAGGGCATGTATCATCTCTCAGTTTTGGATTGTGTAAATATTATTTTGTAATATGTGCTTATTTTTTGTTCTTGTCTATAATTGTCGGCCGGGTACTGTGGTAATATTTGATAATTTGCTGTAATTTTTTATCAATTTAGGTAATATTTTAAAATTTGCGGTAATATTTTATAAATTGTGGTAATATTTGATAAATTGTGGTAATATATTGTGGTATTGTTGTAAATCACAGGAATTAAATAACATTATTTAGGTAAAGTTATTAAAAAAAACATACTTATTACCGACGGAAATTAATTATTCCGTCGGTAATAATGTTTTCATTTTTTTAAATTATAAATAATTTGCCGACGGCAGATAATATCCGTCGGTAATATATCTATTATTACCGACGGGCAATATATATGCGTCGGTAATATATATAGTATTACCAACAGTATATACCATAACCGTCGGTAAAATACTTATATATTACCGACGAATTATTAAGGTTCGTCGGTAATAATAAATTATATTAATTTTTAATTGATTAAATATGACCGACGGCTTTAATATTACCGTCGGTATTAATTATTATTACCGACGGTAATATTTGGTCCGTCATATTGTTTTCCCCGACGCCTTTTTTCCCGACAGCCAGCGATGGAAATATCTTCCGTCGCTATAAAATATTACCGACGGAATGTTAATATTACCGACGGATATTGTCCGTCGGTAATAATTGTTTTTTTTGTAGTGGTGGGTGTGTTATCTAAGGTAAGGTGTATATGCTCACAAAAAAAATCAGCACATTCTAAGACTCCTAGGGGTGTCAAATGGGCGGCTGCCCATTTCGTCGAAATAGGCCGCCAGCCTATACCCTGTATCCTATATATATATATATATATATATATATATATATATATATATATATATATATATATATATATATATATATATATATATATATATATATATATATATATATATATATATATATATATATATATATATATATGGGTCAGGATCGGATGACCCAGCAAATTTTGACCCATTAATAACCCAGCACCATTTGAGGCACTTAGAGGTTATAGAATGGGCTGATTTTTTGTAGGGATGTTGTCTATGGTATGTTGATCATCCTCACAAAAAATCAGCACATTCTAAAACCTCTAACTGCATCAAATGCGCACTTCAAATCAACGGTTTTTGACTGTCAATTTTAACCGTTGATTTGAAGAGCACCCTTTGATGCACCTAGAGGTTTTAGAATGGGCTGATTTTTTGTGAGGATGATCAACATATCATAGACAACATGTCTATAAAAAAGCAGCCCATTCTAAAACATCTAGGTGCCTCAAAGGGTGCTGGGTTATTAATGGGTCAAAATTTTGATGGGTCATCCGATCCTGACCCTATATATATATATATATATAGAGAGAGAGAGAGAGAGAGAGAGGGGTGTTAGGATGCGGCGTGCGGTGCGTGTGGCGCACCGTAGCAGCCGTCTGATGCACTGCTGCATGCATCGCACGCACCGCAGCAGTGCATCAGACGGCTGCGGTGCGGCGCCGCAGGCACCGCACGCCGCATCCTAACATTCCTCTATATATATATATATATATATATATATATATATATATATATATATATATATATATATATATATATATATATATATATATATATATATATATATATATATATATATATATATATATATGGCAGTTTGTACAAAATTTTTATTAGATAACACTAGGCCGGTGTGCTCTACCATAGCCTTCTATTATCTAAGCGGGGCTAGCTATGGTGGATATTTATATTTGAATTAAAGTTGCCACTAGAGAAATATTTTTGGTTCCTAAGTATCGTGTGAGTTCTGGCACTGTCTATCAAGTAAATACTATCTCTATTCAAATCTCCCTGGGATTCATTTACTTAGCAGAGAAAATATTATCTAGTATAAAATTTCTCTAAAATAGAGAGATAGGAAATAGAGATAAACTTTAATAATGACGAGGAAGATCGATCTAACATATCAAAAGAAAACACCAATTCTAAGAAAGGAAACATCAACTATGGTGATAATATTATTCAGAACTATGTCTATTCGATCAAGATCCCTTGTCTTCTCCTTGTCATCCCCATAAAAAGTATGAAACCGCCAACTGGGTTGACACCAGAAGATAGTTGTCTTTGCCTTGTCTTCTGGATAAAGAGATTCTATTGATGCATACTTTATGATTGCATTATCTGACTTGAGTGATTGTAAGTGGAGCTTGGCATCCAGTCTCCATTCTAGATTGTTTTTACCGCTGATATTGAGTGCACTGAATTCTAATTTTACAAGATTCGACATCTTGGGAGCACAATGAGAGACTATGACAGGGCTTGGATCAACTGTGAGATACTAACTAATTAATAAAATTTTAAGAATACTAAAATCCTATCCTCTAGGGAACTCCTGGTTCTCTATAATGGGAATTTCTTGTTCGAATCGTCCATAGTCATATCGTACTATCTCGGCTGACATAGGACGAGCACACATTAGCTAAGGACATATGAACAAGACTATTTTGATAACGTAGCAAGAGTTCAAATCCAGTGGGCATTTATAATTATTGTATTAGGGTCCATGGAAGTACTGCTAATAGTTCTTAAGAAAATTTGTTACAACAGGTTCTGTCTAAACTAATATATAATTATTAAAAGCATTGCAGATTTTTTTAGAAAAAACCCCCATAACCCATTAACCCATAGCGGATTTGACTGGGTCATCTTATTAGAGGTCAGATTCATGTGTTAAAGTTGGGTTTGTTGGGTTAACCCATACTCAATTTATAAAGCATACATATAATTATTAAACCGGGTCTGCCATTTAAATGGCCAACGGATTATAATTATTAAACCGGGTCAGGACTGCGTTATAATGGTTTAGTAGCAATCGGGTTGGGTTTATAATTATTAAACCGGGTCTGCCATTTAAATGGCCAACGGATTAGGCCTGGTGAAAGTCGTGTTTGAAACCCAACAATGGGAACTGTTCATCTTCACCGATTCTCATGAAAACCCTAACTAGCTCACTGAAATACGCCACCGACCCATGATCCGGATTGGCCATAGCTGCTCAAGCACGCAGGTCACCGCATCGATTGCACTTGCGTCGGCCGCCTCATGTCGTGGCCACTCGTGTATGCTTGCCGCCGCCTGCTGCACCACCTCGAGCCCACTGACGTCATGTCGTGTGAGGCCATGGCTGCCGCATGGGTTACCACGACGATGGCATGCGGGACGTACTGTCGGCGTGTCGTTTGGGTCGCTAATCGATGCTTAAATATCTCACATTATCGCTCCTAAACCTACACTCGTGACATTCATTTTATAGCCCTACCTGTGCCCTTACATGTTTTATCTTGTATTATAGATAATTACTAATTGAATAAAAAAAGGCTAAGAGGATATGACAGAATAAAGAATATCTCATTGATAGCTTCAAAACAATCCCAAGAATACCCAATTCCAATACCCGAGTCGAAAGATATGTGAAATAAGAAGGCAACGTAGCGCAGAAATTACATTGGCACCAATTGTGGCGCCAAAGGCAAAAATCCTACGGGTTTACATCTAAAATCTGATATTTTGATCGAACGACTAGGGTTGGAGGCAAGAATCATTAGGGAGGAAACCCTAATAAAAAAAGAGAGGGCTGAAAAGAGGCTCTTAATTAGTTTTTTTTATCAACGACGGCTCGAAGAGGAGAGGAGAAGAAAATCGGGGATGGAGTCTTCATCGATCATCTTCATCGAAGCCGCCATCATCACCACTACCATGCTAAGCTAAAGCTCTTGTCTAGGGTTTTGATGAAACACTAGTTTTTGTACTTGGATTACTTTTTGAATAATTAGGTTTTTCCATTTCTATCTGGATCTTTAATTGTTTGGTATCTGAACTTAATAGAATCGAATCTTATTTAATCTATCTCTGCATATTTAGAAAATAAGATTTTGCAATGTATAGATTAAAATTCGTATAGTGTGAATGTCATGCATATGGTTATCTTCTCCTCCACCATTGGAAAAGATATGAATCATGTTTAGGGAAGACAGTTCGTGTCCTGTAAGGATAGATTGTACGTACCGAAGACGATGTATGGCATGTGCACGATGATAAGGCATATTATGTGATTTAAATTCTACCTATAATTGTTTGATAAGATTAATCATGTTGAGAGACGATGATCCATGCACAACCAGAGATGGATCATTCCATACAATGATGATTCATGCTGTTGACATTGTAGAGCCTTTCTTGAGACACCATCAGGACTTTTAATTTAGTCATGATGGGTCAATCTATCCAGTGGAAATAAGTAAATTGTAATTAGCTTAAAGTACACTAATATAGAACTAGTGGTGGATTCAATGACTTAGATTCTCTCTCTCTCTCTCTCTCTCTCTCTCTCTCTCTCTCTCTCTCTCTCTCTCTATCTATCTCTGTGTATTCCATCTTAATTAATTAGTTGCTTGTTTTTTATTTATATATAATTGAAAACCAAAACCCTTCTAGATGTGCTTGAACTCTAGTGATTATAATAATTATAATCGTGATCCCTGGGACGATAACAGATTTAGCCCTATAACTACGGTTGTTTGTCGTGATCTGATGTAATTCCTAATCGATCAGTCACCGATCAGGCTGCTGCCAGGATCAAAAATCTGATAGCCTATGGTGTGAGGAGATTGTGCACTGGTCACAATACAAGATCGAAATCCTACGACCATAGCTGGCCGGTGCTGATCCGGAAACGGAAAAGAAATCACATATTATTCTCCAACGGGATCAAATCTCGTCAGAATCTATGAGATAAGAATGAATCGTCATCCAAAAATGATGAACCCAATCAAGAACCAGTTGTTGGGGTTTTGGTGGCGTACCTTTTATTGCCGCGAGTTCATCGTTCATCACTGTGAGTGAGGCACGTAATATTCTCTCTCTCTCTCTCTCTCTCTCTCTCTCTCTCTCTCTCTCTCTCATGGATGTCGTGGGCTCTGTCGGGACCCGGAGGGTGTCATGCTGATAACGTATTTTAAGATAAGATGGGAGGGTGATAGCGACTCATACAGATTCTTGGATGACGGCTAACGCTTACGAACGTTCTTAAAAGTCCGGCCCATGTATTATTAACACATATATAGACTCTAGGGTTAGGGTTTAGTATGAGAACGATTTTGTTCCAACCTCCTTAAATAGGTTGGAGCATTCCCGTCTCTCTCGTTGATCCATTACAACGGCATGCATGTATGTCATTTCCTGCTATTCAGCATTGTGAAAGGACTAAAAGCCCTCGAAATGGATCAATGAGAGAGACGGAACGTATGTCATTTCCCGCTACTCGCCAAGCACTGAGCCCTGAGCCCCGCCACGGCGCCACCACTTCCACTTCATGGGTCTGGTTTGTCAACGTGTTTGTCTATATAAATTGTACAAATAGCATCACTCGTTCAAGAACAATGTTTTTACTTCCCCAAATGCTCCTCGTAGGCGTAGCTGTGGCGTCTGCCTCACAAACAGATCGAATCTATGTGCCGGAAATGCCCTCATCGATCTTCTTGCTAATCTGCATCGAATCCCCATCTTTATCCGGTCCGAAGCAAGAAGACGCTGAGTTCCTGAGCTGGGCTGCCCCCGGGGTTGATCAGGTGGTACGACACCGAGTCGCGCGACCCCACCACCCGCTCGTAGGTCGCCCTCATGTACATCAGCTCCCCTTCCTCCTTCCCTGCCCCCACCTCACCAGGGAGGAGCACGCCGGCTCCGGCCGACATCGAGCGCATCGCCTTCAAGATCAGGCGGTCCTTCTCGGTGGGCCGCCTCTTCACGGCGTACCCGACCTTGCGCCCATTGCAGTAGGCCTTCCAGACGGGAGCGAAGTGCAGCGATCGCCGGGAGGGGTCGGCGGTGGGATAATCGCATGGGACGCTTTGGTGGCACTCGAGGGCGATGCGGAGGAGGCCCGTCTGCATCTCCTTGGCGAGGAGGCGGGTGGGCATGGAGAGCTCGAAGAGGAAAGGCGGGGGATTGGAGGGGTCGTGCTGGACGCAGAAGGAGACGTGGCCGCGGCGGTGGCCGTAGATGGTCCCGACAATGGCGGACCTCGAAGGTGACGGTGGGTACTGTAAGGCGGCGGCGTCGATGAGGCTGTCCTCGTCTTGAGGTTCTTGGGGTTCTTGGCGGTCCTTGAAGAGATCGGCGATGGAGGCGCTCAGGCGGCTCTTGATGGTCGTGGCGGCTGTGACGGCGGAGGAGGAGGTGACTTGGGCTTTGCTTGCAGATGGGATGGAAAAGCAGGAGAGGAGGGCTCGACGGAGGGAATCGATCAGCTTCATGGCTTTCTTTCTTTCAGAAAGAGAGAGAGAGAGAGAGACAGAGACAGAGAGAGAGAGAGAGAGAGAGAGAGCGCTTCGTTGGCATTTTATGTTGAACAATACTCGACTCCAACAGTTTTGGAGTAACGGCACTAACAGCTGATGTGGCAATCAATGATCGCCCCATGCCCCACTAATTATGAAATAAACCTTCAAAGGGGTAATGTGTGAGATGTCCTTCTTGAGAGATGGTTTTGAGATGCAATCCCCATCATCTTTTAATTTGAAATCAAACCTTTATAGACAAAAATGCCCCTCATTTCACTTCTAATTTAAAAATAAATGCAACTCCTCCTAAAACCAAACCAAACCCCCCTCTCTCACCGGACCTAATCGTACCTCCTAACCTAAGATCTATAGGCCAAGGATGAACCCTAGACCTAGAAACCGAACTCCGCCCTCCCACCCACCCCCCCCCCCCCCCCCCCCCCCCGCGCCACCGCTGCCATCTTCGGCTCCGCCGCTAGCGTTCGCTGCCTCTGTCACAGCTGCTCATGGCCGCCTCTGCCGCTCGCGCCCTCCGCCTATGCCTCCATCTCCACCCCCGCCTCCGCCATGGCTGATTGAGAGAGAAGAGAAGATAAGGGTGGTCTCGAGATTAAAACTAAGTAAAGGGGTTGTCTTAATGTTGGCCGGGTTGGCTAGAGAGTCTGGAGTTCAAATAAAATGTTTCACCGGATTTATCCTAATATTTAGTTAGTTAGACGGGTCTTAAGCTAATAATCTCTTAAAAAAAGGAAAATTTTATTCATACCCCAAAAATTTGTAATTAGCCCCCATTTCCAACAAACTTCAACACACCCCGATTTTCTTGATCATACCCCATTCCTATCCCAAAAATACCCTTTCCCCTTACACCCCACCTTGAATACACTCTAGTTAAATGACCCACCATACATTGATCATACCCCATTCCTTTCATATGTTGAAGCTCCATGAGGATAGGGACGAAGAGAGAGAAAGAGAGATCTTCTTTCCTCATTGCTGAAGGGGCTAATTTGATTTCCTATGGAGGAATCTGATAGGAGGAAGTAGGTCTTTGAGCCTCGTTGCTGCCTATGGAGGAATCAGATCGGAAAGAAGTAGGATCTTCGAGCCCCATTGTCGATGTCGATGTCGCTGACGCCACACTCATACCATGGCTCAATTCCTTCCCAAATGGGCAAGTTACAGATTTTTTGGGATATGAATAAAATTCTCTAAAAATAAACCTTGACTTTAAAGTGATAATATGGGTCCCACAGAATAGCTGTTCGAGCCAAATACCATACGAGGAGGAACATTCTGTGCAATGTTGTACCGGCTTGACGTGGTGAAACGTCCGTATCACAGCCCTCACATGCACTCAAGAGTGGGTTGGGTTGGTCAAGTTGGGGTGAACCCAAGTACTAGAACCCTCAATCCTAATCCAACCAACCCAACCTTCAACTCGAGATGCCCAACCCTAGCAAAAATTTCTATGCTTGGGTTGGGCTCAGGTTAGCCCAAGTTGGTAGGACGGATCGGGTATACTAATTGTTTAAGATTTTACCCTTTAAAGATCAAAAATATATATATATATATATATATATATATATATATATATATATATATATATATATATATATATATATATACTTGCTAACACTACAATACAACTTTTTTTGTATTTCTATCGATGCAATTTACTAGATCATTAGATAACATCTTTATTTGATAAGAAAAAAGCAAATAAATAATATGGGACTATGTGAAACGGATGACTATGAGTGCGACCCCTCAACATGAGTACTCGGGATGGTTGTGATTGTTACCTATATATTACATACTCATATAGATATACATGAGTACTCTGGTTCGGATTGCCCGACCCCTCAACCCAAGCCCGACCAAAATTCAAGTCGGGTTATATTTTTTTAACTCTAACCCAAACCAATCTTCAAATACATCAACCCAAACCCACCCAAAATTCGGGTTTGGCTCCAGTTGGGTCGGGTCCAACCTGCTCAAATTGCAGCACTAGGGCCATGGCCCCTCAAAATTTTGTAAAGCTCTTTTTTTTTTTTTTCAATAGATAGAATTTTGTAAAGCTACCTTCCCTTGTTGCTTTAGCAATTTTAGAAAAAGCTTGCATATTCCCCTCCATAATTTTTAAATTTTCACTTCTTGGGTCCGCCATTGCACGCACTCACCATTGAAGAGCACCCGGACGCACCTATCTGTGGCATGAGAAATTCTTGCTCGAGGGGACTGTTGCTCCAGATGCTCAGTGATGTATATCGACGGTTCACAAAAGAGTAGGGAGTTGTTCGATCTTTACTTTAAACCCAGCCACAACCTGTGCATGTCACCCATACCCTTTTTACATGCCATCAGACTTCTCCCTTTCCCCTTGCACATTAGCGAATGGTCCAGATGCATTATAGCATTTGGAGCGCCCCCTCGCTTGAGTTTTTTTTAACGGGGTGTTTCGATGTTTGAATCACATTCAATCCCGAATTTTGTGCAATGTGTTTAACCATGTCAGTCATTATAACTGTTACACCAAATATATAGGAGCAATAGAAGACTTCCCTTTGGATCTTTGCTCAAGTTCATCACCTTAGTTCTTTTTCACTCTTTTTTTATAGCATCAATCTTATGTAATGAAGAGTCCACTGTACCTCCAAACCAGTTGGCTACAAGTACTAGACACAAAGGCCCCTCAGATCTCTCTTCAAGATCATCTATACTCTCTTATTTTTATTTGTATCCACAACAAGCATAGACCAACAAATTATGGCAATACAATAGTGGAGTTTAAAGCAAGACTACCGTACCAATCTACAAGCTAGGTTTGGTTAAAAATAAGAGGTCAACTACAGACAACGTGTAGGTGTATATAGAGGTGGCAATCCTTGACCCGAACCCGACCCAAATTTAGCGGGTTTGGGTTTGACCTAAAAGGGTTCGGGTCATAAACAGGTTGACACGACTAACCCATTAAACGGGTCGGGTTTGGGTTTGTGCTTATAACCCGATTGACCCAACTTGACCCGTTTACCAAATGGGTGTTTTGCCCTTATACCTATGTCTCAATCCCCTAGGTGTATGGTGTGAGCTTGTCAGACATACACAGGATACATAAATTTGGTTGACTAATGTCAGTTCGAAAAAAGCAATCAACCCACATTCAAGATAATTCAATGAGCACAGACTAAGACGCACATGACAAATCTAGTCTAGTTGTCACTAAGTAATAGACCATACGTTCATAATTACCCTTAGAGAATATATCCAAAGCATCAGACGGTTGGATATGCATATATGTGCACCATGATATCCATACAAGCTCGGACCAGCACAACAATCTACGAGAGTACATAAGAGTTACAAATGCAAGACAAATAATTACCCTTGAAACAAGCAATACCACCACAAAACCCACGAGCTTGGCAATGATGATCAACAAGACGATCCTCCTTCAATACAATCTCTTCCCCGTGGCTCCTCAAGTGCCTCTTTCATAGACTTGCTTGCGATTTGAATCGGTGCAACAACTCCGAATACTCAACACCCTACAAGGAGCTCGTGCCACACCTCTGACGATGTGTTTGTTCTCCCGCAAAGAATGATAGTGCAATAAGGCAACGAGAAAATACCACTAGAAAAACTCTAATATGGATCAAAACAACTTCTCATGTCTAAAAGCATGTATGGAACACGAGAGAACAAAGCTGTAGACGACAAGGATGAAGAACGCGACCCGAAATGAGAGAAACTAAAGTCATAGAGATAAAAACTCAAGAACAAAGCAACGATACAAATAATACTTCACTTATTAAAAACAATGAGATAATATGGTGTATTTATAACCTCAAATAAGGTAGAAACCCTAAGAGGTTGGTACAAACAAGTCTCATATATTTTGGGTGAAAGACAGTCAACAAGAGCCAAAATAACCCTAATATGCAACCTTTCCCCAGTCCGTCCCGAAGAGGGTGAGAGACCTTGGAAGGGGTGCTGAGGTACATGTACACACCACGCTGTGGTGGGGGAGATGGCCGGGTGCGCACCTTGAGACATGAAAAGTTATAATTCAATGGATGATCCTAGAACCATCTGTAGTCCCGGAACCACACATCGCAAAGAAAAATCTCTGAAAACAAGGATTTAAAACACTAAAATTCCAAAACAAAGATCGTATCAAAAATCAAACACATACGGATATAAAAAATGTGATTTTTGAATACGAAAACATTGAAACTCAATTTGAACTTTATGTGTGAATGCGAGAATGCATTGAAACTATAAGAACTCAAACGAAAACGCTATCCAAACTCCAAACGATGAAATACAAGCACATGCGTAGGAAAAACAAAAACATCATCATGAGTCTAACGAAAATGCAAATGCAAACAATGATTAACCTAAGCGAACTTTGCACTACACCAGGACAATTATGAAAGAACGCTTGTTTACTGTATCGTCGACGTCTAAGGGGATTTGTGTAGAAGTATGTAAACTCTCAAGATAACCTCATGAATGGATTCACTCATGCATATCCGAGAAATATTGTGTCAAAGTATAAGCCAATCAAAGGATGAACCAATATTGCAGTTTCAATCTCCCTCTTTGACTATACTTTGAGACAAAGCTTACAATCATACCCCATCTAAGAAAACATATGAAAAATATCTTTTCTCCAATTCAAACAACTTCTTACACGCTCAGATATACACACACACTTACACGACAAACTAAATAAAAAAGTAAAATGATCTGACTACAGGGGTGTGCAGGATCAAAACCAAACCGACCAAACCAATCCAAACTGACTAATTTTGATCGGTTTTGACACACTTAATGGATCGGATTGGATTAGATTTTTTAAAAATCGACATGATTGCATAGGTTGACGGAATTGTAAATTTAAAACAGACCTAAACTAAACCAAACCGACATATGTATATACATATAATATTTTATTAAATATACCATATGTCCTTATATACTGTTGCTACCACAACTTTTGCAATACTGTAGGATGACTCGAAATCATTTAAAAATCTTATTTAGGCCTAACGATTTGATAACAATTATTATTTCTTAAGTTGAAACTATGTCCAAATAGAAGAAAAAAAAAACAATAAGCATATGGGCCAAAAGCCTAAACCAACCATCCAATCCAATTCAAACCAACTTTAATTCGATTGGATTGGATTCCAATCTCAGTTCGGTTTGGATCGAATTGAAAATCCTCAAAACAGAGCAAGGTTGGATCGGTTTGGGTTTTGCCTATAAATAGGTTGGTTTCGAACCGATGCACATCCCTATCTAACTGCATTGAGTTTGTCCTATAACCTGTGCATGCTCAACAAAGATCAAAACCCCTCATCTACCTACAAAACAGACGTCGACCCTTCTCCAAGAAAAAATACTAACATAGTGCGCCATATGGATGGAGCATACAACAAAAAGAGGCTATGTATGTATACAGTATACATTCTCACAGTAAGGCAGTAGGTTCAACAATATGAATGTTAGTATAGCATGGTTTAAAAAAACCTCTCCATGTGTTCAAACTCTCCTTGTATCTAACAGTGATAAGCATGAATAACATATGAAAAAGAGAGATACAATATGCAATAATCTCAAAATTCATTCTCCCTCTTATTATCACCAAGAAAGCAAAGGGTGTTCAAACAAATAAAAACAAGCAACTATGAAATTAAGAATAAATTGTAAAAGATAAAGCATTGTAATAGTACAACTTTTAAGATATTAAGATATGACAATCAGTGAGCACAAAATACATTATGAGTATAATATATCGCAAAGTCAACTATGGCATCTAGTGTCAAACACAAACAAAAGCAAGAATGGACCAGAAGCTGACACAGACTGACTAGACCAAAATCAAATAGAGAGAAAGATCACAGAGCCTAGCATTCAATAGAAGGAGATGTCAACATCCAAAACAAGTGCTTAGTCAAAATCTCCATTTCCCTTAAATATGCCAAAAGAGAGATGAAATAAGTAGCATAAGAAAAGAACTCTTCTCCTTAAAGTCACAAAAATACATGTAAGGTGAAGTACCAATAATATGTTTCAACGAATACAGAGTAAAAAGCGACACATGTAGCTTTTCATCTTATAAACCGTAAAGACGATCAAAGAATGAATACCAATAATATCTCAGCAATGGAAGCATGTGAGACATGTAACAAAGTCCCATTCTTAACACCATAAAGATGATGCAAGAATGTACAATTATATTCCACATGATGTTATTCAAACAAAAAACAGATCGAACAAGTATCCAAAAACTCCCAACACGCATGTTGAGTACCAATAATATCTTGCCAAAATATATATATCAAAAGAACAAATAGGCAAGACAAGTACAATATCCCCAAACACAAGATTGTACGGGGTGCCTGCTTCTAGACTTGGGGGTGCCCCTGGCCTGTTGAGTAAGAGGATTACTATCTCATGTCCTGTTTCTCCGTGAAACAGTGACAGGAAGGGCACAAGCTTTGTCTATGTGTGGCACAGCAATAGCGAGATTTGTGAGAAAGAAAGAGGGGTTGGGGGAGGAGAAGAGGGGGGAAAGAGAGGAAAGAATTTGGGTCCTCTTCTCCTTTTTTTCTTCTTCATCTTTCCGCAGATGCTCTTCTACTCTCTTCTTTCACTTTGGATCCTCGAGATTTGTGGTCGGCGAGAGAGAGAGAGAGAGACCACTAAGAGTCGGCACCTAGGGTTGTTGAAGTCGGCACCAACAAAGGGGGGTTTGCATCCTTTCAGCAAGAACAAAGAAATTTCATAATAATTTATTCATTGACTAATAAGTCCATGGCGTTTAAATAAACCTTTGATTACATAGCATGTCTCCACAACCGCTATAAGACTAAATAAACGCAAAACAAGCCAAACATGAAGTGCAAAATTTTAATAAAAAATAAGGATGAAAAAGATAAACAACGAAAAGGCGCATTGAACCGTAGCAATGGGCTCCAGTGGAAGTGTGAATGTCGTCAATCCTACAACCAGAGAGAGACACCGGATGGGCAGTCATCCTCCGACGAGTGTATACACGAGTGAACAAAGGCCTGATGTCCGCATCATTGTTTCTTCATCAGGATTGAACTACAATCAAGTGGGACATTAACATCAATCCATATACTAAAGTCACTTGTAAATTTGTAATGATCCAAGTAGAAGTATAAATGCATACTTGTCACTGAACTCCACTCCACCTCGCCCAATCAACAAATTGCATGCCCCCATAAATGTTGTTGGCAAGACGTACACCAACAGTGAAAGCCATTGCAACAGGTGGGACACGCTTGGATACAGGCGATGCCTCGACCAGGCGCTCCAGGCCATTGATTATCTGGTAACGAGTGTTAGAAGAAACCGCAAGAAACAAACCTGAAATTCAGCAGATTTGCATGTCAGGCTGTCAGCTTGTTATATCTTTGCCATAATTACCCAAAGAAATAAGTGAAACCATCAGTGATGAGGATGTAAACATTTTAAGTGACAATTTAAACAAGAAAAAATAGAGATGGTATATTACAAAATCCACGTGAAAATAGTTATAACAATCCGAACCACAATTGCACAAAAAAGATGATTGGATATTGTCGTACTCAAGTGTATATATATAATTTAGGTAAAAGGTTGAAAAGATGGCATGGTACTCTACCACCTCAAGTTCCAGTTTTGGAAAGGTCTTGTTCCATCACCATTAGCAATAGATTAAGAAAAGTTAGTTTCCAGAAGAGGCATAGAACCCTATCTTCACATTAGTTGATGTCATAGATCAAACAGACCTGCTAGTAACAAGAGCATGGAACCCACAATATTATCACTATAGCCACCGATAAAATTGATTTATTATAGCTCTTGTCAAGGTTTCAACTGTCGATCAAAATACCAAAATTTCAGTGAAATGTTTTATTTTCGGCCCGGGCCGAAACGAAAGACATGATCGAAACTCAGGGGGATTGCCATTTCACTCAAATTTCTCATGTCAGATTAATTTTACTGAATTGCAATAAAATTTTGGCCGAAAGTAGGCAGACCCACCGAAACTGGTTTAATTCAAAAACCGTGGACTGGTTTCTCATCTCATTTCGTTTGGATTTTACAATTTCGAGTGAGTTTTGACTAATTTCGGCCAAAAACTGATGGGGACACCGAAGCCGGGTTGTTTTGAAACCTATGGGCCGGTTTCGTTAACGAATTCGATGAAATATCGACATTTCGAAGACATCGCGGAAATTTCGACCAAAACCAGCCCATAGGCTTGTGAATACCTGTGGGGTGGTTTCGGTGGTCGTGAGCTAACGAAAGGACTACGCTAACGAAAGAATTATAAAAGCAACATGAGTAGAATTCTAAAAAAAATGTTATGAGCTAACAAAAGGACTACACTAGCCTCCATGTAGTCCATACTTGATAGGGCCATTTTGAATGCAAACCCATAATTATCACTAGTTGTTTCCTAAGAAGCACTGACACTGGTACGGGGACACGGGTACGACACGACACGGGTTCGCCGTCACGGCAAATCCTAAAAAAAGAGGATACGGGTACAGCGGGGAGAAGGCAAAATAAATTTATATTTTTAAATTTATATTTTATGTGTGTTTGTAATTCATATATATTTCAATAACCGAAAAAACCTCATAGAAAACAACTAAAATGAAAATTTAATGCATACTGAATCGCTATCGTTAGTTACATCCAGCTCGATCGGTGAATCGCAGACAACTCTAAATGGTATGGAAAATAACGATTGTATTTCATTTTGACTTCAACCTATCTGAAATCTCAGAGGATGAGATAAGTTAAAGGCAAACCTGAATCGTAACAGTCCATCATAACCATCCTAACAAGTGAATCACACTCAGACCCAAATGGCATATGCAAAAGAACGGCTGCGATTCAGTTTTGGCTTCAACCTATCTGATTCTCTGAGGTTATAATCTCAGAGGATCAGATAGGTTGAAGCCAAAACTGAATCACCACAACTTGTAACCCGACCCTATATCGAACAATCCGTCAACCCGCAGTGTCCCGAGTATCCGAGAAGTGTCCGGCGAGTGTCCGAGAAGTGTCCGACCGTGTCTGGCTCCCGAAAGCACGTAGGACACGGCACATGCGTATCCGGTGCGTGTCCGACGAGTGTCCGACACGGGTACGGGAGGCCTGGAGAAGTGTCCATGCTTCCTAGGTTGTTTCTTGCTTGCATTAGGATTAATTTAGTTGTTTTTCCTAATTTTAGGCTATTTTCGGATTTCTTTTTATATTAATTTCTGCACTTGTCAAAACCCATGATATAAAGGTTTTTTTTATGGTTTAGGAGTCATCAATACATAATAATCAGAAATATTAGTCCTATGGTTTTTTGTATTGCTAGGAGGCTTATAAAAGGCCACAAAGCCTTCTCTTATAATGGATGCTATGAATAAATAAAAATTTCATTATTTGTTCCTTTCAAATGATGCAACCATATTGGTAGTGAGGTTGACAACCTTAGGTGGTGATTACTGGATCCCACTGCCTCATTTCTCACTCCTCTTTTTGTCTACAAATCCCACCGGCATTAAAACCTTTCCTAAAACCATGTAAGCGGTTTTATCGAGGCTATTCCCATATCAAACCCTATTTTGAACCAAAACAACTCTGAAACCCATCGATGCCCTAGTTTTTTATCACCAAATGATCCCAAAGAATTACCATACAATTCCCTCACCTTTCCCATACAAGAGCCACCACTTTCCATCGCCCAAACCCAAATCTGGAACAAACGGTCTAGATATGGTAATCCTTTGATCTCCACATCCAATAGACGGATCATCTCCAAATTTTTACCATAGAATCCTTACATTGAGACATACATACCCTCCAAATTTCAACCCGATCTAAAAAATTAAACACTATGAAAATACCAAAATACCCCTCTCCCGTCCTGAAAATCTGCACGTTCCCAAATGTAAATTTTCAAGTCAGAGCGAGTACCCTTCCTTTTTTTGGCGGGACTCCTCAATTGTCCTGCATCGTATGCCTTTCTATTACCACATTAGGGTATTTGAGGGTAAACCAATTATTAGAATACATTCGAGCAATGTCCGAAGAGAAGATGTTCAAGAAAATAAATAGTAAAACTATAAAGGGAAACCACCATTTTTTACTTATTCATCAAATGTATCAAAATAAAAAATAAGAAAAAGAAAAAAATGAATTTGTTGTTCTTAGAGATGGCATAGAAAACTAAACAAGAAAGGCAAGCAAAATCTTGTCCCCATCCCATCTTCTACATCTATCTATCACTATTGCATTAAGACCCAAGAATGGATGAGAAAACTTGGAAAATGTGAGGCCAGCTCACTAACGCCCATCCACACTCCACACATTGTTCTATAATCTACTATGAGCACTACCACCGACCCACTTGAATACATCTTATATGGCACAAAAGATTCAGTTACAACCCTACTCCACACATTGTTCAATAATCTAGTATGAGCACCACCACCGACCCACTTGAATACATCATCTTATATGGCACAAAAGATCCAGTTACAACCCTTACATTCACTCAGTATTACCTAGAAATATTTTCCTCTCATCACAAACCTCCACAAGCAATCGACATCATTGTCCATCCTACATAATTATTTTCACAACCCTATATAGTTCATCATCATTACATCAAAATATCCCACTCTCCCTATTATACACCCTACCCTAGGAACCCTATGGAACCCCTGACCTTTCTTCACAAAAAATTGATCTAATGTCCTTCAAATTTTGCAGTGTCATGTATTACCAAATTAAAAGCAGGCAAAGCGTTAATTGCAAAATTGAACAAAGGTTCTCACAAATGTGATCGTCCATTCAAAGAAATTGAAGGAGACTAATCTTGACATAAAGGATTAGAATGGAAAATTTTAGATATCCTCGCCCCCCAAAACTTGAGTAGTAAGGGGAGGCCTACAAAGGTTATATGAAGACAACACTACCTATCTCGCTAGCCGATGTGGAACTAAACTCCAACAATTCCCCTCACATGCAGGCCGATTTTGTCCTGCCCTTGTCACATAAGTAGGCTCCCACTCGGCTTAGCGGGCATAGGTCAAACCTGCTCTGATACCATGTTAGATACCCTCACACCCCAAAACCAGGGTGGTAAGGGGAGGTCTACAGAGGGTATATGAAGAGAACATTGCCCGGCCCGCTAGCCGATGTGGGACTAAACTCCAATATATGAAAATACTGGCCCAAATAGTTCATCACAGGTTGAACGTGAAGACTTCCAATAAAGAGCTTCCAATTTTGGAAAAGAATGTGAAATCATTTTTCATTACGATTTTTTACAAAACAAAAAAAACAGACATGATTAGTAATAAACAGATTGATGAGGTGGCCTCAATACTTGTCACTGTTAGATAAAGATATACAAATGTAAAGATTTAGTATTTGTAAGGAATAATGGTGGTAGGTTACCCCAAAGAGCAGCACTTTTCACAAGAGGTGGAACCGGAATATCTTCATCTGATTTCTTTACCCTCCTGGACATTATACAAAATGAAAATCTTCAATGACATAATAGTCCAATAGAAAAGTGCATCATCAGAAATGACAGGATTAAAACAAACATGAAACCTCTCAAGACAGTACTGCGCATAGTGGACAAGATGAACAAGTATTTTTACAAGCAGGTAATGTAATGCATTAAATTGATTGTGTGCCACGCTCTTGTACTACGGAAGTATTGGCAGAAGTTGCGTCAAGAATAACCTACCACATAGCTAGACTATGGAATTTCTTCTATGAATGGTCATGTAATATATGCAATGTATCCAGATTATATATTATCAAATTATCATTATCATCAACATCATCATCGTAATCCAAGTCTGATCCCACCCAGATGAGGTTGCCTATAAGGAACATTAATAGGAATTTTCCGACTGGCTATCAACCTTTAAGAATGGTGGCGACCCGTACCCACACAACTTGGTAGCACAGGGCATGCCAAGTAACCTAAAAGGCCACTTGGCAGGTAGGAAGACCTACCTTTTTGGTCACCCAATTTAAGTTCATTCAACTAGGGACAATTCTCGAATGTTCCCCTATATTAGGAAAGAGTCTAGATGAAGAGCGTAGAAGGTAAGGTTTAATATAGGGAATTGTAAATGTAATTATATTTCCATGTATATAATCGACACGAAATTAATTTATCGAAACATCTCCTTTCTCCATTTGGCAATATTAGATACATTAAAATATTCAGATATAGAAAAATTAATCATGCCAAAAAATCAAAGTACTAAATTATTCATGAAGACAACGGGTGTAGTGACAGCTTTGATTTTGAAGACGACGGGTGTAGCGCCAACTTTTGGCCTTCCTTTCCGAGCATTCTTCTCCGTGAACGGAGCGAAGCTTTCTTTGGCTTTGAAGGCGACAGGTGTAGCGCCGACTTCTGGCTTCCTTCTCCAAACTTTCTTCATCGTGAATGGAGCGGAGCCTTTGATCTTCAAGTGTGAGGATTCATGTTGATAAAGAATTTTGTGGACTAAGCTAATCCCTGTGGGATGTGCTTGCCTTGCCTCGTGAAGCCTCCGGTCTTTAAGTGTTAGAGCCTCCTTCTTTGCAGAACCTCCCCTTCTTTGTTTCACCTTCAGACCCTTGAGCCTTTCCCCCTGCCCCTCTTTGTATAGGTAAAGGGGAGGGGTGGAGAGATATGGTAAGATGTTTTGAATCCCTTGAATACCTCTCCTCATAACTAGTTAATTACTTGGAATCTATCCCTTGACTTATTTGGGGATTTGATCATATTTCTTTTCTTTTTTTGTCTCAAATAGTTATGTGCTAGATTTAGGCTCTATATTTTTCTAATTCGAGCCAAATTTGCACTTCAATCGATGACAACCCGGTCTTGTGTTTCGACCATTGGATCGTGGGATCAGTACGGATCCACGCATGCATAGACGTCCGTACTACCACTCTTAGGCGTTTCCTTTTTTTTCTTTTGTTTCTTTTTTTTCTTTTCCTTCCTTTTTTTTTCTTTTCTTTTTTGGTCGGCCGCACCTTCCTAAAGGAAGGGTCCGTGCGGCTTGAAGATGGGGCCGGTGGGCCCCATTTGAGGATGGGAACATCTGACCCTTTTTTTGGGTCGGGCTTGGGCACCTCTTTTGAGCCGGATTTGGACCTTGTTTGTAGTGGGTCGTCATGCGGGCTCTTGGACTTGAGGGCCCCTTGTCATTAATGGGTCGGTCCCCTTTATTTGGGCTTTAAACAATGATCTTTTCATTATCTGCGAGCATATATTGAAATAATCTATCATGGCATGTAAAACAAAAATAATTATGCCATATAAGAGTGTCTTAGACGAAACTATTTATCCTATTGTCTGGATTTCTAAATCATACACATCTATATTCATTGGACACTCTCCCTATCTTGCTTTTTTTCATGCATGACATAACCGTAAACTCACCCTCTTTGGGGTGGGTGGAGTTAAATAGAGGTCAGCTAAGTCAAGGGGCAGCCCCTAAAAGCTGGCCCTTAGTGGGACTCCTAGTGACAACAATTAGATGTGATTCCATACTAAGCCTTGATCGGGATTTCATTACTTGCCATGTACCGGAATATCACCTTGCCATATAAAAGGGATATTGCCTTCCTAATATAGGTTATGGTGATTAATTCACCTACCATGTGAATACCTTGCTCGCACCATCTTGTCGTCCTCCTCTTGCCACTCCTCACCTCCAAACTCCTCGCAACAACGATCCCCTGTGATCAATGCGACGCAGCAAAAACCAGGAGGAAAGCAATTGTGGAGGGGAACAAACTCACACGTCAACCCAAAAAGGCCTTCTCGTTCCGGTCTCCAAGCTCCTCACGATCACGATTCTCCACGATCAACACGACGCCAGCAAAGACGAAGGAGAAGGCAATTAGGGAGGGGAACAAAGTCACACATCAACCATAAAAGCTCCCTTCGTCTGCTAAGAGCAAGTAATAAGAGGGGGAGAAATAAAGGGGCATGGACCTTTAAATAAGTTCAAATCCCAGTCAAATAAGAAATCAAGGATAAAAGCGAAATGTCTTTGGCACGCCACTCATCCTTGAGGGGGCATTTGTAGACAATGAAAATTCATCGTCCAAAGAAGCCCGCATGAAAGCCCGACCCACTAATGCCGAGGGCCCCTCAAACCCAAAAACTCACCCGCTATGAATGAGGCACAAGCCCATCTAAAAAAAAAAAAAAAAAGAGGGCCGATCTGGCCCACCCACAAGTGGGGCCCACCGGACCCCCCCCCCCCCCCACCCCCCATGATGGGTGTGGTCAACCAAAAGAAAAAAAAAAAAAGTAAAATAATTAAAGGGAAAGAGGTGGTAGTGCGGATGTCTACCCAAACATGGATCTGCACCGACCCTAATGATTCAATGGTCAAAACAAAAGACCGGATCATCGTCGATCGAGTGCAAACCGGACTCAAGTCACAAAAGGATAAAGCCTAATTAAGTCCATAACTAATCGAGGATAAAAAAAAAAGGAAAGGGATCCCATAGTTATGGGGGGATCAAATCATGAAAGATAGACCCAAATCAAGACCCTAAGTACCCGAAATAAACAAGAAAACAAATCTTGGGAGTTACAAAGGATTGAGCCAAGAGAGGGTAGTCCCGAAAATAAATGGCATAACAATTCAAGGCAAATAAAGGGCTAAATCCTAGTAGTTATCAGGAGAGAGATTCAAACAAACAAGAAGATCCTAACGTATCTCTCCTACTTACCTCCCCCTTGCCTATAAATAAAGTGGTAGGGGGAAGGCACAAGAGGTTGACAAGAAAAGAAGAAACTATGCATAGAAGAAAGCAAGGCTTCGACAATTGAAGATCGAAGGCTTCACGAGGCTCAGGCAAGCTCATCCCACAAGTAATCCCATAGTCCTCTCCAAGTCCTCATCAACTTAAAGTCTCGCACTTGAAGATCGAAGGCTCCACTCCGTCCACGAAGAAGAAAGCTCGGTGAAGGAGGCAAAAGTCGATGCTACACCCGTCGTCACCAAAGCTATGTCCACAAAGAAGGAAACCCGGAGAAGAAGATCCAAAGACGCTGTCATCGCTATCAAACACCGAGATCTAGTCAAAGCCAAAGCAAAGCCTGAGCCAAAGCAAAGCAAGCACCAAAATTGACAAACTACGTAGGACGACGAGCAAACAACGCACGAAGCACCGCAAGTTTCTCTCCTACGTTCAAACGCAAGAGCCAAAGCAAAGCAAAAGCATGAGCAAAGCCAAAGCGAAGCCAAAAGCACGATCGCAACGAAAGATTCCGAGGACGCGCAACAGCCAAGGCAGATGCAAAGATTAAAAAGCGAAATCAACACACCCTATCCAACGGAAGCTCAAAACACGGAAGGGCCAAAGAGCAAGGCGAAACTCCCCTATCTATCCAAACTCATATAAAACCTTTGATTTGGGCAACTCATCCGAAGTCTTGCACGAAGATCCGTGAAGACGGCGATCAAAGGGACCCTTAGAGGATCTCTCCCACAATCTCCTGAAAACATCTTCACCGCCCCAACTCACCACCCCCGAGACTCAGGAGTGGCTATAATCTCGTACATTCCAAGCAATAAATACGAACCATCTTTTTGCACCCACAGTGCTACTACTAACAATCCGCAAATTCTGTTTAGAAGGTAACATGACCATAAAAACCATTCTATAAGAAAGGTAGTAAGACAAAGATTTGTTAGAGTAGGTGTACTCGAAAGTTTGCAGTCGGGTGAATATCAATACTAGAGAAGGATTTGAGTTCTTCAACACTTTCAGTGATGATCACTAAAACTATGGATGTCGATCTTATGCGCCACTCTTTGAAGAGAATCAAGGTATTTCATGCAGAAGTGGAGAAGCAGACAGGTAAAAGCTATCTTTGATCTAATCTAGAAAGGAATTCTTCCTAGATGATCTTCATAACTACATATTTGAGAAAGGGATTGTATCTCAGATATAATGCACCATGCTCACCATAGAAAAATGGTGTTGCAAAAGGAAGAAAAAGAACTATTAAACATGGTGAGATATGAGATGAGCTTTTCAAGCTTATCAGTATTTATCCTAGGGATACACACTAGAGACTATGAAATATAGTCTGAACTTAGTTGCATCCAAATCAGTAGAGATCACACCATAGGAGTTGTGGGTTAATCCCAAACCTAGACTATCCATTTGGGGTTATCTCGCTTTTGTCAGTAAAAGGCAAGTTCGATAAGTTGGAACCAAGATAGTAAGTAACTTAGTTTGTGTTATTGTGACGACCAAGATCCAAAGGCCAAGAGCTAAGAGCCAAGACTCCTGAGGCTGTGATGCCATGATGGATGAGGTGAGGTGAGGTGAGGTGAGACAAGATGTAAAAGGTCACGAGTTAGCCCCACATCACCTGGAGAAAAGGAGATCCTGAGCAACTTATATAATTTCCCCTCCCAAACATAGAAGACACGTTTTAAAACCGTGCGCCGCTACGGATTTCGTAAGAACTCCATAATTAAGCGTGCTCGAGCGAGAGCAGTACCAGGATGGGTGACCCCCTAGGAAGTTCTCGTGCGGGCACAGGCAAAGCAGACAAAATCTTGTGTGTTTGGGGCGAATGTTACAAAATGGTATCAGAGCTGGTTCTCCTCGGGATGGGGGGTCTAACCTTACACGAGGACGTGTAGCCCTAAGGGAGGTGGATTGTGACGACCAAGATCCAATAGGCCAAGAGCCAAGACTCCTGAGGCTGTGATGCCATGATGGATGAGGTGAGGTGTACAAGGCCACGAGTTAGCCCCACATCGCCTGGAGAGAAGAAGATCCTGAGCTACTTATATAATTTCCCCTCCCAAACATAGAAGACGTGTTTTAAAACCGTGCGCCACTACAGATTTCGTAAGAACTCGGTAGTTAAGCGTGCTAGGGCGAGAGCAGTACCAAGATGGGTGACCCCCTGGGAAGTTCTCGTGCAGGCACGGACAAAGCGGACAAAATCTTGTATGTTTGGGGCAGATGTCACAGTTATCCTATAGAAACTATAGGTTATTTGTTTTATAATCCTAATGTGATAGTCAGCATTAATGTATTCCTAGAAAAGAATTGTATCATGAGTAGCAAATCCAAGAAGAAAATTACAATGAAAGAATTGTCAGATGCACCTAACAATACCAATTTTGACACTAAGAAAAGTCAGGTGGTTAATACAATGTTTGCTGATGAAATTCAAATAGATCACCGAATAACTATAGATGAAGTTCAAGTGGATAGTACTGTAACCACTTATAAAATACAAGTAGATAATATCGTAATCACTAATCCAATACCTAATAGTATACCGGTGCCTTGTACCCGTGGGAGTATTGTCGTAGTACCTAACAAGTTTACTCTTGGGAGAAACCTTTGGGACTATCCCGGCACGGCACAAACAGGACCCTTATAAATACAGAAAGGCTATCACGAATTCAAATTCAGGATATTGACTTGAAAATATACAGGCTGAGATGAATTACATGTACTCCAATCAGTTTTGGGAACTTGTAGAACCACCAGCAGATATTCAAGCAATTGGATGCAAGTAGATCTATAACAGAAAGAGGACCGGACAGTTAAGTTGAAAAACTTTAAAGCTAGGCTTGTTGCAAAGGGGTTTTAATTCACATCGGTTGCCATGATCAAGTCCGTTCAAAATCTTTTGTACATTGCAGCTCATCTCGATTACGAGATTTAGCAAAAGGAGGTCAAGATGGCATTCTTGAATAGCCATATTGACGATAGCATCTACATGATGTAACCAGAAGAGTTTATAGCAAAAGGTCAAAATAGAAATATTTGCATGCTACAATGTCCAATTTAGGACTAAAGCAGGTATCTCGAAGTTGGATAAATTCAAATTGATCAGGAAATCAAATTATTGGTTTTGATCGGAATTCGAACGAATCGTGGGAATACAAGATGTGTGAAGGAAGCGTGATGGTATTTCTGATCTTGTATGTTGAAGACATGCTACTCATTATGAATGATGTAGAGATGTTGTAGTCTAACCATTTTGATATAGAGGACCTAGGAGAAACCAGTTACATGATGCTCGAGATAACGTCAGCAAATGGTATTGCAGATCATTTTACAAAGTCTACCAATAAAGTGTACGAGTACTACGTAGAGGGCAAAGGCATTGGGGCTGGGGTGAATTGGCATTGTAAACAAGTGGGAGATTGTTGAAATTGGTGATGTTCTACATGTCAATTCCATATTAGTTTTGACAGTATGATCAATAAATAGTTTGTTGATGATATAGTCTTATATTTGATGCATCATACTGTGCATAAGATGCATATAAGTCCATTGGGTATAACTGAAGTAACTTAGGTATGTGGATGAGATTCACATTCAGAAGGTCTAAGGTTACTAGACTATTATACCTGATAATGTTTGCAGTCGGTGAAAGGGCTGGACATCCTATATGTAAGACTGTAACACTATTGGTTTTCACTTAGTGAAATGGTTTATCTTAACCATCATAGTGGTGACTCTAAGTCAACAGTGTTGGTATGTCTAAAATACACTGAACAAAATCTCTATGAGAACAAAGCATATAAATGACTGTCATATGATGATGTGCTTATCATCTGTTGATTCTATAGACTCTCAATCCTACGGTGTTTGTGAACTCAAGAGCTTTGTCTTTATCACTTTGAGTTACAATTCAGTGAGACCGCTTTGATGATCAATAATCGGTAATCTTCAATGGCTTACGCTGAGTACTTGGGACATATTAATTGTCGAGGAATTCTAAACTCTCTATCGGAGAGAAGGTATCCCCTTAAGAAACTATCATGAAGTATGATTACTAGAACTAGATGCCTAGGTAAAAGTTTTGATAAATAGTTTATCAAATGAAATTCAAATAAAATATTATTATTTTATAATAAATGTTTTAATATGGAAAAGTTATTTTCATCAATGATCATAAGGAACAGGACTTGTGACTTAAAGGACATAGCTACATTGTGCACGAATAGGATAGTTGATGCTCCCGGTCAACACTTGCAGATACCGGATAACGAGGGGTTTATGTGCAAAATTAGTAAAAAAGGGCTTTTGCATAATTTTCAATTACCACATAGTGCAGTCGTAGCTTGGTAGTGGTTCTAGCCATGACCATAGTTAAAAAGTCAGAAGTCGAGACAAATAAGCAAGGGGAGAAGTCAGAAAAATCGAGAAAAAGTCAGAAAAAGTCAGAAAAAGTCGAGAAACAAATGATAGAATTTTAGAAAATATTTATATATAGATGTTACAATAGGTTTTTTGAGCAATATATGACGAGATTAAAACACAATTAATCAGGATTAAAACGCGTAAATCGGGATTAAAACATGAAAATCGTGACTTTTTCAAAAAAACCGGGAAAGAGTCACATAGTGAACGTTTACTAAATAAGTCATGTTTTAATCGAGACTTAATTCAAAAAATCAGAGATTTTGGTAACAGATGCCATGACTAATTAGATAAGGATGTGATCATGAGATGACAAAAATCCTAGTCTAATTGGAGCTGAGGTGTTGGAGTCCTAAAGATTCCAAATGCTAGCCTTCATCGATAGGCCAACAAATACTAGTCCCATTATAAGTAGGAGTGTTAGCTAGGAAGCACAGACAATTCCCTAGGCCCCCCGTACCCGTGTCGAATACGTGTCAAACACCGACACTCGCCGGACACGCATGTGCCGTGTCCCACGTGCTTCCGAGAACCGGACACGGTCGAACACTCGTCGGACACGTGCCGAACACGACGGATTAACGAGCTGTTCGATATGGGTCGGGTAACAAGCTATTGTGATTCAGTTTTGGCTTTAACCTATCTGATCCTCTGAAGTTATAACCTCAGAGGATCAGATAGGTTGAAGCCAAAACTAAATCGCAGTCGTTCTTTTGCATGCCATTTGGGCTCAAGTGCGATTCACTTATCAGGCTGGTTGTAACGGACTGTTACAATTCAGTTTTAACTTTAACCTATCTGATCCTCTAAGGTTTCAGATAGGCTGAAGTCAAAACTAAAACACATTCGTTCTTTTCCATACCATTTAGGGCTGTGTGTGATTCACCGATCGGGCTGGGTGTAACTAACGACTGCGATTCAGTATGCATTAAATTTTCATTTTAGTTGCTTTCTATACGATTTTTTCGGTTATTAAAATATATATGAATTATAAAAACATAAAATATAAATGAAAAATATTAATTTATTTTGCCGTGTCCCCGCCGCACCCGTGTCCTTTTTTAGAATTTGTCATGTCGGCGTACCCGTGTCATATTGTACCCGTGTCCCCGTACCAGTGTCAGTGTTTCTTAGAGTGTTAGTCATGGTCTTCTTTTTTTTTGCAAGTCAGGTAGCATGGTCTCATCCATGCTAACTAAACCTCTAATTCATATTAGGATAGCTTCCTAAAAAGTAGGGATTCTCATGTTGTCTAGGAGTCCTAGTTTGATTAGACTGGAAGTTGTCAACTAGTTGGAGTCCCAGTCTCTCGAACTTTATCCTAGGACACACTAGTTGTCGACCACATGCTTCCCCATTGGATGAGGTTCAAGTGGAAATTGGATCACACATGAAACACTAAAAGGGGTCGGCCACATGAGGATAAAAAAGGCCTTGTGGCCGGCCTCCATAGCTGATCCAAAGGCCAGAAAATCCCTAGGGGTCGGTCACACATAGAAAAAGAGAAAACGAGAGAAAAAAAAAGGGAAGGAAAGGAGATACCACTATATCCTCCGTCGGACCTTGCACAAAGGAATAGGAGTTGTATTCCCGAGATTGCATAGTGTCTTTTTCATCCCATCATCATCAAAGCATCTTCTCCACATGTGGTTTTGTAAATCCTGCGAAGTATCATCTTCAATAGTCCGTAGGTGATGAATGAATTTTTGTTACCTATAGCTATCAGTTAACGATCTAATTGAAAATGTGCAAGCAATTTCTATCTTCTGTTGTGCCTGAGAATCTACATAATGTGGATAAAATTGGCAAGGATAGGAAGAGGAAAGAGTACATTAGAGGGACAGTGGTACCCATACCAATTGAAGTAATGCAAAACCAATTGAGATAGCATAAAGTTGCGCGGTAGGGAGCTGAGTAGACCCCAAGAAGCAGAGTGGTTAGAATTTGTGCGGAAGAGGAAAGAAAGATATGAGGAAGATATTAAAACAAGGATTTAAGCCATAATATTAAAGGAAATAAAAAAAAGTTCTTGATTGATAACAAAACATAGCTAGCTCTTAATAGGAATGACTAGGTAAGAAATCATAAGGCTGGCCCAAATACTAGGAATATTGCTTCATGGTTATGGTTATGGCCACTGAGTTGTAGAGAAAGCTTGTAAAGTAATTAGCGAAAGCGCATGCTAGCTTGCCTACAACAGAGATGGGCAACAAAATTTCCATTATTTGTAAGACTACGGTATCATAACCACCAAAAGTTAGGAAAGAAGCAAATTGAGGAAGCAAGAAATAGATTGATTTCATATCACGATAACAAAAAGGTTATTGATAATATATAAACTAGTTACAAAGGCAGTGCACTGACAGGTATGCACAAAATTGTGTGAGACAATAGAACATACCGTTTGGCAGTCATAATCAAGTTGGCAATGCCTTGCCCTACCAGACCACATGCAAATCCAACTGATGCGTATAAGAAACCCTGTTTCCAAAACATGTACAACTATTATTCAAATTGAATTTATGCACTGTAAAGAATGACATGAAAACTACAAGGATTATGTGGAAAAAATTATCTGCCTGTGGAAACTAGAAATCAGGATCCCAAGATCGAATCGGAAGTCCTGGAAAGCTATGATTTTCCAACATTAAATTATTTCTGGTAATAATTTGATACCTTAAAGAAGTATGTTCCAAGTCTTTGCTGAATTGAAAATTTGCACCCTGGCCTTTCAGCTTCAAAAACACTACATTCATACCGAGGAGAATCTTTCAGTTACTTTATATTCTAGAATATTTAAAGGGAACTTTGTCAAGGGCCAGTATGAATTGCACAATTACCTAACAAATATTGACAATATGCTTATGTTTTAGGTATGCCAAACAACACCATGCTATCATTTTAAGCTGATGTGAATAAAATAAGAAATAGGTTCAGATGAACTTATAACAAAAAATGATCAGATTCGTGGCAAATCAAAATAAGATAGCAAACAGTAGTCTCAAGTTCAGACCTACGTGGCGCATTGATGTTCCGATTATCCACATGGCATTTTTTAAAAACAGAAAATTCTAAAAAAAAGTTCAATCCAATAAGGGGGAAGAAACCATGATGTTAAAATCCATTCCCTTCAAAACAACTACCCATTATCTTGTTGGTTTTAAAAATTGGGATAAGATCGTGGTGTGTCTTCTTGCGACATCAGTCCTCATCCCATCCCAACCAATGCTTCAGTGAAGCTTGAAAGTTGTCGGTGGTGGAAGGGATTCTAACTCCCCGAACTCGGGTAAAAGTCCTCTCTCTCTCTCTCTCTCTCTCTCTCTCTCTCTCTCTCTCTCTCTCTCTCTCTCTCTCTCTCTCTCTCTCTCTCTCTCTCTCTCTCTCTCTCTCTCTCTCTGTCTGTGTGTGTGTGTGCATGTGTACACCGTGCACCCCCATCCCCCATTTCACCCACAGCTTGGGGCATTCCCCAGGTGTCAAAGTAGCATCCCCGGCGACAGGTTGGCAACAGCCCGGGCATCACCAGGGTTTCAATATAGTAAAACTATACATCAACATTGTTTTAAAAGATCGTGGAAGATAGAAAGGCAAAGGAGGTTCCCAATATCTAAGCATTAGATGGATTCATAGATATCAAGTCGAAGAAGAATAGGAGGATAGGCGATATTTGCTGAACAAAAATGACAATCAACAAAGAAGGCGAAGGAGTAGGAAGTGAAATTTTTGGAGGTTAATCACCTACCCCTTTATAGCACACACAAAAAATTTCAGATCAATCCAAGACCTATAGGCCGTTCAAACGTGATTGACTTTTACCGGTCATTCATTTTTACCGTCATTTTGATGAACACATTTGAATGGCTTACGGGTCTTGAAAATATAAATACATAAGTAACAGAACACAATTGTATTGGCTTCATGCCCATGTCAGAACACTCAGAACTAAGAATTCATCATAATATTTGGTTGCTGATGTTTAATCTGTGAACAACCCCAATTTTGATTATAGGGTTATATGGATATCAACAAATAAACAATAATTATTTGTCTATGTTTTTATCTCAAGTCCTTAACAGATGATTATAGGGAAGAGCCATAGTTGGGGCTCAAGACTTCGATGCAATGCAAAAAAATCCAAACAAAATTGCTTGTAAAGACTCCTTGCAAAAAAAAATTTACTTGCAGAATGCCACCTGAGGACTAGTCCCAACCACTATTCGGGGACTAGTCGGGTCTAGTCGGGAACTAGTCGGGATTCCGCCCAACTATGAAAGAATCGGAATTAGTCGATCCGCAAAATGCCGTCTAGGGACTAGTCGAGGACTAGTCACCAACTAGTCCCGATTTTGATAGCATATAGTGAGCCACTTACCTGCTAGGCAAAGCTCCATAAGCATGTGCAATTCGTCCAAATAACCCTTTCGAGGTAGATGGCTTCCCAAAGCGTGCATACGGTGCTAATAAGCCAACTAAAGCGACGTTGACAACGACTCCTACCAAAAGATCTGCAGTGTACAACTCAAACTCTGCCCAAAAATCCTTGCCCCTCTTTTGAACTTCCGCAAATGTTGCACAGCAAGAGTCGATAATTATCTGCACCATGTCATAAACAAAGATAAGAACACGTAAAAGGCTCATGGGTTCACATCCTCTGACCATCGTACGAACAGAAGACACCAGACCTCGGTTCCAACTTTGAAAAGAAATGATGGATCAGCAAGCATTCGGTTCCGAAAGAGCGAACATGACTTCATTATCATACCAAGCGGCCAACCCGATGCCTTCAAGTATAGAACGCAAGATTAACATACATGTAGCCAATGATTGGGTATGAATACAATATTTGTACAAGCAAAGTAGGAATTACCTGCAGGTCCAGGTATCTGAATAGAAGGACTTTCTGGATCCCAACATTTTTTGCAGCCTCTAACATGTCAGAAGGAAGAGTCGCCCCTCGAGCCTCTGCCTCTCTCATCACCTCGCTGAAACTCAATATTGGACCAAACTCGTCGCCTTCTTCGGTGTCGTCCTCATGGCCGCCACCGTCACCACCACCTCCTCCTCCTCCTCCGCCCGGTGGAAATTTCCCCTTACCGCCAAATCCTCCTCCATTCCCATTATCAATGACCGGATGCTCATGTGCTTCAGAAACCCCAGCTTCCTTGTCTAAAGAAACAACCCCTCCCTCTTGCAATTGTGTGATCGGCATGCCAACGGGACTCTGCATCTGACTCCGGATCGCAGAGTTCTGTTTCCTCTTTTCTGAACAGAAACTACTACATTCAGTTCTAAAGCCGGCTGAAAACTTTGCTTCTTTCCGAATTAAATCGCACCCCGTTTTGGGATTTGTTTGAAACCGACATCCCATAGCATTAGCCTCAACAACCACACTTCGGCTACGACTGCTTGTGAAACCAATGCCGACGGAACCACCAGTCGATCGAAAGGCGGAATTATACAACCCGAAGCTCGAACAAGAGAACGCCATCTCTGTCCCTGAAACTGAACAAGACCTCCCACCCTACAGCAGCTAGGACAATCCGACAGGTGTACCTGGAGAGAATCTTGACACGATACCCATTCGACCCCAGAATCACAATTCCGATGGGCAAAGAACCCTAAAAATCACAAAGAGAAAGGTTGAAAAGAATCAAAGACTGCACCTTTGAGGAAGGAGGAGGAGCTCGATCTGGTGAGATTTTCCCCAAGAGAAGTAAATGCCCTAGAAAACAAGATGGCGCTCTGAACAATCGACCACCTCCCGAAAAGCGTCGGGGCTTTCTGCTCACCGGAATGAGTGGAGGTGGGGTCGGAATGGGAGCGGCGGCGTCTGTGAGCAGCCGCCTCTGCACTGTATCTATCGCTAGCTCACACGCTGTCTGCAGGTCGCGGGCGGGGCTTTTGGGGTTTTAGACGGTGTTTGGCATGGCACGTGATCGTATCATTCCACTGTCCCTGATATTTTGGGCGATTCACGGATCAGAGCTGGGTGAAACAAACGGTTTTGATCGCGACACGTCATTCGGTGTGAGAGATTCCGTAAAAGCCGGCTGTGCGATGTGGTCAACGAATCTAGTCCGTGCGATTGGACGCCCCGTCAAGTGCCAAGCAGTTCCAGTTGCACGAGTTCTACTCCTCTGACTCTGAGCCCCCTCTGGTCTCAGTGCCCATTGGGTGGGCCCACAACCGCCCCATGGCAGAAATCAGATCTTCTACCGATTTGGCATCTTCTGTAAGTGGTGGGACATGGACGGGTTCAAGGCTCTGCGCCTATGCCCAACCTGACTTGTACAAACCTTAACCGGTTTTGCCCATAAAACCCAGATAATCCGTGGAAGCCCAATCCGTCCTTGCCCATTCTAGTTACTCAGGTTCTTCGGGTTGCTCGGGTTACCCAATTTGCAAAATAATGGATGGATTGGGTGGGTTGCCTAATTAGAAATGCTTGTGCATATAAATAGATAAAAAAACCAAACATATTTTTGAATTGGATAAAAAAATTCTTTAAATTACATAACAAAAACATAAAGTCCAACCCATATCCTCACATATTTCAAACGAATTCTTAACATTCAACATCAAACAAAGTATTTTATTTCTATAGAAAAAACTACCAAAGCATTCAACCTTAGTGTGTAACTTCCTCAGGTTCCTTGTGTTGGGAAGATCGGTGCCCAAACCCGTCCAAATTGAAATCGGGTTGATCTTTTTTTGTCCAAATCCCTCCAAGTTTTTAACTAGCTTTGCTCATGTTTGTCCATTGTTCGGGTTGAGCGGGTCGGGTTCAGGTCAGACCCGCCCAAGTCCCACCCCTATCGAGCTATTTGGTTCTCAGAACTGCGTTTATTTTTGTGGAATTGGAATTGAATTCCATCCACGAGAGGGGCGGAGCCACATGGGGGAAGGAGGGGCTAAACCTCCCCCCCCCCCCCCCTTCTAAATTCTGAAAAATGAAGTAGTAGTAGTGCTATACAGATAATTTATTTGACAAATGTCAAACTTCACGTGGAGCTGCTCATTGGACATTTTGAATCTCACTAGAGACATTTTGCAACATCGTGCCAGGCAAAGTTGGCAACCTGAAGTTGGCAAACAAGTTGGCTACCTATCTCCATTGTCCTAATCGGCCTCCTCTCCCCTCTTGTGAATCGAAATTACATGTTTATTGACTTGCAGTGGTGCTCTGAATCCTGAGACCGCACCGTGAGTATGTGACCTACGCCATCTATATCACCATTCAAAGTAAAAATTCAGACTATGGGTATTTTAAAAAATTTTGGATCGGGACATCGCCCCCCTGTAACCCCTCAAACCCCTTTGGCATAGGTGTAAGTACTATAACTATAAGCCCCTCCTTCAAAAAATTTCTGGCTCCGCCACTGCTCGGAGGTATTTGGTTCATAGAATTAAGGGCAGAAAATCATTGCCGGCGGAGATGAATTTTGTGTTGGGGGAAATGAGGGGGGCTATCAATTCCTCCCTGCTTATCGAGTGTATTTGATCACAAAATCAATGATGGAATCTATTAATGCAGCCATTATGAGTCACCCTTGCAGGTTGGTGAAAGTACACATCCTCCCCATGAGCAAGTTGAGGAGGATGATTATTTTGTGTGTGGTTGAAGTTGGAGACCACTACTGGTACCCTGGGCGAAAAACAGAGAACACGAGCAAGAGTTTTGCCCTAGGCCAAATATTGACGCCCAGAGCGCCAACCTGGAGCTGAGTGTGACGGTTTTCGGTAGCCTGACACCTTGGGTTCCCACACGACTGAAGGCACGGGTTTGGAGAATTTTAGAGTTTCTCTTGAGGGTTTAAATAGGCTTTTGAGGGCGGTCTTTTGTAAGGATCTTGAAAGAACATTGAGACGCTATTGGAGAGGGCTTAGATCAACAAGGAAAATAGTAGAGAGGTGACGAATGATCGAGGAGCTAGAAGACATGGTTGAGTGATTCTCTTGTAGATCGAGGAAACTTGTTCCTTCTGATTCGTTTCTTCAAGATAGTGAAGCGTAGGATCTCGAGGCAGGACGTAGGCAATATTTGCCGAACCCGGATAAATCCGGGTGTCGTCTCTCTTGTCTCTTTACTTGATTATCTTATGGATTGGTTTGCTTGTTTGTTATTCTTTTTCTTCCGTCGATCACTTGCACGATCTATAACACGCATAACCCTACTTGTACTTGATATCCAACTCATATCAATATATCCTTCCAATACAGTCAAAAACTCTAAGTAATATAGACCTAGTCTTTTGGTTCCTGTAATGTAACATAGAACTCTACCGACGGCCTCCCAAAGTTCCACACTGGGGTTACTAATAAACATACTTAATTCATTTACTACAAATGGTATCTAGTCTCGTGCAATGCATAGCATACACGAGACTTCCTAAAAAGATGATAAGGGCTTTACTACATAGGGTACCGCATGACCCTACTTTAGAAAAAATTTATATTTCATACACTGGGCCCCACTCCCCTTAACCAATACATGCATGTCACCTCACTGTGTGCCGAGTCTATTGGCACACGAGGTAGCCAGCAAGTATCATTATTTTTTGTGGATGTTCTATCTAAGGTAAAGTGACCATCATCATAAAGAATAAGTAAATTCTAAAACTTCTGGTATCACAAATTCACTATATGTCATACGTTAGTCCCTACAAAAATGTTATCGAAACCCATCTCTCTCTCTCTCTCTCTCTCTCTCTCTCTCTCTCTCTCTCTCTCTCTCTCTCTCTCTCTCTCTATCTATCTATCTATCTATCTATCTATCTATAATACATGTTAGCCAGAGAAACTGTATCTAAAAAACTACAAGTGTGGTACTATCTCGGACATATATGATCATCCAAAATGTAAAGAGGGGTTGGAATGTTAAGGGAAATGGGATGGAGAGAATAGATAAAGGAGAGAAAGAAGAGTTTTTATGTAAAAAAATATATTAAGATACCAAAACATTAAGAAGGTTTTGTAAAAATTTGAGGGGTTTGTGTTATTAAAGAAAAGAGATTGATGGGTCAACATTACATAATTTTTTTCCACCCTCTCATGTAACTATCACCACCACCCAACCTAGGTTGTTGTACCCAATACACCAACACACACACACAAAGAGAGAGAGAGAGAGAGAGAGAGAGAGAGAGAGAGAGTAATGCCCCGGTATTTTACGGATTTGGGCAACCTTTATAACACTGGAGTGTTAAGAGAGATACTTGGTACAATACTCTCCATTGAAAAAAAAAAATGATTAGAGTCTTTTTATTTAATTAAACCATGTAGTACAATCTATAGTTTTTCAATACATAGCTTATTCTAGAGAAAACGACATCTAGATCCTAGATTCTTTGGATCTCTACTTCCACCTCCTCATAGTAAGGTGTGTAAAGTGAATCTTATATTCCCTCCAGCTCCTTCTCGATGTTCTCCTCAGCTTCCGCCTCACCAAATCTTAAAGGGTTAGTATCTGCAGGAGGTATGAAACCTGTAGGGGGTGAGTCTAAACCACTAACTCACCAATAACCCTAACTTATTCAAGATAAGTTTAATGGACTGAAATCTATGATAAATATATTCATGAGTATTTATAAAAGAGTTATTGATCACATGATTCTCTTTTTGGCTCAAGCCAGTATATGAATCTTACCCGGGTCACTTTTTTTCTCAAGACATGGCTATCCCCACACCTAGGTTTCTCTTAGTCACAAAAACAAAGATAGCCTCATACCTTGGTTTCCTTTTGTTATACGATAACGCTAGCTGCACACCTATGTTTCTTTTAGGCCTTAGTCAGGGTAAGCCTCACACCTAATAAATGATCATTATCTCTTCTACTTTAACTCAATTTTTACATATTTACCTATCATTTCAATATCATAATCTTAACAAGAATTTACCAGGTTAAATCCCCTGCATGATGGTATGTAGTGTACTTTCTTAGTGGATGATTCATTAATATGATTACGACCTAAAAATCAATATATTTTTAATTATTAATTGATTTCCATACTTAGTTAATTTGATAGTCTATTTTATAGGGATCCTAAGGTAACTGGCGGAATCGAATTCCGAGGTCAGATGCCCAAGTTATGATTAAAAGATCGATACATTTGAGCCATTTTTTTTACCTTATAAAGATATTTTGGTCATTTCAAAATAGATTTATCTTTTTATATATGATATGGTTTTTCGTTCTTAGTCCGTGGTCACAAACGGAAGACAATTCTAAATTTGTTTGCTCCAGTTATAGCCAAAACAGTCAGAAAGGTCAGAATATGGCTGGTAGGTTACTTTTAGTAAAAATATCATGGTGTCTTTTACAAATTGGGTGCGATTTAAAAACTGAGGTGATTCTATCATATGGATATTGGGCTAGGCCCAGTTGCGATTAAGTCTAAATGGGCTTCAGCCCAATAACTAATTATTAAAACTACTATGGGCTTAAACCCGATAGCAAAATTCAGTGGGCTTTGGCCCATAACTACTCAATTTAAAGATATTGGGCTTGGGCCCGATAACATAATTTCAGTGGGTTTTGGCCCATAACTAATTTAAAAATATATGAGGCATACTCCGGTGGTGGGGCCCGACAGTTCTTCGGGCGGTAGTGGCCGACGGTGGTGGCCGGCAGCGACGGTCGCCGGCGATGACTGACGGTGGTGGTCGCCTGCGGCGACTGAATGCGGTGACCAACGGCGACTGGCGGCAGTAGGCGGTGGAAGTGGTCAACAACGGACAGTGGTGGCCGGTGACGGTGGTCGACGGGTAGTGGTGGGGTGGGGCACGGTCTTCGAGAAGGGGTATGGGGATTGGTGTGTGACGACCAAGATCTAATAGGCCAAGAGCCAAGACTCCTGAGGCTG
The DNA here is from genome assembly GCA_947650365.1 of Chamaelirium japonicum. NCBI lineage: Eukaryota > Viridiplantae > Streptophyta > Magnoliopsida > Liliales > Melanthiaceae > Chamaelirium > Chamaelirium japonicum. The sequence goes on from OX393549.1 coordinate 130,172,207, forward strand.
GGATGCCAAGATGAATGAGGTGAGGTGAGGTGTACAAGGCCACAAGTTAGCCCCACATCGCCTGGAGAGAAGGAGATCATGAGCTATTTATATAATTTTCCCTATCAAACATAGAAGACACATTTTAAAACCGTGCACCGCTACGGAATTCGTAAGAACTCCATAGTTAAACGTGCTCGGGCGAGAGCAGTACTAGGATGGGTGACCTCCCTAGGAAGTTCTCATGTGGGCACGGGCAAAGCGGACAATATCTTGTGTGTTTGGGGCGGATGTTACAAATGTTGGAGTTGGATCCACTTATCAGAGTCGCAGCGGAAGCAAAAGATAGATCCAAAGATCATACAGTGTATGTTTCATTACAATTAATTCTACAAAACAATCTACATGCAAATCTATGATCTTAGCATATGTTCGGGCACCCTAGAGGCATACTACGATCTACGAAAGACATGCATGCATCTAGTTAGGTGTTTAGAATTATCATATATTATGGATCTATGATCCGGAGAGAACGGAACGATGATGAACCGCACATAAATCGCAAGGGAAGCTGTCGGATAGCACCTTATCCTTTGCGAATTGAGGAATCCTCGAAATCCAGTCTCTGAGTGCAAGGATTACGAGCCGACGTAGCAATTCGTTGCGAAGACGACGGCATGCCGGTAGGTCTCCTCCTTCTCTTTCTCTCTTCTTCCTTCCCCTTCCTTCCTCCTTCTTCTTCCTTCTTCTTCCTCTTTCTTCCTTGGCCGAAACTCAGAGAGGGAGAGAGGGAGAGAGGGAGAGGGGGGCGGTTTTTCTGGAGAGGGGGAAGCCTAACGCCGGCCCCTCACTCTCTATTCCCTTTATAGGCCCGATCCCCTAGTGCTACAAGCAAGCTAGGGCCGGCCCTAGATGGATAGGGATGAGGGGGGGTCGGTTTTTATGAGTTCTAATGTCTATCGTGAAGCCTGGACGAAAACGCCCTTCACAAAAAGTGAAAAACTGAAAGAGAGACCGAGTGAGGTGCGCTACTCGGAATCGAGTTCTGTCAGTGCCTATGAGCTCTTGGAATTATTCCGCTCATTCTAAGATCCATATTCAATATGTTCTGAGCTATATTTCGGTATTTACCAAAATACCCCTATGGCCCCTAACACATGTGAATTAGGTTCTTAAGCTCCGGGCTTCCGCTCCATCGCGCTACTTCGCATCCAACGTATCCAACTAGGTCGGGGAACAATTCCTATATGCAACGACAGGGTGGAACCTTCAGGGTTTGGAATCTCTAGCTCCAACCGATCCCTGATTAACTGTTTCGGTGACCCACCGAAAGTTTCGTTAATCAATCCTAATCCGATTAACCCGCGTAGCCACCCAGAGTGCGACGCAAGTTGAACTCTAGTGATCCTAAACTTATGTTACTCCCTCGTAACCCTGTTTTCTACTATACTCCGATAATCTTTAGTCCCTCCTATTACTGGTGCCATGATACGACTCGGGCGGTGGGGAGCATCGTCAGATCCCAATCGATCATCTGACTAGGGTTTGATGACTTGTCATCTATAACACCACACACCTTCCGGTGCTATGCCTAGCATCCGGAACATCGTCAGTCATACTGACAACCACTAGGCTTGGGTTAACTGTGTGGATAGATTGACTCATCAAAACGCACCCATCCAATACTGGACGTCAGATAACCTGTAGGGATTACATGTCACTCAAGCGCCAGCCGCCCAACGTACCGTGGTATTGGACTATGGAAGGTCCGCACACGTTGGCACATCAAAGCACCACATAACTGGTTGGCCCAGTGTACATGGTCCCTCAAGGTTAAGGACAGATTATCTATAGTAGTAAGACGGATTATGCACTAGTATCTGAATCATTGAACAATGCATCGTCTTGGATCATGTTCAACACGATCATCGTGCTTGGTCAGGTGAATGGGAATCCCACGTTCTTGTGGTTGAGACTTCACCATATCCTCTACCTGCCAACAGTTTGTTCTCGGTGAAGCGACCGGCATCACCTAAGCTGTGAACTAGTTCTAGGTCTACACACAACTGGTCCATTGGGTCTCCCAATAATGGATCCACCATGCGTCTCAGTGGCCTACTGTGTTCCCTAGGGTCCTTTATTATATGTGAACTAATATATACCAAAGTAGTATTCTAATGAAAGCAATAACCAAAGTCATCTTTATTAATGTTAATACAGAAAATCCACGCTAAGGACACACGAGCTACAACCACAAAATGGTATCAGAGCCAGTTCTCCTCGGGATGGGGGGATCTAACCCTACACAAGGACGTGTAGGGTGGATTATGACGACTAAAATCTAATAGGCCAAGAGTCAAGACTCCTGAGGCTGGGATGCCAAGATGAATAAGGTGAGATGAGGTGTACAAGGCCATGAGTGAGCCCCACATCGCCTGGAGAGAAGGATATCCTTAGCTACTTATATAATTTCCCCTCTCAAATATAGAAGACGCGTTTTAAAACCGTGCGCCGCTACGAATTTTGTAAGAACTCCGTAGTTAAGCGTGCTTGGGTGAGAGCAGTACTAGGATGGGTGACCTCCCTGGGAAGTTTTTATGCGGGCACGGGCAAAGCAGACAATATCTTGTGTGTTTGGGGCGGATGTTACAGTATGAGTAGGGGTTGTAAGAGGGGTATTTATATCCATTTCGGGAATTCAAAAAGACTAAGGTCTTTTCTGCAGGTTTGGAAGTCGATGCCTTCGATTACTACATTTGAATTAGAGAGAGAGAGAGAACAGATTGACACAAGGTATGATCTCGGAGTTCAGCCGAAGTCTACGTCTCCGTGCTATAAGGTGCAACCTGAATTCACTAACACTTTTCACGAAGTGATCTCGACAGGCCGAGTATCACTGATCTCTTCAAAAAGCAGATCGAGGGATTAGGATGTCAGAACTCTGGATTGTTTGAAAGTCCGATTCAGCAATCAGAGATTCGATCCTGTTACAGTTGTAGGGTCTGCTATTTATAGAGTTTTCTGGAGTAGAATCTGTGTTAGAAGGTGGTTTTTCACAGTTGTCTTCTGGATCCAGACGGGGGCTGGTGGGTCCCACTGTCGTCTTTGTGGACCTTCCAGGCAGGGCTGGTGGATCTCACTGTCGTCTCTGTAGACCCCCCAGGCAGGGCTGGTGGGTCCCGTTGTCGTCTAGTGGACCCCAGGCAAGACTGGAGGGTCCCGTAACTGGGCGTTGGCCAAAATTTGCACCCACAGTTACCCCCTCCCAAGTTAGCTAGAGGCTGATTTGAATGACTTGGAACCCAGGTGCAAAGTTCAACCTCCCTGCGATAAGTTAGTGTCATATAGTTCTTGTTAAGCAATTTTGAATGATAAGACTGGCTGCCAACTTGTCCATTTGGAAAAATTTGTTCGATCGATCAATATTGGCCAATCGATCAAAATTGTCCGATCTATCAAAATTGTCCGATCTATCATAATTGTCCGATCGGTCAATTTCAATCGGTGGAGCTCGATGCGATCGGGCAAAAGAGTACGTTTTTTGCCCGATCCTTCGAAAAAATACCCGATCGTCTGCTGGTCGATCAGGCGAGGTCTTTCGAGCCATCGGTCAAAATTATCCGATCGGTCAATTTCAACCAGTGGAACTTTGGGCAATCGGGCAAAAAACCAAGTTTTTTTCCCGATCCCTTGGAAATTCGCCCGATCGGTCAATTTCAACCGGTGGAAATTTGGGCGATCGGGAAAAAAACCAAGTTTTTTGCCCAATCCTTGGAAATTTGCCTGATCGTATGCCTGTCAATTGGGCAAAGTCTCTTGGGCCATCGGTCAAAATTGTTCGATCGGTCAAAATTGTCTGATCGGTCAATTTCAACCAGTGGAACTTTGGGCGATCGGGTAAAAAACCAAGTTTTTTGCCTGATCATTTGGAAATTTACCCGATTGTCTGCTTGTCAATTGGGCGAAGTCTTTCGAGCCATCGGTCAAAATTGTCCGATCTGTTAATTTCAACCGGTGGAACTTTGGGCGATCAGGCAAAAAACCAAGTTTTTTCCCCGATCCTTTGGAAGTTCGCCCGATCATCTGCTTGTCGATTGGGTGAAGTCTTTTGAGCCACCGGTCAAAATTATCTGATCCGTCAAAATTGTCCGATCGTTCAATTTCAACCGGTGGAACTTTGGGCGATCGGGCAAAAAACCAAGTTTTTTGCTCGATCCTTTGGAAATTTGCCCGATCGTCTGCCTGTCGATTGGGCGAAGTCTTTTGGGCCATCGGTCAAAATTGTCCGATCGGTCAAAATTGTTCGATCGGTTAATTTCAACCGGTGGAACTTTGGGCATCCGAGGAAAAAACCAAAAATTTTGCCCGGTCCTTTGGAAATTTGCCCGATCGTCTGCCTGTCGATTGGGCGAAGTCTCTTGAGCCATCGGTCAAAATTGTCCGATCAATCAATTTCAACCGGTGGAACTTTGGGCGATCGGATAAAAAACAAAGTTTTTGCCTGATCCTTTAGAAATTCGCCTGATCGTATGCTTGTCGATTGGGCAAAGTCTTTTGGGCCATCGGTCAAAATTGTCCAATCGGTCAATTTCAATCGGTGGAACTTTGGGTGATCGGGCAAAAAATCATGTTTTTTGCCCGATCCTTTGGAAATTCGCTCGATCGTCTACCTGTCGATTGGGTGAAGTCTTTTGGGCCATCGGTCAAAATTATCCGATCAGTCAAAATTGTTCGATCGGTCAATTTCAACTGGTGGAACTTTGGGCGATTGGGCAAAAAACCAAGTTTTTTACCCGATTCTTTGGAAATTCATCCGAACGTCTGCTTGTCAATTGGGTGAAGTCTTTTGGCTCATCGGTCAAAATTATCCGATCGATCAATTTCAATCGGTGGAACTTTGGCAGATCGAGCAAAAAACCAAGTTTTTTGCCCGATCCTTTGGAAATTCGTCCGATCGTCTACCTGTCGATTGGACGAAGTCTTTTGATGGAGTGTGTCTGGTTCGACGTTTCATCTGGCTTGACGCTTTATCTTGTCCGACGCTTCGCCTGGTAGCCATTCTGGTGGCGCCGCGTGTTACTTAGGCTATCCTGCCAAAAAATTTCGAGTCTTATAAATCTTGTCCCAGAGTCCAATTTTTACTCGTGCTGTAAAATTTTTTTCAGAGTCTTCTGCTTCTACTCTCGAATCCTTTGTGCTTCTTTCGTTCTCCCGTTCAATTGCAATGACATCTGCTAGCTGCACCAAGAACATCGTTCCCCCGAAGATGAGGCAGTCGAAGAAGGACAAGGCTACTACTGAGCCGTCGTCACCCAAGATTGCGAGCAAAGGCAAGGGTAACGGCAGCCTTGGTGTCTTGGGGAAAAGGTATCTTGGCGTGGAATTTGCCTCTGCGCCCTCCAAGCCGGAGCACATCCCCAAAGCCGGATTCATTCTGGGGCTGCTGAAGCCGTTGTCCGAGGAAACTATCTTTGAGTATGGCATCGGCAAGAAGTTCACCGATGTGAAGAGGGAAAAATGGGAGAAGCTGCTCTCATTCTTCACTAAAGGTGTCCATCGCCTAGCCCTCGCCGGAGTGCAAGCTACCTTTGGCATCGACAACCGATTTGTTTACACGGAGGTGGCCATCAAAAAGAAGATTATGGGCACCATTGTGATGATCGGGCAGCTCAACTGCGAGCTGCGTCTGCCTCTTCTGTCGTTCGCAGCACGATTACTAAATACGTCCGGGCTTTGCCCCGAACAACTGACAGGAAACACGTGGAGGATAATCTACGCTTTCTGTCGGGTGGAGTCTGATCACCAGGAGAAGCTTACAGCCTGCTACTCCAGCATCCCCGAGGGCGAGCAAGCCCGGATCGAGTTGGGGTACTTCTTCTACCACTACAAGTGGGTATGGAGGAAAGACAGCTCCTTCTTCAACTTGCATGGTGTTTCTGCCTTTCGCTCCATCATCGACACAGTCCCCTCCGACAAGCTCTATACGGACTGGCCCATCTTCTTGTCTGGTGTGTGGACTCCTTTCTCTGTGCCTGAGACTCCTCGAAGCCAGGTGCACAAGGAGGTATAGAGGTATGCTCCAGGAGGTGATCTGTGCTGGCCTTCCGATCGCATTGGAGCGATCGATAACTTGTTCCTGGAGCTGACTTGTGGGACAAGGTCATGGAAGTAGTTTTCAAACTACCTAGTTCGATATGGCAACGCCAATCTGATGCATTGCTTGCTGGTGAGGTATGAAGATAACGACACCTTATACTCCGATTACGAGGAGGAGCTCGACACCAGCAGGATCGTGCGATTTGTGTGGATCGAGAGAAAAGCATATGGCAAGAGGAAGCATGCTATGCCTGGCGAGGAGAAGCTGGTCATGACCAAGTGTGGCCACGTCAAGAAGAGGAGGGTGATGAAGGAGGAGAAGGTGGTGAAGGAGGAGAAGGAGAAGAAAGAGGAGGAAAAGAAGGGAGAAGAAGAAGATGAGGAAGACAAAGAAGGCGAAGGAGGAGGGGACGAGAGTGAGGAAGCGGAGGAAGAAGAAGAAGATAAACACGAAGAGGAAGAAGAGAATGAGGAAGAGGAAGAAGAAGAAGCGGATGGAAAGAGAGAGGCGAAGAGGAGGGGGCAAAAGGTCAAGAAGATATGCCCCCCACCCCGCCTGGAGCTGCTCAAGTTCCTCCAATCAATGAGGCTAAGGCCCGTTGAATGGAGGATGATATCGACACGATGGATGACAGCAAGAAAGTGCTGATCGTCTATCATTTTAAGACCCTGAAGTGCCCTATGCACATTAGGGTGAAATATTCAGGGAGCGACGTGGTCTATGACTTGAAGCCGATCACACAGGTGCCACGCGAAGGCCTTCGTCAAGAGGCCTCACAGGCTTCTGCGAGTGGAGTAGTTGATATTGAGAAGCCAAGGCTGGCGCCACGAGATGACACAGCTAAGGTGGCAGCAGAAGTCGTTGCCTTGATGTCAACCCTCTAGGGGACTGGAGGAGTTCACGGCGAGGGGAGAGATTTGTCTCCTCCTGAAGATCCTCCTCCCTAGCCAAAGGGAGATAAGGGACAGGGGGAGTAGGAGCAGGTGCCTGAGCAGGCCCCTATCCTAGTCCCTGCTGTAAAGACCCTTACCCCCAAGGGTAAAGGAAGTGATCGTGGGAAGGGGCCTACCCAATCCCAACACAGAGCCTCTGCTGGCTGGGGTAAGTTCTATCTCTTATCCTCCTTCTGTCTGGATTGAATATTAGATGTGTCTTAACTTTGAATTTCATGTTTGCAGATGCTCCTGGTAGTCCGCAGCCAGTGCTGCGAGAGTTGGGTGAAGTTAACATCAACTACCCAACGGGCACGTTGAGGAAGCTCTACAATCTTCCCTACGCGACCCTCTAAGAAGCCTCCACCAGGCTTGAAGTGATAGTGAGTAGCTTCTATCATTGTCTTGAGTTGTAGTATTTTCCTTTGGTTTGTTTAACTTGTTCTTGTTGTCATGCAGGTGTCTACCGCTGTGGGGGGAAATCTTCGCGCCGACCCGAAGACCTCGCCTCACCAGTCAATTGAAGTTGACGTTGAAGAGCGTTGTTTGATCTGTCGTTTGGAGTAGGAGATCACAAGATACAAACAGAGAAAATTGGACACGAGAGATGTGATCTCGGAGTTCAGCCGAAGCCTACGTCTCCGTGCTATAGGGAGCAACCCGAATTCACTAACACTTTGATTAAAGTGACCTCGACAGGCCGAGTGTCACTGAAGTCTCTTTGATCTCTTCGAGGACAAGAAGAAGATCGAGGAGAGTTGAAGGTTGAGAGGGTTGGAACTTCCAGATCTCTGATTTCTGAAATCAGATATCAGATGATGATGGCACTGATCTTCCTTTTTGGATTTTCTCTCTGGATTTTCTCTCTCGATTTGAAATCGGATCCTTTTACATTCGAAGGCTCTGCTATTTATAGAATTCTCGAAGAGGAATTCCGGGGTAAATGGCGGTTTCTGTTGTCGTATCTGGGGATCCTCCAGGCAGGGCTGGTGGGCTCCGCTGCCATCTTCGGGGGCCCACCAGGCAGGGCCGGTGGGTCCTGCTGTGGTACTCGGGGGCCCACCCGGTAGGGCCGGTGGGTCCCGCTGTGGTCTTCGGGGGCCCACCCGGCAGGGCCGGTAGGTCCCGCTGTGGTCTTCGGGGGCCCACCAGGCAGGGCCGGTGGGTCCCGCTGTGGTACTCGGGGGCCCACCCGGCAGGACCGGTGGGTCCCGCTGTTTGCAGACTTCTTGCCAAATTTTGCACCCACAGTTACCCCCTCCAAGTTAGCTAAGAGTCCGCCTTGGCTGACTTGGATTATTGGTGCAAAATTATTAATCCCCTGTCAAAAAGGAGCTCTGTCGAAATGTTAGCGAAAAAATAGACTGATCGGTCAATTTTGACCGATCGGTCGAATTCAACCGGTCAAGGTTGGAGTGATCGGTCAAAAAACATAGTTTTTTGGCCGATCCAGTAGAAAATCGACCGATCGGTTGATTTTGACCGATCGGTCAAGTTTGACCGATCGATTAAAATCAGCCGGTCAAGGTTCGGCTGATCGGCAAAAAACATAACTTTTTTGCCAGATCTAGTAGAAAATCGACCGATCGATCAAATTTGACCGATCGGTTAAAATCAACCGGTCAAGGTTCGGCTGATCGGCAAAAAAACAATAGTTTTTTGCCAGATCTAGTAGAAAATTGACCGATCGGTTGATTTTGACCGATCGGTCAAGTTTGACCGATCGGTTAAAATCAACCGGTCAAGGTTTGGGTGATCGGCAAAAAACATAAGGTTTTTGCCAGATCTAGTAGAAAATCGACCGATCGGTTGATTTTGACCGATTAGTCAAGTTTGACCGATCGTTTAAAATCAGCCGCTCAAGGTTTGGCTGATCGGCAAAAAACATAAGTTTTTTGCCAGATCCAGTAGAAAATCGACCGATCGGTTGATTTTGACCGATCGGTCAAGTTTGACCGATCGGTTAAAATCAGCCGGTCAAGGTTTGGGTGATCGGCAAAAAACACAAGTTTTTTGCCAGATCTAGTAGAAAATCGACCGATCGGTTGATTTTGACCGATCGGTCAAGTTTGACCGATCGGTTAAAATCAGCCGGTCAAGATTTGGGTGATCGGCAAAAAACACAAGTTTTTTGCCAGATCCAGTAGAAAATCGACCGATCGGTTGATTTTGACCGATCGGTCAACTTTGACTGATCGGTTAAAATCAGCCGGTCAAGGTTTGGGTGATCGGCAAAAAACACAAGTTTTTTGCCAGATCTAGTAGAAAATCGACCGATCGGTTGATTTTGATCGATCGGTCAAGTTTGACCGATCGGTTAAAATCAGCCGGTCAAGGTTTGGCTGATCGGCAAAAAAAACACAAGTTTTTTGCCAGATCCAGTCGAAAATCGACCGATCGGTCAAGTTTGACCGATCGGTTAAAATCAGCCGGTCAAGGTTTGGCTGATCGGCAAAAAACACAAGTTTTTTACCAGATCCAGTAGAAAATCGACCGATCGGTTGATTTTGACCGATCGGTCAAGTTTGATCGATCGGTTAAGATCAGCCGGTCAAGGTTTAGGTTCTCGAACCTGCCTTTCAGAGAAGGTAGTATAGCTTGTTCTTTCTTCGTGATCTTTGGACAGAGCTTTGAAAGTTGATGGAGTTTGATTTTTTCTTCTTCGAATCTTTGGTTTGTCTGAATGGTTTTTTGAACCGGCGGTCCGGTTCACTCGGACCGGTGGTTTGCTTGGACCGGTGGTCCGACGCTTCGTCTGGTCCCGACTGTTTGCCTGGTTTTGCGCTTGCTACGGATGGATGCCACGTGTACCTATAAAAAACACGCGATTTGATATGGTGATGACACGTGTCTTCTCGATTTGCGCGCCTGTTTTACCCTGGTATATAAGTTTTTCTCGCTGTCATTTTTGCCTCACGCTTTCAGAAAATTTTTGAAGTCCAGAGCCTTTGCTTCCGATCTCCCTTTCTCTGTTCCCTTTCGATCGATCGAATGGCCTCCTCCGGTAGTTCGAAGAAGGTCTCGGTTCCTTCCAAGAGGAAGGGGAAGGAAATCGCTGAAGAAACATCTGTCCCGAAGGGCCGTGGCAAAGGCAAGACTGAGTTGATCGAACTTGGTCAATTGGGCAAGAGGCACCAGGGAGTGGGGTTTGCCTCTGCACCTTCTCGTCCGGAGCACATCCCCAAAGCAAGATTTGTTCTTTGCCCGCAGCTGCCTCTGTCGGCGGAACCGGAGTTTGGGTACAATATTGGTGGCAAACTTACAGACATGAAGAGGGAGAAGCTGCAGAAATTGCTGGCATGTTTCACAGAGGGAAAGTCTCGCCCAGCGCTTCCGGGAGTTCTATCCGCTTTTGGCGTCAACAGGCGGACAATCTTCGTCTCGTACGCGAGCAAGGAGCAAGTGATGGGAACCATCGTCACAATTGGCCAGCTCAACTGTGGACTGCGCCTTCCACTGCCACCCTTCGTCGCGAGGTTACTGAACACCTCCGGTCTTTGCCCCGGGCAGGTAACTGGGAATGCCTGGAGGATCATCTACGCATTCTGCCGCGTAGAGTCGGACTTCCAGAAGGAACTCAGGGAATGTTATTCCAGCCTCCCTGAAGGTGAAGTAGCCCGGATCGAGCTGGGGTATTTCTTCTATCATTATCGATGGGCCTGGAGGAAAGATAGCCCATTCTACAATCTGACGGGTGTCTCTGCCCTTCGGCCGATCGTCGATACCATCGGTTCTGACAAGCTCTACACCGACTGGCCGCTATCGGTGTCCGGCGCATGGACTCCTCTGTCGGTACCCGAGACTCCCCGGTACAAGGTGCACCAAGAGGTAGATATGTACTGTGCAGGAGGAGCTCTCTCGTGGTCTTCGGAGCGAGTGGGGGCTATTGACAATCTCTTTTTGGAGCTGACATGCGGGACTCGATCATGGAAGCAATTTTTGAATTGCCCGGTTCGACACGGCAATGCCAACCTCCTCCATCGATCGAAGGTTCGTTATGAAGATAACGAAGTCATCTATTCCGACTATGAGGAGGACCCTCAATCCGGCAAAATTGTTAGAAACATCCGGGTCGAGAAGAAGGCGTACGGGGCCAGGCGTGCATTACCCTCAGAGGAGAAACTGGTGATCAGTCGCCAAGGCTCGGCAAAGAAGAAAAGGAAGGTCTCTGCTGAGGAGGAGGAGAAGAAAGATGAAGAGAAAAAGGGGGAGGAAGAAGAAGAGGAAGAAGAGAGAGAAGAGGAAGGTGGAGGTGAAGAGGATGAGGGTGGTGATAATGGTAATGATGACGAAGATGGCGAAGACAATGAAGATGATGAAGATGGGGGTAATAGGGATACTCCTCCCACCCCCCCTGGAGGAGATGGTGGAAATGGGGGTGGTGAGGAAGAAATTCCTCCCACCCCCACTGATGGTGGTCAAGGACATGGGGGTGGTGAGGAAGAAATTCCTCCCACCCCCACTGGTGGGGACGATGTGGACTCGCAACCCATCCTTATTGACGAGGCTAAAGCCCGTCGTATGGAGGAGGTTATGGATGTGGAGGGCGACGGCAAAAAGGCACAGCCCGTCTACCATTTCGAGGAGTTGAAGAAGCCGATGCGCTTCAAAATAAAGTTGTCGAGGAGTGGTGGGGTTGGAAGCAACCCCACACCTCTCGACCAAATTCCTCCGGACGTTCCTCGCCTTGAGGGCATGACTACAAGTGGAGGCCTGGAGGTTGAACAGCCTCCTCCGTCGTGATCTTTGGTAGATGAGACGGCGGCACTCCTGGCCGAGATGCAGCAGTCATGTGCACGACAATAGGAAGGGGGTGCCTCACCTCCTCAGGGTGTTCCCTCTCCCATTCACTTGGAGAGAGGAAGTCGAGTGGGGGATGGGACTCCCCCACTTCAGCCGAAGCCAACCCCTGCTAAGGAGAAATCTACCTCCAAGGGTAAGATCTCCGATCATGGGAAGGGAAAGGCTCCTCGGGTAGATGCTTCAGGTATTCAGACTATCTTGCCATCTTGATCACCTTATCTACGAAGTTTGAACTTATTCTGATTTTCTGAACCTTTGTGTTGATTGTAGGTACACCTGCTGGCTCTACTCAGAAGATAAAGAATTTGGGTGAGGTTGACATCAACCACCCCACTGGTGTGATCCGGAAGCTTTGCAACCTTCCGGAAGCTACCTTGGACGAAGCCTTTGATCGGCTTGAAGTAGTAGTATGTACATCTGGTTGATCAATCATTTGAGTTGTTTCTTCAAAATAATTCTAACTCTTTTTGTCTCTTTGCAGAACTCAGCAGTTTTGAAATTTGCGCGCAAGCTCTCTAGGAAGGCAGGAGAACGGGAGGCTTCATCTGAGGTGTCCCGTTTGACAGCTGAACTAGAGGCTGCCCACGAAGAAATAGACAAGCTGAGGGAGGTACTGCATTCGAAGAAAGAATCGCTCAAGGCCAAGATTGATGATCTTCGTAAGGAGAAGCTGGAAAGCAAGACGCGGCAGGAAGGTTACGAGGCTCGGGGTCATGAGCTCGAGTCTCTGAAGACTCGACTCTCCAGGGTAGAGACCTTGTCCTGTGACCGTGCATCTGAAAATAAGGAATTGAAGGAGCAGCTTGCTGCTCAGAGTAATGCCTTTGCTGCCAAAGAAGAGGCTCTCAAGAAAGAGTTAGAGCACATGCGAAGTGAATGCGCGAGTTACAGAGAGACGACTGAGAAAGCGGTGGAAGCACTTAGGGCCCATGCTAGTAGTGTACGATCTTCCAAGGCTTCTGCGGCGAGCAAAGCTCGAGGTGGATCCGAAGGAGAGAAGTCGCGCGCTCCCAGTGTGGCTAAACCCTGATGTATTTCTACCTTCTTTCTTTGTTGTACTTTGTAAACTTGTGATATGAAAAGGCTCACTCCTGTACTCGGCAATTTTTTGATAATAGAAATCTTTTTGGTGTTTGAAAGTTGGATGTCTCTTATGTTGAACGTCTTCGAATATCATGTTCTGAATAACATTGAAATGTGGAATGGATACAATCTTTTGAATGTAAGGGGTCGAGTCGCAACTCGATTACCCAAACTTGTAACTTTGAAAATTGAATTTGAATTCGTGTAACACTTGTATGTGAGGGTTTGAGTCACAACTCAAGCACCCAAACCTGTTAGACGATATCGAAATTGATTGAAATTGAATATTGAAATTGAAGGTTAGTTTAACATTTGTAAGTAAGGGGTAGTGTCGCAACACATACTCCCCAACTTGTTAAACTGACCAGTAACTTGAAAGTTGCTTTGAATGACAACCTGAAATCGTTTTAACATTTGCTAGTAAGGGTTTGAGTCGCAACTCTAACACCCAAACTTGTTAAAAGACCTAGTAACTTGAATATGGATAATTTGAAACTGCTTCAGAACTTGAATCGAAAAGCTGAACACTTGCACATTTGAACATGTGAAAGAGAACTTTATTCATCATGGAATTTACATCATAGATAGAACAGTTTGAGGTGTCTAGAATTCCAAGCTCGTGGCAATCTATCTCCTTCTGGTGAGATCAGTCGATAAGAGCCTTTGCCTCCAACTGATTCGACAATATATGGACCTTTCCAGTTGGGAGCAAGCTTCCCACTGCTGTGTTCCTTTGTAGAAGACTGCTCTAAGGACCAGACTACCGATTGGGAATTGCCGTTTGTAGACTTTCTCATCATAGGCTCGTTTGATCTTCTGCTGATACTTGGCCACACGAAGAGAGGCTTGGTCTCGTAGTTCCTCAGAGAAGTCCAGATCATTGACTCGAAGCTCTTCATTGATCCCTTCTTCAATTGCCCTGGTCTTCAGAGTATTTGATATGTTTTCTGTTGGGAGTACTGCTTCCGATCCATATGTCAGACGAAAGGGTGAGAACCCTGTTGACCTTCTCGGGGTTGTGCGATACCCCCAAAGAACTTCAGGTAGGACTTGTTCCCACAATCCTTTCTTGTCGTTGAGTTTCTTCTTGAGTATACCAAGAATAGCTATATTTGAGGCTTCAGCTTGACTATTGCATTGAGGATATCTTGGAGTTGAATAGAAAAGCTTGATTCCGTTGTTCAGACAGAACTCACAGAACTTGTCAGAGTCGAATTGAGCTCCATTGTCAGCAACAAGAACTTGAGGTGTACCAAACCTTGAGAAGATGTTTTGCCGAATGAATTTAATTACTTCATCATCAGTTTCTCGAAAGAGTGGCACAGCTTCAACCCATTTGGTGAAGTAGTTAGTGGCCAGTAGTAGATACTTCTTTTTGCTCGGAGTTGGTGGGAAGGGACCCAAGAAATCCAACCGCCACTGATGGAAAGGCCATGGACTAGATAGTTGGTGAAGCTCATCTGCAGGAAGATGGATAGCACGAGCGTGTCGTTGGCAAGGTTCACACCTTTGAACAACTTTCTGAGCATCCCTTGCCATTGTTGGCCAGTAGTAACCTTGTAGCTTCGTCTTGGCTTCAAGAGATCTTCCTCCCGAATGATTTCCACAAGCTCCAGAGTGGATATCAATCAGGATTGCCTTTGCTTGCTCTGGACCAATACACTTGAGCATCATCCCGTTGTGAGATTTGAAGTATAGGTCTTCTCCTTGCATGATAAAGCATAGAGCTTCCTTTGAAGTCTTCGAGCTTGATTGGGATCTTCTGGTACTTTGCCATATTTGAAGAAGTCAAAAATGGACAGTCTCCAATCTTCAAATCCATTTGCAGTAATAAGGTTAACCATCAATTGATCTCCACCCCCAGATCTCTTTGTAGTAGCAATGATCTGTTGATTGGGGATGGTCTTGGGTACTTCTTAATAATCGATCTGTATTTGCCTTCCTCCGAGCGAATCTCCGAGAACTGAGGCAGCATTGGCTAAGGCATCAGCTTCTCGATTCTCTGCTATTGGGATTTGAATGAATTCAGTATTAGTAAAACGTTATTGAAGTCGTCGTACTAAGGCCAAATAGAGTTGCATTCTTTCTTCTCGAGCTGTATATTCTCCATTGATTTGCCTTATGATCAGCTGGGAATCGCTGTAGACGATGATTCGATCTACCCCTAGGGATTCAGCTATTTCGAGTCCGGAAATGAGTGCTTCGTATTCGGCTTCGTTGTTGGTGGCATTGAATCCGAGGAGAGTGGCCTTCTGGAGATGATCAAGTTCAGGGGATACCAAGACTATCCCAGTTCCCAAACCGATCGCACTTGAAGCTCCATCAATGTAAAGCTTCCATGGAGGAGTTGCAACAATAGCTTCGAGACTTGGATCAATTTTTGTTGCAAGGTTGATTGGAAAATTATCTTCATCTTCTAAGCGCATGTCTTCATCTTCTTCCCAAGTGATGGGGTCTTCAACTGGAAAGTCAGCTAGAAAATCAGCAACAGCTTGACCTTTGATAGAAGTGCGAGACTCGAACTGAATCCCTAGAGCACTCCTTTCGATCACCCATTTGGTCATTCGACCAGCTCGACCAGCTTTGTCAATGATATCTTTGAGCGGATGTTCTGAAACGACAGTGATCTGATGGGAAACGAAGTAAGGTTGGAGACGACGTGATGCAGTGAGCAAGGCCAGGATGACCTTCTCAGTTTTTGAGTAGCGAGTTTCAGCCGGAAGAAGAGTGTGGCTGATATAATAGACTGGATGCTTGACGCCTTCTCTTCTACTGACTAGGACCGCACTGATTGCTTGATTGGTCACGGCGAGATAGAGCCACAAGTCTTCTTTTGGAATTGGAGCAGTCAGGATAGGAGCTTGCACCAGATATTTCTTGATGCCTTGAAAAGCTTCTTCGCAAACAGGACTCCATCCCGATGTATCTGCCTTTCGCAGCTTGTCGAAAAGAGGCTTACACTTGTCGGAGGACTTTGAGATGAATCTATTGAGGGCAGCGAGTCTTCTAGTGAGACGCTGTACTTCCTTTCGATTGGTAGGTGATGGCATGTCGAGGATGGCTCGAATTTGGTCGGGATTGGCTTCAATGCCCCTCCTGGTCACAAGGTGACCCAGAAATTTGCTCGATTGAACTCCAAAAGCGCACTTGGCAGGATTGAGCTTCATGCGATACTTTCGGAGGACTTGAAAGGTTTCTGCCAGATCGGATAGATGTTTTCCTCGAGTGGAACTCTTGGTGAGGAGATCATCGACGTAGACTTCGACGTTGCGACCGATCTGATCTTCGAACATCTTTGTGACTAACCTTTGATAGGTGGAACCAGCATTTTTGAGGCCGAATGGCATTACATTGTAGCAGTAGAGACCTCGGCTAGTCACAAAACATGTCTTCTCTTGATCATCAGCATGAAGAGGAATTTGATTGTACCCAGAGTATCCATCCATAAAAGACAATAGCTCGTGGCCAGCAGTGGCATCGACGAGTCTATCTATCCTTGGCATGGGGAATGGATCTTTGGGACAAGCTTTGTTGAGATTGGTGAAGTCGATGCAGACTCTGACCTTCCCATTCTTCTTTGGAACAGCAACAATATTAGAGATCCAAGTAGGATACTCTACTTCACGGATGAAGCCTGCTGCGAGTAACTTGGTGATTTCTTCTTGAACAGCAACTTGTAGCTCTGGTCGAATGGTGCGTGGCTTTTGCTTGATAGGCTTCACTTCTTCTTTGATCGCAAGTCGGTGACAAGCGTCATCTGGATTGATACCAGGCATGTCTTCGAAACACCAAGCGAAGACGTCGATATTGGACTGGAGGAAGGATACCATGTCTTGCGCTTCTGCGTCGCTAAGACCGGTACCAATAAAAGTTTGTCGAGGGAGATCTCCATTGCCGATATTGATAGGGATGATTTCTTCAATTGAAGGTGAAGCTTCTCATTCGATTGGTGGGGGTTCGGTCAGTGGAATCTCCTTTGATTGCTATTTGGAAGGACCAGCTTCGTCTCGTGGCCGCTTTGGAGGAGCGATATTGATCTTACGATCAGTTTTAGCCGCCGCAGCCTCACAAGATCTCCCAGCTTGCTGATCGCCTCGGATGCAGACAATGCCTTCTCCCGTTGCAAACTTGAGTAGTTGATGGTAAGAAGAGGAGATGGCATTGATCTGGTGGAGGAATGGTCGCCCGAGAATGGCATTGTAGCTGGACACTCCTTCGACAATTGCAAACCTCACTAAGACTCGAGTCTCTCGGCTAAGGTCTAGAGTGAATCTCGATTCGCCCACCGTGATGCTTTGTTCGCCGTTGAAGCCAGTAATCATAGTCGGGACGACGTCGAGGCTTGAGTATCTATGTCCCAGACGTTTGAAACAATCTGAGAACATAATATCGATGGAGCTTCCGGTGTCGATGAGGATCCGGTTGACGGTGCTTCCGTCGATGAGGAGTTTCAAGACCAGGGGGTCTCGATGGGGAGTGTGAACTCCTTGAAGATCAGCGTCGTTGAAGACGATAGAGGGCCAAGCCAAACCCTCGATGGGCTTCTCGATCCAAGTGTCTTCCTTGTTCGCCGCAGCACGAACGTGGAAGATGCGTCGAACTTGTCGATCCACTTCCTTCCCGGTCAAGGTTTGATTGTGCAATGTTCCATGAATACCAAAGACATTAGCATTCACAGAGATCGGTTGTCGGTTGGAGGAGATTTGATGGACCCAACATGCTTCTTTCCCCTTTGCAGAGGCTCGACGTTGATCTTGTCCGCCTCTGACGAACTCTTGAAGATGGTCTTCTCGCAATAAGTCTTCAAGATGGAATTTCAGCCGATAGCACCGATCGGTAGAATGGCCATGACTTCGGTGGAAGTCACAATACACTGTTTTGTCAGCCGTAAATTTTGAATTTGGCTGAAGAGGATTGGGCCTTCGAAGGAACTCCTCGTATTGAATGCGGTCGAGTATCTGCTCGATTGGTAGATTCCACTCGGTGAAAGTGGTCTTCGTTGGAGATCGACGTCCGTCATTCTTTGATCGCTTGTTGGCTGGAGGAGCTGCTGCCTCAGCGTTGTGAGCTTTGGCAGCATACTTTGGAGCATCTCTTTCCGCCGGTCTTCGTTTTGTTTCTCGCCCTTTTCGAGCAACTTGATCATCTTCAACTTCGATCTCTCTCTGGATTCGATCGAACATAGCTCCCAGAGAAGGAGGGGGATTGCGGATGAAGTCGTTGTAGATGTGTAGATCAAAGCGGAGGGCGTTCTGGAAAGCCAACATGATGGCTTCATCATCTAGATGTCTTCCAAAGAGAGCAGCATGCTCGTTGCGAAATCTCCTCGTGAAGTTTCGGAGAGTCTCGTCAGCACCCATCCTTAGCCGATAGAGGGAGTCGAGCTTCTTCTCTGGCTTCAGATTGAGTTGATAGTGCTGCACAAAGAGGTTAGCCAAAACACCGAACTGGGTGATGGACCCAGCTTGGAGATTGTGATGCCAATCGAGCGACAGCTCATCGAGACTTCCAGCAAAAGTGTGACAAAGTACGTTGTTTTCTTCTTCGTGCGGCGTTAGAGCTTGCTTGAAGGCAAGTATATGGAGAGTGGGATCTCCTCTGATGCAATTGAATTTGGGGAGAGTGGGAGTTCTCCATCCCCTTGGAAATGTTGACTCGAAGAGGCTTCTATGGAGAGGTCCGGCAGAGGAATACCCATCCCTACGACCATGTCCTCGACCTAGAGGTGGGTCAAGAGGCAAGATCGCAAGGTCTTGTTCAGGCATTGAAGTATTTGCTGGCTGAAGCCGGTGTCGAAGGTCCGATCCAAATCCACGTTGAGGTGGAATGGAAGGGGAGGCTCTACTCTTCGAAGGAGCGCCTTTCATTTGGTGCCTCCTTGGTATATCGAGCTTTGAAGACGTCTTCCTATCGCAGTTGCGACCAGAAGAAGATTGGGAGGACTCATCGTCGAGTCGATCCCAAACACTCTGTTTCCACGGGGCAGCAGAGGGAGTTGGGTCGCGATGAATCCTCCCGGGGGCAGCAGTGCCCATTGATCTCCTTTGCTCGGAGTGGATTGATGGTCGTGGCCGATCAACCCTTTCATTAGTAGAGGGGATGGGAAGAGCAATTCCAGCCTCGGAGGCTGCCTTCTTGAGTGCATCCCTCTCAGCAGTGAGGGTGGCATTCTGCTTTGCCAGTTGAAGTAGTTGGAAATCGACCGCCGAGATTTGATAGGTCGATGGAGGGTCTTCAGCAGGAGCGGGGGCAGTTTGCCCAATCGACTGTCGTGCGGGTTGGGCGATAGGTCGATCGACAGATCTCCCACTCCCTGAGCGAACCCCCCTCTCAAGAACAGCAAGGGGCTGTCCGAAGTTGAGCCTTTGACTCATTGATCGAGTCTCAGGACGACCTTGTTGTTGAGTGTTACTTCCTTCTGGTTGACCCTGGTGCTTAGTTTTCGCCATTCAGAGAGCGAAGGGTGCAACAAGAGTGCCGACGTCCGATCAGTTGTCCGATCAACCGAGGAGGCGAGGAAGTTTGGCTATGAAGATCGGTTGTATGCTCAACCGATCTGATAGTAGTGGAGAGAGCTTGACTTTTCTTTCGGATCCCACAGACGGTGCCAAACTGTGGGGGAAAATCTTCGTGCCGACCCGAAGACCTCGCCTCACCAGTCAATTGAAGTTGACGTTGAAGAGCGTTGTTTGATCTGTCGTTTGGAGTAGGAGATCACAAGATACAAACAGAGAAAATTGGACACGAGAGATGTGATCTCGGAGTTCAGCCGAAGCCTACGTCTCCGTGCTATAGGGAGCAACCCGAATTCACTAACACTTTGATTAAAGTGACCACGACAGGCCGAGTGTCACTGAAGTCTCTCTGATCTCTTCGAGGACAAGAAGAAGATCGAGGAGAGTTGAAGGTTGAGAGGGTTGGAACTTCCAGATCTCTGATTTCTGAAATCAGATATCAGATGATGATGGCACTGATCTTCCTTTCTGGATTTTCTCTCTGGATTTTCTCTCTCGATTTGAAATCGGATCCTTTTACATTCGAAGGCTCTGCTATTTATAGAATTCTCGAAGAGGAATTCCGGGGTAAATGGCGGTTTCTGTTGTCGTATCTGGGGATCCTCCAGGCAGGGCTGGTGGGCTCCGCTGCCGTCTTCGGGGGCCCACCAGGCAGGGCCGGTGGGTCCTGCTGTGGTACTCGGGGGCCCACCCAGCAGGGCCGGTGGGTCCCGCTGTGGTCTTCGGGGGCCCACCCGGTAGGGCCGGTGGGTCCCGCTGTGGTCTTCGGGGGCCCACCAGGCAGGGCCGGTGGGTCCCGCTGTGGTACTCGGGGGGCCCACCAGGCAGGGCCGGTGGGTCCCGCTGTTTGCAGACTTCTTGCCAAATTTTGCACCCACAACCGCGTTGAAATTAAACAGTCGGTTGTTCAAGAAAGCTGGTGAGCGGGAGGCTTACACTGAAATAATATGCCTGAATGCCCTCTTGGAGGAGGCTAATGACGAGAGGGAGAAGCTAGCTGCAGCTTTATCCTCGAGTCAAGCGTCTGCTCGTAACGAGGAGTATATGAGGAAGAACCTCGAGGCTTCATACTCAAGCCTGAATAAGGAGCACCACAACCTCAAAGAACAGATTCTTCAAGGTGGAGAACCTTGCTTATCAGCGCCTTGAGGAGAATAAGAAGCTGAAGGCAGAGTTCGCAACCAAAGAGGCGGCCCACGCGCTCGAGACAGAACAACTTAACATTGACTTGGCCAGTTTCAAGTCAATAGTTGAAAAGGCCGTGGAAGCCCTTAGGCTTGCTCATGGCGGAGGCGCGCAGTCTTCGAAGGTGTCGGTCATCAGCAAGGCTCGTGGAGATAGATCTAGGGCAACCAGCATCGAGAAGCCTTGATGTTTTTTTACGTTATACTTGCATTTTTGTATGGAATAAAATACTTCTCTTTTTGAATGAACTCTCTCTCTTCTGAATGCTTTGAATGGAATGTTAAACTATTCATTCTGCTTGTAAGGGTTGTGTCACAACACAAATACCCAAACTATCAATCAGTCTATTAGTTAAAAATTCTGCTGTCTCAAAACGTTCAATTTATTTGCTTCTGCCTGTAAGGGATTGTGTCGCAACACAAAGATCCAAACCATTAGTCGATTAGTTAGTTAAGTATTGTGCTGTCTCACAACACCTAAACTATATGTCTCTGCCTGTAAGGGGTTGTGTCGTAACACAAACACCCAAACTATTAGTCGATTAGTCAGTTAAGTGTTGTGCTGTTTCACAACACCTAAACTATATGTTTCTGCCTGTAAGGGGTTGTGTCGTAACACAAATACCCAAACTATTAGTTGATTAGTCAGTTAAGTATTGTACTGTCTTACAACACCTAAATTATATGTTTCTGCCTGTAAGGGGTTGTGCCGCAACACAATCACCCAAACTATTTGTTATTATGTAAGTTAAATAGAATTGAAATAGACAAGATTAAAATCAAAACAAACATTCATTCAATACTTGGTTTACATCAGGGATAGAAGATTTTGAGATTCTTGACATTCCACGCTCTTAGTGGCCTATCTCCTTCTAGCGATATTAGGTGACAGGATCCTTTACCCCCGATGGATTCGATGATGTAGGATCGTTCCCAGTTGGGAGCAAGCTTCCTGCTGCCGTGTTCCCTTATGTTAGAAAAGACCGCTCTGAGGACTAGATCTCCAATACAGAACTGTTATCTTTTTACTTTTCGATCGTAGGCTTGCTTGATCTTTTGTTGATAGTTGGCGACACGAACAACTGCCTGGTTACGTAGCTCTTTTAAGAAGTCGAGATCATCGATACGGAGCTCGTTGTTTATTCCTTCTTCGATCGCCTTAGTCTTTATAGTTAGGGAGAGAGTCTCGATTGGAAGAATTGCTTCTGACCCGTAAGTTAGGCGGAAAGGCAAAAATCCAATCGATCATCGTGGAGTGGTTCGATAGCCCCATAGGACCTCTGGTAGGACTTTCTCCCATAACCCCTTCTTGCCTCCCAATTTCTTCTTGAGCAGACCGATGATTGCTATGTTGAAAGCTTCAGCTTGTCCGTTGCATTGCGAATACCTCGAAGTAGAATAGAAAAGCTTGATTCCGTAATTTAGGTAGAACTCCCAAAATTTATCTGAATCGAATTATGCTCTATTATCGGTGATAAGAACTTGAGGTGTGCTAAATCTGGAGAAGATGTTGTGCCTGATGAATTTGATAATATCATCGTTTGTTTCTCGGAAGAGTGGCATAGCCTCAACCCATTTGGTGAAATAGTCCGTGACCAACAATAAATACTTCTTCTTGCTTGGAGATGGAGGGAATGGACCCAGGAAGTCCAACCCCCACTGATGGAAAGGCCAAGGACTTGTCAAAGGATGTAGTTCGTCCGCCGAGAGATGGATAGCATGAGCGTGTCTTTGGCAGGGATCGCACCTTTGAACTAACTGCCTTGCGTTTTTCGCTATAGTCGGCCAGTAATAGCCTTAAAGTTTGATTTTGGCTTCGAGGGATCTTCCGCCAGAGTGATTGCCACAAGCTCCATAATGGATTTCGGCTAGGATTTCTTATGTTTGCCCAGGACCAACACATTTGAGAAGTATCCCTCCGTGTGATTTGAAGTAGAGATCTTCCTCTCGGATGCTGTAGAAGAGGAGCTTTCTTTGAAGTGTCTTCACTTGAATCAGATCATTTGGCATTTTGCCTAGTTTGAAGAAGACGAATAATGACTGCCTCCAATCTGTTGGTACATCTGCCAAGGCAAGAGGGAAAACTGGCTGTCTCCAACCCCCAAAATTTTTAGTCATGGCAGTGATCTGTTGTTCGATGGCCGTTTTAAGCGACTCTTGATAGTTGATTTGAACTCGCTTTTCGCCAAGGGAGTCTCCAAGCACTGAAGCAGCGTTGGCTAGAGCATCTGCTTCTCGATTTTCGGTTCTTGAAATTTGCACGAATTTAATATCAAGGAATCATTGCTTGTGTTGCTGCACCAGAGTTATATTTGCCGAGTATCACTGATCTCTTCGAAAAGCAGATCAAGGGATTAGGATGTCAGAGCTCTTGATTTTTTGAAAGTCTGATTCAGCAATCAGAGATTCAATCCTGTTACAGTGGTAGGGTCTGCTATTTATAGAGCTTTCTGGAGCAGAATCCGTGGTAGAAGGCGGTTTTCCACAGCTGTCGTCTGGATCCAGTTGGGGGCTGGTGGCCCGCTATCGTCTTTGTGGACCTTCTGGGCAGGGCTGGTGGATCCCGCTGTTGTCTCTATGGACCCCCCAGGCAGGGCTAGTAGGTTCCGTTGTCGTTTAGTGGACCTCAGGCAAGGCTGGAGGGTCCCGTAACTATGCGTTGGCCAAAATTTGCACCCACAGAACTTACTAGTGGCATTCATCCATATTCTTCTTAATATGGTCCTCATGGGAACATTCTTGATACTAATAGGAGTTTCTTGGGAATATCACTTTCATCCTCAACGTTACACTTTTTTATCATGGATTTGGCGTCTTTGATATACGAAAACTTATATATATATATATATATATATATATATATATATATATATATATATATATATATATATATATATATATATATATATATATATATATATATATATATATATATATATATATATATATATATATATATATATATATATATATATATATATATATATATATTCATGTGACATTTGTATCAATGTTTCTAATTGTAGGGTTTATAATACTTTCTTATGATTCTACATCTTTACTAAGAGTTAGTTTCTAGTTCATTATACGTTCTAATTTTGATGTACCTACATTGTCTTCTAGGTTAACTTACTTCTCAGCGTCTAATGTTATTATCTCAGACCTACGCATCGAATGCTATAATAACATATTTAAAAGAAAGATCCTAAATATAAGTTCATGTGTATATACTTTGTTCTAGATATTAAGTGTCTTACATCATCAATGTCTCAATCATCTAGGGCTAGATGTACCTAAATCTAATTTACATGAACCTAACTTGTCATCTAAGTTAAGTGACTATCCTACCAATATTCTTTGTGCCAATCTTTTTATTCCATAGAACCTATTACTTATGCTCTGATACTAAGTTGTAACGCCCTGGTATTTTACGAATTTGAGCAAATCGTATAACACTAGGGTGTCAAGAGAGAAACTTGGTACAATACTTTTCATTAAGAAAGGAAATGATTGGAGCCTTTTTTATTTAAATTAACCATGTAGTACAATATATAGTTTTCCAATACATAGCTTATTCTAGAGAAAAGCGATATCTAGATCATAAATTCTTCAACTCTCCGCTTTTGCCTCCTCGTAGTATTGTAAAAAATTTACTAATCACCCGATTCCCTTTTTAGCTCAAACCAGGGTAGGAATCTTACCCAAGATCATTTTTTGTCTCAAGGCAAGGCTAGCCCTACACCTTGGTTTCTTTTAGTCACAAAGACAAGGCTAGCCCCAAATCTGGATTTTTTTTTGTCATATGACCAGGCTAGCCCCACACTTAGGTTTCTTTTAGGCCTTAGTTAGGACAAACCTCACACCTAATAAATGATCATCGTCTCTCCTACTTTAACTTAGTTCTTACACATTTACATATCATTTCAATGACATAATCTTAACAAGAATTTATTGGGTTAGATCCCCTATGTGATAGGCTATAGTGTGCTTCCTCAGTGGATGATTCCTTAATATGATTACGATATGAAATCAATATATTTCTAATTATTAATTATTTTTCTTACTTAGTTTATTTGATAATCTATTTTGTAGGGATCCTAGGATAATTGGTGGAATCAAATTTCGAGGTTAGATGCCCAAATTATGATTGAAGGCTTGATCCATTTGAGTCATTTTTTATCTTATAAGTGTATTTTGGTCATTTCAAAAAGGATTCATCCTTTTATACGTGATAGATTTTTCCGTTCTGAGTATGTGGCCATAAATGAAAGACAATTATGAATTCGTTTGCTCTGGTTATAGCTAAAACAGTTGGAAAGGTCAGAATATGGCTGGTTGATTGCTTTTAGTGAAAATATCATGGTGTCTTTTAAAAATTGGGTGTGATTTAAAGAACTTGGGGTGATTCTATCATATGAATATTGGGCTAGGCCCTGTTGCAATTAAATCTAAATTGGCTTAAGCTCAATAACTAATTATTAAAAATATTATGGGCTTGAGCCCAATAGCAAAATTCAGTGGCCTTTGGTCCATAACTACTTAATTTAAAGAAATTGGGCTTGGGCCCGATAACTCAATTTCAGTGGGTTTCATAACTAATTTAAAAATATATGGAGCTTACTACGTTGGTGGGGCTTGACAGTTCTGTGGGCGGTGGTGGCGATGACCGGCTGCGACTGTCGGTGGTGGTGGCCGGCTGCGGCGGTCGCCAGCAATGACTGACGGCGGTGGCCGGTGGTGGTCCCAACGGCGATTGACGATGTTGGCCGACGGCAAACGGTGGTAGCCGGCAGCGGTGGCCGGCGGGTGGTGAGGTGGGGCACGATCTTCGAGAAGGGGTATGGGGATTTGTATGAGTAAGGGTTGTAAGGGGGGTATTTATACCCTTTTCGGGAATACGAAAAGACTGAGGTCTTTATTGCAAAACGACCTTTTAATATTTTATTATAACTTGTTAAGTTGAGAATCCAAGGGTCAGCTGGTCAGGATGGAATTCGAAAGACCCTACTGTTCAGCTAGCTAGACCTTTAACCCCCCCCTTTTTTTTTTTTTTTTGAGAACCCCTCCTAAAGGAGGGAGGGTTTGGCGGACCCCAACCAGAAGTCATTAATCAATCAAGATAACAGTCTGTTACAAAAAATGGTAGCCTCCGCCCCAAGCTTATCCCTCCAAGGCACTATCCAAGCGCGGAAAAAGGAGATCACCGAAATTCGCATCTTATCCTGCCCTGCCGACTTACCATTGAAGATTCTGCTATTCCTCTCTAGCCAGATAACCCAAAGAATCGCCATGACCAAGACGTCCCATGGCTTCCGGATTGCCACCGGAATTCTCTTCCTCCTCCAAGAAGTCCATAGCCCTCTAAGGGTCCTGGGGTGCGAAGAGAGACCTGTCATGCTCTCGAAGTGATCCCAAAGAACTCGCGAAAGGGCACCCAAGCAGAAGATGCGATGACGTCTCCTCCTCCGAGGCGCAGAAGGTGCAAGAAGCATCTGTTGCCTGCGGGTGATGGCGCCTAATCAGGTTTGCCTTCGTCAGAATCTTATTTCTCGAAGCCAACAGGGAAAAAATCTGGACCTTCGAGGGAGCCTTCGACTTCCAAATAGCCTTAGACGGTCCATGCCGCTGCACCCTAGGAAGGAGATGATCGTAGAAGGATCGAACTGAGAAAACTCCTGAGGAAGTGCCGCTCCAACAGACCGCATCCTTGACCGGCCGGAACGAGGCCGCCTGGAGAATCAAGTGGAGATCCTGAAGCTCCCGCTGACCGTCCTGGTCCAAAGGGGAAGCGAACCTCAAGCGCCACCCAATAGACCCTCGCCTCCTACTAGCCTGGGATCGGACTGATGCTCCCTTGTTCCGGACCACCGCGAAGAGTGCTGGGAAGAGCTGCTCCAGAGGCCTGTCCCCCAGCCAAGTATCCCTCCAGAATCTGATATCTCTCCCGTCACCTAGCACAAGGGAAGTAGCCTCCCTGTAGAGATCCTTGACCCTGAGAATGCCCCGCCAAAAATGGGATATCCGGCCTGACAGTCGACCCCGTGCTTGCAGAGGAGAGAACCGCCTAAAATATTTCGCCAAAATGACATCCCGCCAGGATCCCCCTGTTCCCTGCTGCAATCTCCACCACCATTTCCCTAGCATGGAAATATTGAATCTGCGAAGATCCAGAACTCCCAGGCCACCCATCTTCTTCGGTAGGCAAACCTGATCCCATCTCATGAGGTTGTAACCACCTGCAGCATCAACCCCATGCCAAAGGAAGGATCTCCGAATCCTGTCAATCCGGTCAATTACCCAAGAAGGCAGGTAGTAGAAGGAAAGATAATAGCAGGGAATAGAAGAAAGGACTGAGTTCACCAGCACCAGCCTGCCACCCGAAGATAGAAATCTACCTTTCCAGCCCTCGAGCCTCCTCTCGATCTTGAGAATCAGCTGCTCCCAATCCTCCCTCCTCAGGGCTCTGTCACTGATAGGCAGTCCTAAATATTTCATAGGCAGGGAAGCTACCTTACAGTTCAGAAGCCTGGCAAGCCCACTACCTGCATCTCCTGAGCCAATGTAGTAAAGACTGCTCTTCTGGAAGTTGATCCTCAGGCCTGAGGTCAACTCTAACCCGTAGAGAAGGATCTTGAGGGAAACCATCTGGAAGGGACACGCCGCTATGAATAAGAGGGAGTCATCAGCATAGTGCAGGTTAGACGTAGTCCAGCCGTGTCCGCCCACTCCCCTAACTAGGCCCTCAGAATTTGCCTTCCGGACTGCGGCATCAAAGGCGTCCACAACCAAAATGAACAAATAAGGGGATAACGGGCACCCCTGCTTCAAACCCTTGTACACTTTGAAGTCTCTACCTTGCTCCCCATTTATCAGATAAGATAATTTCGAGGAAACCAAAATTTCTCTAATCCAGCTCAGCCATCCACTAGAGAAGCCTTTAGCCCTCATAAGATCAAGCAAGAAATCCCATCTGACTTGATCAAACGCCCTCTCGAAATCAATCTTCAGCAAAACTCCTTCCTTTCCAGATTCACGAAGGTGAAAAATCGCCTCATGTGCCGCTGCTACACTGTCCAGTATAAGACGCCCCTTGATGAAAGCGGTCTAGGAGGGAGAGACAAGCAGGGATATGTTGTCCGCTAGCCTATTGGCGAGGACTTTCGAAATAATCTTGTACAGACAGTTCGAGAGGGAAATCGGCCTATAGTCCCGTATAGTTTCTGCAGAAGATTTCTTAGGAAGGAGGATAATCCAAGAGTGATTCAAACAATGAAGACGCACCTTCCCGAAGAAGAAATCCCGCAGTAGCCGGCAGAGGTCGCTGGCCAACATGTCCCAGTACTCCTGATAGAATGACATAGGGAAACCGTCCGGACCCGGGGCTCCATCTCCCTTGGACTGAAATACCGCCCTCCGGAATTCCTTATCAGAAAAATCTGCATCGATGTCGGAGTCAGCCGGCAGCCTCGGAAAGTCTGCACCCTCCCAGTCGAAAGAAATTCCCGTAGGAGCATCCGACGCTAAGAAAGAAGACTTGAAGAAGGAGGTGGAAGCCTCCAAGATGTCCGCCGTGGACGATAACTCCCTCTCCTCGTGTCTCAAAGTGGTCAGGAAATTTTTCCTCCTCCGGACGTTAGCGACCCTGTGGAAGTAGGACGTATTCGCATCCCCCGACTTCACCCATTGCTCCTTCGATCGCTGCCGCCACATCTCCTCTTCCTTCCTCAAGACCATCACAAGACTCTCGTTGAGCTCCTTTAGCCTTACCGACTCCGGCAGTGAAAGGGTGGCCGATTCCCCCTTCACCTCTAGAGCCTGAATCTTCGCCAGGATGGAGGCCTTCTGCCTAATAACATTGCCGAAATGGCTCTTGCTCCAGCACTGCAACTTCCTCTTAACGAACCTGAGTTTCCTCACCATGTTCAAGGCCGAGTTCTCAGTTCGACCTGCTTCAATCCACCAACCCTCCAGCATGCCTCTGAATCCCTCCTCTATCGATCAAATTGACTCGAACCTGAAGGGTGGCCAGACTGGAGCAATCGAGTCGGTCGCCAGAAGGATTGGAGCGTGATCAGAGACGCAGGATGCAAGACCGGTCTGAATCGACCCGGGAAACATCACATCCCACTCCGGCGAGATCAAGAACCTATCCAGCCTAGCCAAGATGGGATCCTCCCGCTTGTTACTCCACGTGAAGGTACGTCCGGTCAACGGCAAGTCAACCAGCTCCTGGTGCCTAATAAAAAGGGAGAAAGCCCTCATAGCCGAGACGTCCCCTCCACTGCGAAGCCGCTCCCCCGTACCTCGAGTGACATTGAAATCCCCCGCCAAGACCCAAGGACCTCGAAAATTGGTCCTGAGCAAAGACAGCTCTGTCCAAAAATTGTCTCCCCTACTGTGATCCGTGGGACCGTAGACCGAGGACAGCATCCACTCCAAGCCATCCAATCTGTTCTGAAACACCAGCGACAGTGAGAAGACTCCAACATTCGTGCTCTTCAAAAGGAAAAGGTCATCGTTGAAGCCTATCAGAATGCCTCCTGACGCGCCTGCAGCATCCTTAGCTTCCCACTTAGCAATCTTCCTAGTACTGAGCGAACGAAAAAAATGGCTCGTCGGGTTCTCTCGCTTCGACTCCTGAATGCAAATGATGTCCACGTCATGAATGGACGCAAAAGAACTGGCCGCTCTCCTCTTCTCAGATTTCCCCAAGCCCCTAACATTCCAAGATAAAATCTTCATGAACCCCAGGTCAGTCCACACCACTCCCAAGACTCGAACACTAGGCCGCTCAGGAGGCCAACTTCGCCCTCTTCTCCTCTAGAGCCCTGATAGAGTCAAGAAAAAATCTCACACTATCTACCTCAGGAGTAGTGATGAAACCACACTTTCTAGCAATGTCCAAAATTACATCATCCTCCAAAAAAAACAGGGGGAGGGACACAGAAGGATCAGCCTAATCCATATCCAAAAGACGCATCTTGGACCGAACAAGAGCCTGGGCCAGCACAGGGTCGTCCGAAGAGCGCTGCAAAATCTGCCGGAAGCTCCTCCTCGCCGACTGAAGATGGGCTGCTCCCGCCGAGTCCGACGAAGACTGGTTCACGCACTGCAGAGCTGCGGACATCTGCATCTCGTCCCCCTGACCTGTCACATCCCTACTGTCGACATCGAGGTTAGGCACAAGAGGAATACCCAAGATGGGACTATCCTCATTAAAAGAAGCACCATCAACATGATGGGGACCCAAGGGAGGGCCCCCCACCTCCTCCAACCCCACATGGGTTCCTTCATGCAGCATAGCGGTAGGGGATACGTGAGTTCCCTCGAATGAAAAAAGCCCAACGCCACCAATAGCACCCAGCTCTCGAGTAGAATCAATACCTGCATCCTGGGAGAATTGTTGCAGTGAAGGCGTACCTGGCTCCTGGCTGCTGTTCGCCTCTCCTCCCGCCGGACCCATCCCTGTAGAAGGCGTAGCAGGGAACCGCGGCGGCCCGGTGGTCGGCTGCCTGAACCGAGTGGGCTGCGGCGAAACCACCGGCGGACCGAATCCCGGAGGAATCACCGGCTCTCCAGAGGGCATTCGGTCTCCGAACCCATGGTCCAGAGGAGGCAGGTGACCAACAGGGGGAGGAGGGAGCGTAGTGCAGTCACCAAGCACCTAGCCTGCGTGGAGAGTCGGACCCGGAAGACTCCACACCCGTGGGCAAACTGAATCGAGGGGGGAATCAGAATCGGCTCGTAACAGAGCATGGTGGCCTGGCAGAAGCGGCGATGAGAGATCGAGGGGACGATGTTATGGCACTCGCGCACCTCGCCGTAGGGACTGAGCAGCGCCCGCAGCGAGCCATCTCCCCAGGCATCAAAAGGCAGTCCGAAAACTGTGACGCGCAAAGCTGACCTCCGCCTCCGCGACACCGCCCCGGTCATCTCCTCCCAAGGCCGGAAGGAGACGGATACTGCTCCCAGATCCCTCACCCCTCGACCTACCTCGATCTCCAAGAATTGCCGGAAGGGGAATTCCACAAGGAATTCCCCGTTCCCAATTTCTTGCGCCGGCCACTCCCAAGACCCTTGCCAGGCATGCCTGAGATGGCCGGAAAGCTCCGCCGCCGTCACCGCTCTTCGGAAGACCCGGAAGACCCCGGAACGATCTAGGACCTCCATCATCTCCCCCCTCCGGGGGTCCACCGGCAGCTCCAAGGAGGACCCCGAACCTGCAACAGAGGAGCCGGTCGATCCAGAGGACTGGGCCATCCCGTACCGGTGGGAGGTGTGCCCCACCTTCCCGCAGGCGAAGCAGACGAGCGGGTTCCGGCAGGCGGCGACAACGTGGTCGCGCTCTCCACACCGATGGCAGCGACGAACCTGAGAAGATCGCCCCCCGCGAAAAGACCGAGAAGAACGCCCCGACGGAACCCTAGATCCCCCTGGAAAACCCGCAGCCTCTGAAGACCGGGTCGGGCGGCGCACTACATCCGCGAAGGAGACTCTCTGCTGGGGGGTTGCTGAAGAGGGTGGTTTTGAAACGCCCCCGGGACGCCTATCCCGGGAACGACGCTCCGCCTCCACCCCTCCGGAAACCCTCCCCCCGAGAGCCCTACCTTCTGAACGTGACACACCTCGGGAACGCGATGAAGAGTAAATCTGCCTGTGGGAATCGGGCATGGGAGACTTCCTCCTAGATCTCCCCCGGATCTCCCTGGTCTTCGAGGCACCTCGGGATCGCCCTCTCGCCATCCCTCCTCCTTCTGAAATCTGCCTGTCAGATGCGTATCTAGGATCCAGTTGTAACTAAACAGCCTCTTCGAGCGTACCCAAACAGGCCCTTGAACGCTCTCCTTTCTCTCTCACGCTCTGTTCAGAGATAAGACTGGTGACCGGTGGGAGGAAGATGAAGGCCGTCGTGATCACGACCCCCGGCGGCCCGGAGGTCCTCCGGGTCGAGGATGGAGGACCCGGCTGTCGGAGACGACGAGGTCCTGATCAAGGTGGAGGCCACCGCCCTCAATCGGGCCGATACGCAGCAAAGGAAGGGCTTGTACCCGCCGCCCAAGGGCGCCAGCCCCTACCCCGGCCTCGAGTGCTCCGGCACTATCCTCTCCGTCGGTAGATCGGTCGGTCGCTGGAAGATTGGCGATCAGGTGCTCCTCTCCCCCCCTTTAACCTCCTATTTGCTTCATATATATTATTTCCAAAGTTTTAATAAAGAAAAATATAGTGGTTTATTGGTTAGCAAAATATGTTCAAGACATTGAGTTCTCAAAGTTTGAATCCTTTTATATGCTTTTTTTTATTTTTTTATTTTTTTAAAGTGTTTATATGGAGTCAAAATAAAAAAATTTATATACGATTTTTTATCGTTTCAATGAATCGGACGCAGTGGCGTAGTCCAATTTTTATTTTGAAAAAACTACGGTTCAATTCTTACTTGTATTAGTATCTTTCTAATCAATAAAATATTTTTTTAAAAGTTTAGGATGTTACAGAGAGAGAGAGAGAGAGAGAGAGAGAGAGAGAGAGAGAGAGAGAGAGAGAGAGAGAGAGAGAGAGAGAGAGAGAGAGAGAGAGAGAGAGAGAGAGAGAGAGAGAGAGGTGGACGGTGGGGCTGCAGACACATATACACGCCACACAAACACACACACAGGTGGGTGTGTTGGGAGTGGGGGTGCAGATACACACCAACATACACATAGGTGGATGGGTGGGGGGGATGCGGATACACACCAACTATCCCATAGGATGCCCCCTGTGGCTCTTCTCATGGCGTAGTGGATAAGGCCTAATAGCGATCCCGAATGCCAGTCAAATGTGATTGGTTAATTCGGCACAACATTCTCAATGCACCACAACACTTGTGCATTTGTTCATTGGGTTTCCCAATGATCCTGACACACCACAACCACACATCCGTGCTTTTCATTAATCTGGTGGAGCCACATAGGAGCCAGGGGGGCAGCTGCCCCCCCTGAATTTTTGAATTTTTGGATCTCAACATCCCACCCCTCTATACTTGAGCAGAAACACCAATACCTTTGTGATGCCCCCCCAAGATGGGCAACTATCCCATAGGATGCCCCCTGTGGCTCTTCTCATGGCGTAGAGTGGATAAGGCCTAATAGCGATCCCGAATGCCAGTCAAATGTGATTGGTTGATTCGGCACAACATTCTCAATGCACCACAACACTTGTGCATTTGTTCATTGGGTTTCCCAATGATCCTGACACACCACAACCATCCGTGCTTTTCATTAATCTGGCTTCCCATAGGGATCCCAAGATGCACCACAGCTAGGGCTGCAAACGAGTCGAAGCGAGCTTTGGACTGTTTGAGCTTGTTTGTTTATTAAACGAGCCTAAATTTCGGGCTTAGGCTTGGCTTGTTTAACAATCGAGCCGAGTTGAGACAAGCTTTGGTCTACTTAAGCTTGGCTCGTTTATTAAACAAGCCTAAAATTAAGGTTAGGCTTCACTTAATTAGTGATTGAACGGTCTTTATCGAGCTTGTTCTGGAACTCCAAAATCGGTCAAAAGCATGGACTACATATGTTAAGTCTATTCAAGCCATATATAAGTCTATTCATGAGCCTACGCACGAGCTTGCTCATGAGCCTACTCAATAGCTTGCTCATGACCCTAAACAAGAATGTTCGTGACCCCAATTGAGCCGAGATTTGGTCTGCTTGAGCTTGGCTCATTTATTAAACGAGCCTAAGCTCAAGGCTTCGGCTTGGCTTGACTAGTAACCGAACGAACTCGAACGGGCTTCTATCAGGCTTGTTTGCGAGCCGTTTATGAACAACTTGGTTCTTTTGTAGCCCTAACCACAGCCATCCACAAATCATTGTTCAAATCAAACGCAATGCAATCTCACTTAATATAATTTTCTTGTTCCACACGCCCATGGGACTGTCGCACCCATTGTGAAAACCCCGTAAGGAGAAACCAACGGCATTGCAGCCCCCACCGGCCCTAAGCCCTTTCCTCCTTGTTCCGTCTTCCGGTGCGGCTGTGTTGGGTGCCTCAAGGCAAGGACCGTGCCACCGTATACACCCTCAGTCCTGTCCCCATGGTTTCTTATGTGACTACGTGGTTGCACGAATGTGCTGCTGATGTCCCAAGAGAAGCATACCATTTGATTTACTTATTTGAGACATTAACATTTATATACTCGTGTACCCATTTGATTTACTTTTATATATATATATATATATATATATATATATAGAGAGAGAGAGAGAGAGAGAGAGAGAGAGAGAGGAAACGGAAAATGAGCTGCCAGTCCATTTTGACGAAATGGGCAGCCACCTATTTGAAGCCCTTAAGAGTTTTAGAATGTGCTGATTTTTTGTGAGCATAAGCATCTTATCATAGATAGAACACCCACAAAAAATCAGCACATTCTAAGACTCCTAAGGGCTTCAAATGTTAGAAGTTTTATCAAACGTCCGTTGTAACCGTTAATCTGAAATGTAACATTTGATTCCCCTAAAAGTTTTAAAATATGCTGATTTTTTGTGGGTGTGCTATCTAAGATAAGATGCATATGCTCACAAAAATCAGCACATTCTAAAACTCCTAAGGGTGTCAAATGGGCGGCTGCTCATTTCGTCGAAATAGGCCGCTAGCCTATATACCGTATCCTCTCTCTCTCTCTCTCTCTCTCTCTCTCTCTCTCTCTCTCTCTCTCTCTCTATATATATATATATATATATATATATATATATATATATATATATATATATATATATATATATATATATGGGGAGGGATACTCTTACTCATGGTCTCTTATGTAAGCCTATGGGCTTCCAGATGTGGCCCACATGCCCACATGTGAGGTCCACAGTCCATATAAGGCTAAAACCCAATAAGGATGGGCCTGGGTGAATGTTGATTGGGCTTACCATAATAATATATGCTCTGGGCTACTGGGCCTAATTTTAAGATCAATTCCATCCGTTGGATCTGTTGATTTCTCTGATGGGAAGAAATCATAAAGGGTTATAAATAACGGTACTTGGTCCCCCTCCCGGGTAACGAAATCTCTACGTGAGTTTTCTGGATACCCCCTCTGTCCACACCAGAGAGAGATCCCTGTTGCCACAGGGAGTGGAAACCAAGTCCGGGGAACACGCATCGGAGATCGTGATTCGCACAAGTTCTTCATCCATGGATTCTTCCGCTTTTGGTAACGATCCTACACTCTTAGAAGTAGGATCTCTCATGGATGATCAGGAGTAAAATCCACTTTCAATTGGTATCAGAGCCGTGGTTCCGGCTTGGACGGATTGGTTGAATGGCCGATTCACAACATTTAATTTCTGTCAATTGATTTTATTTGATTTTTTCTGTAAAAAACAAAACGTTGTATTCGACCAATTTGGATCGGATAAAATGGACAGAATTTTTTCCATGGATGTACAACAAGAAACCCCCAAATCCGATTTTCGTTTTGAATGATTCGAAAGAACTCGCCGAACAACTCCTCTTCCTCGCATCCGAGTTGCAATTGGCATCATAAAACCCCATTCTGGTATCAGAAATCCCCAATTTTTTTAAAAAAAAAAAAATTGGGGAGAGGGGAAGAGCGCCGTCGTCGAGGCGGTGTTGCGGACCGAGGTTGAAGACGATCTCCTCCGGCGAGCGTCGGGATCCTCTCGCTGCTCGCCGGCGGTCGATCCGGCGACGGTTGAGAGCGAGGCGTGGTCGGTGCGGGCGGTTGTTGCGATTGGGGCGTCGGTTACACGGCGACGTCGCGACGATTCGCGACCCTTCGCGATCTTCTGCAAACGTGAAGGCATAGGTTCTATTGGGCTTTCATAGTGGGCTGTGAGATGGGCTTGCATTGGATTTGTTTTAATAATCCGACCCAAGGCTGAGGCTCACAGAGCACTAGTTTGTGAAACGGGTTTTGTGGGAACCATTCTGAAGGCCCACTTAACATGCTTTGTGATAAAACCCATTAATCCCAATTGAATTATTCTGAACCCCCTACCCCAAGTCATCCGATCCAAATTGTTTCGAATCGAACCAATCCGGGTATGAACCGATTTGGCTTGGACTGAATCGAGTCATACCACTCAATGAACCATCTGTCAATTGATTAAATAAGGGCTTTTCTGCGAAATATTTTTTTGGGTCGGCCAGGGACCTATATGCAATTTATTCTCTGTGAATGTTTCTGCAATGCTGTGAATGTTTGTGCTATGCACATTGCTGGACCTATATGCGATCCCGAAGGCTATGGGATTATTCAGTAACAGGTCATGTGAAGAAAATGCAGAAAGTTCGTTTATGTAATTTTATAAATTGCAGGGGCCTGTTTGTGAACAGTGCTTCCAAGTTGTTTTATTCATCAATTTTGGTCTGTATAATTGGACTTTGGACTAACTATTAGTTTTTGATGATGTATGGATGTGTGGTATCCCCTGGCCGAGCCCTAAAGCCCTATTTTATATCAATTGACAGAAAAGACCCTAAAATTTTGGAAATCACTAAATTGTGCCATTGACACATCTTGTTAGATGCAACTTTTCTAGATGGTATTGATTTGTGCCTACACCAACTGAGTGCTAGCCAAAGCAGCCTCAAGTTGGAGTGAGTACTTTCTTCACCATATAAAGCTCTTGAGTTGGCACTATTTAGTGTTTACTACTTGTGGTAGTGTTTTGAGTGCAACACTTATAGGTGGTACTTACTCGCTTTTTCGACTATCTGGGTGCAAGCCAAAGCGGCCTCAAGTAGAAGAATTTGAGAGTTTACCACATAAAGCCCGTGTTCACACAGTCTTGCACCTGAGTACTAGTGTGCCCAGTCTGCTCCCAAAGGAGGGCTGAACACAAAAGTAGGCTCAGGATGGAGTAGGATGGAGATTCTGTTGAGACCTATTTTGAAGAGATCTTGACTGCCCAAAGGTGTCATACTCTTTAAAACTGGAAACTTAAGAATCACCAGTCTTACAGACAGTTGCAAACTGTCAAGTTGAGTGAACCTAGAGCAGTCATAGCTCTGCTCCCAAAGGAGGGGTTGTGATGTTGCATTTGGTTGCTCACCAAGCCATCTTAGTCTGATGCTCAGACGATGACTTGGGATAGTTAAAGTGTGGAATTTTGTGATGTAGCTTCTAATTTACTTTTCTTGTTTATTCTGTCTTACAGCTGTTAATCCTACTATGTTACTACCAATGAATAATTCTCTCCCTATCCTTAATGGCTCCAACTATGCGGAGTGGAAAGAGAGAATGTTGATACTGTTAGGGTGCATGGACCTAGATCTGGCGTTAAGGGCTGATAAGCCAGCCTCTCCTACAGAGGGGTCTACCCCAGATCAAAGGGCCTTCTTTGATAAGTGGGAGCGCTCTAATCGGCTCAGTTTGATGCTGATGAAAGCGCATGTCGGAAGAAACATAAAGGGATCTATCCCCGATTGTGAGACATCCCGCGAATTCATCGAGGCCGTGGAGCAACAGTTTGCTAGCTCCAATAAGGCACTGGCCAGCACCTTAATGAGTAAGCTCTCTTCCATGAGGTACTCCGGATCAGGCTCCATTCGAGAGCACATAATGGAGATGCGGGATATTGCATCACAACTGAATGCTATTGAGATTACCATCTCGGACTCCTTTCTGGTGCAGTTCATACTGAACTCTCTACCATCTGAATTCGGACCCTTCAAGATCTCCTACAATACACAGAAGGAAAAATGGTCGGTGAATGAACTACTGACCATGTGTGTTCAGGAGGAGAGCAGGTTGAGATAGGAGAGCTCTCATAGCATCAATATGATCTCTCATAAGGGTCAGAAGCGCACCAGAGGAGAAAGTAGCAGGCATGTGAATCGTGACTTGGGGAAGAAAAAGACTAAAAGGGCGCCAGCTACTCAGGAAAATCAAGCTGGCATTCAAGGCCCTAGATGTTTCTTCTGCAAGAAAAGAGGTCACGTGAAGAAGGATTGCCCTCGCTATGCTAAATGGCTCAAGAAGAAAGGTAACTCCTTCATTTCGGTATGCCTAGAATTGCATTCAGTTTCTGTTCCATCTGATACTTGGTGGATTGACACTGGTGCCACTGTGCATGTGGCAAATTCCATGCAGGGATACCTGTCCAGCAGGTTGCCAAGACCGGATGAGCGTAGCGTGATTACTGGGAATGACGTGCGCTCGAAAGTTCAATCCGTTGGCACTTTTAGGCTTTTTCTAGATTCTGGATTTGTACTTGATCTTGAAAATACCTTTTATATTCCTGCATTTTCTAGAAATTTGATTTCTGTATCAAGACTTGACTCATTGGGATTTGCTTTTAGCTTTATTAATTCCCAGTTCCAGTTGTGCTATCAATCCCAATGTGTTGGTTCAGGTATTCTGATTGATGGGTTGTATAGGATTCTTCTTAATACTTCCCAAAATCAATCTTTAGTAACTCTGCATGGAAATGAAGAAACCAGTAGTCACTTGTCCTTATTATGGCATAGGAGATTAGGGCATATCTCCAAGGAGAGAATCCAAAGGTTAATTAGAGAAGGATTATTGAACATCACCTTTTCTGACTTTGGAATCTGTGTGGACTGCATAAAGGGCAAGCAGACCAAGACCTCCTCTAAAGGTGCTATAAGAAGTGATGGAACACTAGACTTGGTCCATACTGACATTTGTGGACCGTTCCCGCAGTGCATTACAGGCCAACGGTATTTCATCACATTTACTGATGACCATTCAAGATTTGGTTATATCTACTTGCTTAAGGAGAAATCCGAAGCACTCGATGCCTTTAAAGCTTTCAAGGCCGAGGTAGAAAACCAACTTAACAAAAGAATTAAGGTGGTCAGATCAGATCGAGGTGGTGAATACTTTGGTAGACAAACCTCAATAGGTCAAGCTCCTGGACCTTTTGCAAAGTCCCTTGAACAGTGTGGTATAGTTCCTCAATACACCACTCCTGGTACGCCAAGCCAGAATGGTGTAGCAGAGCGAAGAAACCGCACATTGATTGATATGGTTAGGAGTATGATCAGTAACTCTACCCTTCCTTTATTTTATGGGGTGAAGCCTTAAGGACTGCCACGTATATCTTAAACAGGGTTCCTTCGAAGGCTGTTCCAAAGACACCCTATGAAATATGGACAGGAAGGAAACCAAGTTTAGGACATTTGCACACGTGGGGTTGTCAAGCTGAGGCTAGGGTGTACAACCCACATATTAAGAAATTAGACCTAAGAACCGTATCAGGTTATTTTATCGGTTATCCGGAAAGGTCCAAAGGGTATAAGTTCTACTGTCCATCTTCTCCTATAAAGATTGTAGAAACAAGGACTGCAAGGTTCATAGAGGATGACTCAATCAGTGGGAGTGTGCAACCTCGACACATAGTGTTTGAGGAGCATATAGAGCAGGATATTCCTTTACAGGAAGCTCCTGTACCTGTTCCATATGGGTTTATTCCATTTTTAGTTGGATAGCCTCGTGCTGTGGAAATACAACCCATAATTCAAGAACCACAAAATGAGGAACAGGAACCACTCCATCAAGATCCTGAACCAGTTGTTATCCCACATCTTACTCATATAGTTACCTATGAT
This sequence comes from Chamaelirium japonicum, assembly GCA_947650365.1. NCBI lineage: Eukaryota > Viridiplantae > Streptophyta > Magnoliopsida > Liliales > Melanthiaceae > Chamaelirium > Chamaelirium japonicum. The sequence goes on from OX393549.1 coordinate 130,211,379, forward strand.
CCTGGCCGTCCATTAGATCTTGACGTACAGTTCGGATTAGATTGGGAGTTAAAACAATGATGTCCGTATTAAATACGGGCTTTTAATACGGGTATTTAATGGTAAAATTTTCTTAAAACTAGTTTAACACATGACAAGCGTAGCGTAGCAAAACAAATTACTTCTGGAATTTTCTGCTATGCAACACTTACAAAGCAAAAGCAAGACCAGGAGTAGCTTTAGTAGTAGAACCAAGACATCAAATTACACAGACAAAAAAAAAAAAAAACTCCACCGTGTTTTGCCCATGAACTTTTTTAATCTTGAGAAATGCTATTCATATCGAAAGAGTCTTACCGAATGACGTGGCTTCCATTCACAGCACCCTTTTTTGTTTGTGGCTCCAGAAAGAGTGCGATCACTGTGGCTGAGCTGGGTGAAATGAAGGATTGTGATCACGCCTTTCCTTAAGAGTTTCGATACGAATATCATTTCTCTTTAATCTTTAATTGGATAAGACTCGTACCGAATCATGCAGTCGCCAACATCCACTTGCCCCCCGAGGCTTAGCACGCAATCTCCCATAAGCTGCACTCCAGCGTCGATGAGACAGTCATAGCATTTCTTGTACCCGACATACTTACATGTGGCATGCCCCCATAGATAGGGGTTATCACTGGGAAACCAATTGAGGTAGTTGTCGGCGCCGGTGAAGGGCGTGTTTTTGGCCAAATCGTCTAGCACCGTCAGTATGTCGCCCTCCCATCCTTCAGGGTACTTCTGTAAGTTGCACAATGGGCCACCCCATGCTCCCAGCACGAACAGCCCAATCAGAAGAATACGCCCCTCATGATGATGATGATGACAACCCATGTCTTGCTTCCTCGCTTTGCTCGGCCTGCACCCAAATGACCCGATAAATACGATCCGCCACCGGACGGTGATCGCTCCGCCCACCCGCCTGTTGATTCCCCACAATGCCATCACCCGCCACTAACACCAAAAGCCCCAACCAACCTCCTTGTTGGATTTATCATCAGAGACGCACAGAGAAAACAAAGACTTACGTGGGCGCAATTAATATGAATTAATCTTGTAATAGGCATAGTCTTCGATAGAGAAATGAAACCGATCGCTTAGCCTGTTTACGGGGAAACTGCGAGCGAGGGATCTTACAAGTGTGCTGTCCTTCACTCTAATCCGTCATGCAACAAACACGTACAGTTTTTTTTTTTTTTTGGTGTTTGATAGCTAAAAATTCTCTCAGAAGTGCGCTGTCCTGCACTGGATTCATAAAGCTTTTGATTGAAAACAGTAGATAGGGGGGTGTTTGGCATCAATCCGGAACCGTCCTTTCTATTCCTAGTTCCGGATTTTAAAAATAACGGATGTTTTTTGTTCCGCTGGCTGAACGATATAATTACACTAAAAAAAATAATTGACCGGAATACCACTGCTAGATGAGAAATAAGCGAAACATTTGTTCCTCTTGCCGAACACCTTCTAAAATTCTTTGTACCTACATACATACATACATTCTCTCTCTTCTTTTTTTTTAAAAAAGTAATAAAATATTATAACTATCGCAGGAAATACATGGCCTAGGTGACGGATCACCTAATTACATCCAAAAAAAGAAAGCAAAACATAGAAGGAAACAACATATTTCTGCAGTACATCAGAAAATTTGTGCTTACATTAAACTTCCCTTCTAATTCCGTAAAACTGTTATTTCCCTATCTATTGATAAGCGGTATTCCTCGTTTGCGAAGAGGGGTAGAAGTTGGTAATATATGGCTTTCAATAATTACTGATTTATTCTTGCTTCTCGCCAAAAATCCTTTCGTTTCGTTCTCCCCAAATCGTGTAGACCGTGCAAGCAAGAGATGCTCTGAGGATTTTACCGGCTATGTTATTAGTACCTCTTGTATCACTAAAACGGTTTAGCATGTCCCTGAATTGCTCTGATCTGTAAACTTGGATTTGCCCTTTCCTGCAGATTTGCTCCCAAAAGACGAAAGAAACATCACATTTGAAAAATAAATGCTCTCCCGATTCCTCGTCAGATTTGCATAGACTGCACCAATTTGCAAGGCTTAATCCTCTCATTTGTAACATGTCTAATGTAGCGACTCTATTGAGCGCTACCCTCCACAAACAAACAACCATCCTCGGAGGAACCGGGAATTTTCACACAAGTTTGGACCAGCCCACTTCTGGATCTTGATCACGAACCACATTCCAAGCAAAATGAAAGCTGAAAGTGTTGTTTTTGGTATCAACCCATTCGATGGAACTATTAATACCCATCGGCAAAATTTTCATCTAGCTGATTTTTTCAAAAAACTGCTTCATTCGAGCATCAACCGGTCAAGGGAGAACCCATCTTCCTTCCCGAATGCAGTCCCTAACTTTTGCTCTATCATAATCTTGATCCTGTTGGTTTTTGATGGCCCTTTACGGGAGAGTTACTGAACTAGGTGGACCGGGTTGGTTGTCGCGGTCCTGGTCAGACCGGGCGACTCAACCAAGAGGCTTGGCAGGGTTGGTGGTGAACCTAGCCTCATTCTCATGTGCACCCAATAACCGGTGGATGCCCTGATGGGTTGTATCTACAGGTTGGACACATCTATTATAAATAGATGTGCAGGGGTGAAGTCCCCATACGCACGTCTTCAGAGCCGCCGTTGTGAATCCAGAGGGATTCAGGAGGACCCATCGAATCCGTGGGAGACAGCAGCGTGTGGAAGATCTGCACCCGATATTGCGAACGATCTATCTTTTCACACGAAGGTATGTTCTTTATCCAAGACAACGATCTCGGTCTGTCGATCGGGGTTGTTCTCATGTAGAAAATCCAACAATTGGTATCAGAGCAAGTTTTAGATCTTGTTCGTCATTCTTGGATGACGATTCCTTGAGTGTTCTATTGTTTTCGTCGAGATCTAATCTCGTCAGTGATTTTGTTCCCGTTTTTGAATCGATTCCGACCGGCCATGGCCATGAGATCTTAGTCCTATCGTAAATCCCATGAGAACCCCTCACCAGCCACCCAAAACCTTTTCGGATCTCGTTCGGTGGTGGCTCCAGGCGTCGGACGGCGCACGACAGCAGCGGCGGTAGACTCCGGCGTGCAGCAGCAGCGACGGTTGCCTGTGCTTCTGAGCGAGCGGCTGCGCTCGATGGGGGTTCCGGTCGGCTGCGGGCTCCGAGTGCACAGCAGCACCTGAGCGGCAGCAGGCTGCGGCAGCTCCGGCGACGGATCTGGCGGCAGCTCCGGCGACGGATCTGGCGGCGTCCTGCGTGCGCGAGCAGCGGCGGCGGGCTCCGGCACGCAGCAGCGGCGGCGGGCTCTAGCGTGCCGCAGCTGCGGGCGGCTCCAGGCGGAGCGCGCAAGAGGCTGCGGGCAGCTCCGGCGGTGGGCGCAAGCGGCTGCGGGCGGTTCCGGCGGCACGCGTGGGCTGCAGCGGCATGTGGGCATGGGGGAGGGTGGCAGCGGGTTAGGATTTCTCCGATTTTTTGGGGAAGATGAACAATGTTCATTAGTTTTTTGGTTTTAATTTTGGTTGGATTTAAACCCAAGTTACATCCGACCCGACTAAAGATTTAGCCAAACCCGCTTTAATGGTTCAGACCCGTTTGCCATTTGATGGCTAAACCCAAGTCAGTATGGACCCGACCCGAAAACAGTTTGAACCCGACTTTCATTGTACCCGACCAGACATGATTGTATTAGGCTTAAACCCGATTTTATAAAGCCCGGTTTGGTTTAATTGGGTTTCAAAACCCGACACATTCTGGACCCGTCCCGAGTCTAAGTTCAGGCCCGAGCCTGGACCAGGGCCAGGCCCATTGCTGACCCAGACCCGAACCCAGGTTTAGGCAGACCCAGGCCCAGGCCCAAATCATGTATTTGACTGTTTGGCTTAATCTGAGCCGTCAATTATGTGTCTGTGATTTTAGGCCTGATAGGGGTCCGATTTGATCGATCCATATATGGATCTTAGCTAATTGGACCGTTTCGGACACATCGGTACGGTCAGATTTTACATATTCAGAATATTTTGCAACTTGCTACATATATGGTACAAATAGTAAATATTTTAATGTCATATTGTGCCAATTTCAAATTATTGATGTTATCACATGTGTAAGGTAGTCATGCTGCAATTGTAAATGTGCCCTGATGATATTAAAGATTTCATGCTTCGCTGCTAGTAGGCACACACATAATATGCAATTGACAGCTGATGGCTGCCATTGAACCCTATTGGGTATATATTGGCATTATACTATATATTAGGTCTTCCATGGGGTTTAGAGAAGACCAAGTGACCGTCTGAGGCTCATTTTCAAAATGAGTCGGATTTGCCCAATTGTAGGCGGTTCATGGAGAATGTGGGTAGTCGGATTGGAGTGCTTCCACTAGGGTCACTAGGCATCTTATTGTACTAGGGTTTGATTCTGCCCAAAGGTGTTTCAGACTACTGGGTGTAGTAGAATGAGCAGAATCGTAGCCTGTGATTGGGGAAGATAGGATAACCCTTCTGCCCAAAGGTGTTGGATAGTGTCCGACTCAACCCTATTACAGCTGACTAGGTCTGTGCACATTTCTATACGTGACTTAGGAAACTGAAGCACATCAAGGGATCTGGCCAAAGCTGAGTCTTGATGGTGTGAGAAAGTTGTCCTAGAAAAGAACTTAGCATATGAAGTTCTCTTCGGTTGTATTGAATTATAACCCCTAATTTATGTCAACATATATATTGTGATTAGTGTTGAAACTATCACTAATTTGTAATCCTCTCTTCAAAGAAGGATGCGATAGCTATTTCAAAGAATCTAGCTATTTTTGAGCCCCTGAATGGCTCTGATGATTCATCTTGGAAGATGAATGTTGAGATCTTGTTAGGATGTATGAATTGTGACTTTGTGCTTATAGAGCCAAAGTTGGCATAGCTTATAGATGCTTCTACCGAGGCCCCATACACCCACTTTGCTAAGTGGGAGAAAACGAACCGTCTTTCTTTAATGATGATCAGGGTCACCATTAGCGAGAAGCTTCGAGGTGGCATTGCCAGGACTGAGACTGCAGCAGAGTTGATGACATTGTTGAGGAGACAATTCGTAGGGACCAAGAAGTCCATACTGTATAACAATATGCTTCAGATCATGAATCTGAAGTATGACGGCAATGACAGCGTTCTTGAGCATATTCTTAAGCTCTCGAAGCTGGCCATAGGCATCAGAGAGTAGGGTCTTCAGCTTGAGAAGAAGCTTCTATTTTTTATTGTAGTAATCTCCCCTCCCAAAGTTTTTTGACATTTTGAGGTGAATTTTAATGCCTAGGAGACCTAATAGGACCTCAATCGGCTTATCACCCTGTGCGTCATTGAGTAAAAGCGACTGAATGGAGGGAAGAAGGGATATGAGAATCTTGGTTTTGGTGGTTCAAGAATAAAGTCATTCAAACCGAGATTTCTGTAGCAGACATTAGTCTGTTGTGAGTCCAATATCGTAGATATGCCGTCAAAATTTTTGATAGATCGACTCAGGAGCTTTTGTTCATGTGTCCCACGCTTTGTATGGGCTAAAGAGCAGAAGAAGACCCAGATCGGAGGATAGGATTTTTCTCAATAATGATAACTCGATGAGTATGGTGGCGGTTTGCAACTACTTGTTGGTGTTGGACTAGGGTCTCATTCTGGTGTAAGAGGATGTTTTTCTACCTTTCGATCCGGTCGAAGCGTTCCTTTCTAGTAGAGGATTCTGCTGTGGTTTGGCACAAGAGACTAAGCCACATCACTAGGAAGAGGATAGAGGCCTTAGTATAAGATGAGATTCTACCTAGTCTGGACTTTTTAGACTTTGGTACTTATATGGACTGCCTCAGAGGGAAGATGACTAAGCAGAGAAAGCTCACAGCTACTAGAGCTTGAGAGCTCTTAGAGTTGATCCACATGGATATTTGTGGTCCATTCCCAGTCAAAGCTCGTGGTGGTCAGAGTTATTTCATCACGTTCATCGACGACTTCTCTAAATATACCTATGTGTATCTTCTCCACCACAAGTCAGAGGCTTTGGAGGTCTTCCAGACATACTAGTTGGAGGTAGAGAAACAACTTGATAAGAAGATCAAAGTAGTTCACTCAGATCATGGAGGAGAATATTTTGGAAGGATGAACCAGGATGGTGTGAATCATGACCCTTTCTCTGAGTATCTGAGGTAGCAGGGGATTGGTCCCCAGTATACCACACCTGGCACTCCTGAGCAGAACGGTGTGGTAGAGAGGAAGAACATGGTTTATCAGGAGGCTGTTCGTAGCATAATGAGTCACTCTCCTCTTACAAAGAAGTTTTGGGGAGAAGCTTTGAAGACAGCGATTTATATTCTGAATCGTGTGCCTTGCAAAGCTGCCCCAAAAACCCCTTATAGGAGATGGAAAGGTTCAGCTCCTAGCCTCTATTATTTGCATGTTTGGAGTTGCCCGGCAGAGGCTAAGCTCCATAATCCAGAAATAAACAAACTTGATTTCCGCACAGTTCGATGTTTCTTTATTGGCTATCCTGAGAGATCGAAGGGTTTTCGGTTCTACTGTTCTTCCAGACCATTGGAGATAGTGGAGACCAATAGGGCTGTATTTCTAGAGGATGCAGAATTCAGTGGGAGCCAATCACCATTTGATACTCTTTTCAGAGAAAACTCTTCGGAAGGTGTTATGCCAGCGCCATTTTTTTCAATTGTTCAACCAGACGCTATAGCAGATACGACACCAGCACCTGCTGAGACGGTAGCTGAGATTGATGTTGTAGCTCGTGTGTCCTTAGTATGGAATTTCTGTATTAACATTAATAAAGATGACTGGTAGGGGTCTAGGCCGAACCCCCCCTCATCCACTGAGAGGGTTTTCTCAAAAAAACATTAATAAAGATGACTTTGGTAATTGCTTTAATTAGAATACTACTCTGGTGTATGATAATACTCATATAATAAAAGGACCCTAGGGAACACAGTAGGCCACTGAGGCACATGGACGATCCATGCTTGGGAGACCCAGTGGACCAATTCTGTGTAGACCTAGAACTAGTTCACAACTTAGGTGATGCCAGTCGCTTCACAGGGAATAAGCTGTTGGTAGGTAGAGGATGTGGTGAAGTCTCCACTACGGGAATGTGGGATTCCCATTCACCTGACCAAGCACGATGATCATGTTGAATAGGAACCAAGATGGTGCACAGTTCAGTGATTCAGACACTGGTGCATAAACCGTCTTACTACTATAGATAATCTGTCCTTAACCCTGAGGGACCATGTTCACTGGGCCAACCAGTTGTGTGGTGCTTTGATGTGCCAACGTGTGCGGACCTTCTATAGTCCAATACCACAGTGCGTTGGGTTACCCGACTGGCGCTTGAGTGACATGTAATCCCTACAGGTTATCCGACGTCCAGTATTGGATGGGTGCGTTTTGATGAGTCAATCTATCCACACAGTTAACCCAGGCCTGGTGGTCGTCAGTATGACTGACGATGTTCCGGATGCTAGGCATAGCACCGAAAGGTGTGTGGTGTTATAGATGACAAGTCATCAAACCCTAGTCAGATGATCGATCGGGATCTGACAGTGCTCCCCACCGCCCGAGTCGTATCATGGCACCAGTAATAGGAGGGACAAAGGATTATCGGAGTATAGTAGAGAACAGGGTTACGAGGGAGTAACATAAGTTTAGGATCACTAGAGTTCAACTCGTGTCTCACTCTGGGTGGCTACGTGGGTTAATCGGATTAGGGCTGATTAACGGAACTTTCAGTGTGTCACCGGAACAGTTAATCAGGGATCCGGTTGGAGCTACAGATCCCAAACCCTGAAGGTTTCACCCTGTCATTGCATATAGGAATTGTTTCCCGACCTAGTTGGATACGTTGGATATGAAGTAGCGTGATGGAGCGCAAGCCCGGAGACTAAGAACCTAATTCACATATATTACGGGCCGTAGGGGTATTTTGGTAAATTCTAAAATATGGCTTAGAATACATTGAATATGGATCTTAGAATGTGCGGAATAATTCCAGGAGCTCATAGGCGCTGACGGAACTCGATTCCGAGTAGCGCACCTCGCTCAGTCTCTCTTTCTGTTTTCCACTTTTCGTGAAGGGCGTTTTCGTCCAGGCTTCATGATAGACACTGGAAATCCCTAATAACTGACCCCCCTGTATCCTAATCTATCTAGGGCCTGCCCTAGCTTCCTTGAAGCCATGGAAGACCGGCCCTATAAGAGAATAGGGAGAGGGAGGGCCGGCCCTAAGGTCTCCTCTCCTCCAAAAATCCGAACCCCCCTCCTTTGCTTCTCCTTTGTGGTTTCGGCCAAGGAAAAGAGAGGGCTTCTCCTTTGTGGTTTCGGCCAAGGAAAAGAGAGGAAGAAGAAGGGAGAAGAAAGGGGAAGGAAGGAGAAGGAAGAAAGGAGAAAGAAGAGGAGAAAATCTCGCGTCTCGCCATCGTCTTCGCAACGGATTCCTCCGTCGGCTCGTAATCCCTGCACTTAGAGACGGGATTTCGAGGATTCTTCAATTCGCAAAGGACAAGGTGATATCCGACAGTTTCCCTTGCGATTCAAGTGTAGTTCTTTATCGTTTTGTCATCTCTAGATCATAGATCCATAAGGTATGATGATTCTAAACACTTAACTAGATGCATGCATGTCTTCCGTAGATCGTAATATGCCTCTAGGGTGTCCGCACATATGCTAAGATCATAGATTTGCATGTAGATTATTTTGTAATGAAACATGCACCATATGATCTTCGGATCTATCTTTTGCTTTCGCTGTGACTCTGATAAATGGATTCAATTCCAACAGTTGACCCATTATCAGTTCAGGCTGTACCGGTTCTAGATACTCCAGTAGAGCCAGTCCAACCGAGGAGGTCAGATCGACAACGTAGGTCAGTTATCCCAGACTATTATGAGGTTTATTTTCAGGAGATTCAGAGTAAGGGATCTGATATTACTGACCCTACTTCCTTCCGTGAAGCCATGGGTTACAATGAATCTCGATAGTGGTTGGAGGCCATGAGAAAGGAGTTGTAGTCTATGGACTAGAATCATGTTTGGGATCTTATTGTGATACCAGAAAACCGGAAGGCGGTGGAATGCAAATGGATCTTTAAGACCAAAAGAGATGCTGATGGCAAGATCGAGAGATTCAAGGCCAGATTGGTGGCTAAAGGTTTCAGGCAAAAGGAGGGTATTGACTTTGGCGAGACTTACTCTCCGGTTTCCACTAACGACTCCTTGAGAGTGATTATGGCCATTGTAGCCCATCACAACCTGGAATTGCACCAGATAGATGTTAAAATAACATTTCTAAATGGTGATCTGACAGAGGACATTTATATGTCACAGCCAGAGGGCTTTGCAGTCAGTAGAAGCGAACAACTGGTTTACCAATTAAGGAAGTCCATTTATGGGCTGAAGCAGGTTTTCAGGCAGTGGTACCTGAAGTTCGATCAGGTTGCTATAGAGTATTGTTTCTAAGAGAATATGGCTGACATATGCATATATCTGAAAGCCAGTGGGAGAAGGTTTGTCATACTTGTCCTCTATGTTGATGATATTCTCTTAGCGAGTAATGACATTCACATGCTCCATGATACTAAGCACTTCTTATCGAAGAAATTCGATATGAAGGACATGGGTCAAGCAGACTATGTGCTTGGGATCAAGATTCACAGAGACAGAGCAATAGAGATTCTAGGACTCTCGTAGACAGCTTATGTTGAGAAGGTCCTGAAGAGGTTCGGGATGGATAGGTGTGCTCCGGGTGAGGCACCAATACTGAAGGAAGATGTATTTTTCCAGGATCAGTGTCCCAAGAATCAGGCTGAGAGGAGTCAAGTGGATACAGATGAGTACGCTTCCATTGTGGGGAGCGTCATGTATGCTATGACTTGTATTCGACCAGGTATCAGTTTTGCTGTTGGAATGTTGGGTCGTTATGTGCAGAATCCGGGTGTAGCTCATATGCGTGCAGCTAAGAAAGTTCTGAGGTATCTTCAACGTACCAAAGAGTTCATGTTTACCTACAGGCAAGGCGATGAGCTTCAGATGATTGGTTACACCAACTCAGACTTTGCTGGCTGTAAAGACACCCTGAAATCCACTTCGGGTTATATTTTCCTGATGGCGGGAAGAGCTATTTCATGGAAAAGCTCCAAACAGTCCTTTGTGACTGACTCCACTATGCATGCAGAGTATGTTACTTGCTATGAGGCTGCAAAGCATGCTCTTTGGCTGAAGAACTTTGTTGGAGGCTTAGGCATTGTGGATTCGATCCAAAAGCCTTTGCCAAATTTTTCTGGCAATGAGGCTATTTGTCAGTATGTCAAGAATGAGAAGATTGCCAAGCGCAACAATCACTTGGATATCAAGTATATGCTTATCTGCGAGAAGTCAAAGGAGTAGTGGTGGAGATCCCGCATGTTCGCACAGAGCTGATGGCAGCAGACCCTCTCACCAAGGAACTTGCACCAGAGGTTTTCCAAAGCCATGTGACCCGTATGGACTTGATGGAGTCCTTGTATCAGTAGTTGAGTCCCTTTGCTTTGTGTTTAGTCACTACTATTTCGTCTTTAGATGGATAAAGCTCGATGCTATTTCTTATTTGACGGATGTCAAATATAAGCAAGATCATAGCCTGGAGTAATATGATTTACTCAAGATACTGAGACTAGACATACTTTGGCAACATGTCAGAATGTCCAGTAAGCCTAGAGTACACGATACTCAAAAGTGACATTGAGACTAAGCATGCTTAGGCAACATGCTAGATAGTCCAATATACCTGGAGTAAGATAACTTACTCAAGATACTGAGACTAGACATGCTTTGACAATATGTCGGAACGTCCAGTAAGCCTGGAGTACATGGTACTCAAGAGAGACCTAAGCTAAACATGGGTGGGCACGACGTCGAAACACCTTCATTCTGTTTGTAGTTGATTGGGTATCAACATGGGTATTAGAATGACATGCTTGGACAAGCATGAAACCGACATCATGGGCCTGGGCACAAGACCAAGTGATAATGTACTCAGATAACCCATAGACACATGAGAAAATCATCAGAGTTGTTTGTTGGAGTTCTTTGTGGGTCTGATAGGTTGACCATGGATATGAACCAGCATAGGATATGCTGGAACAATCATGATCTCCTATCATGGTCATTTTGAACAAAAACAAGGATGGTCCCTTAGTATTTTTTCTTTTAAAATCGATTCGGATCGTGTTTTTTAAAACTGAGTGACTCTCCAAATGTTTAAAAAAAAAATTTATTTTCATTACAAAATTATATATGTATATTTTGAAACAAGTTCCCACACTTGTATTGTGTAAAGGGCCAAGTGGGAGATTGTTGGTTTTTGATGGCCCTTTACGGGAGAGTTACTGAACTAGGTGGACCGGGTTGGTTGTCGCGGTTCTGGTCAGACCGGGCGACTCAACCAAGAGGCTTGACAGGGTTGGTGGTGAACCTAGCCTCATTCTCATGTGCACCCAATAACCGGTGGATGCCCTGATGGGTTGCGCCTACCGGTTGGACACATCTATTATAAATAGATGTGCATGGCTGACATCCCCATACGCACATCTTTAGAGCCGCCGTTGTGAATCCAGAGGGATTCAGGAGGACCCATCGAATCCGCGGGAGACGGCAGCGTGTGGAAGATCTTCACCCGGTATTGTGAACGATCTCTCTCTTTACACGAAGGTATGATCTTCATCCAAGACGACGATCTCGGTCTGTCGATCGGGGTTGTTCTCGTGTAGAAAACCCAACAGATCCCTCATGCTTTGTTCCCCCACAATTTCAGCTGGACTCATCCCTCCAATCCAAGGATCAAACCAGAAATCAATTATGGAATGACCGGTAATAGGATAGCGGATATGTTCTTTTAGTTTTTCTGTTCCTCCTAGAATCTCATTCCATACAACGAAGTAATTGGATGACTTGGATAGTCTCCAAAAACTGAAATTTTTAACTTATCTTCCAATCATCTACTCTGTCCATATGTTGTTGTCCTTCTTGATTATATTCCATCCCAACCTCAAGGAGCTCGCATTCGAGATGTCTTTAACTCTCCTAATCCCCAACCCCACATACATTCTCTCTCTCTCTCTCTCTCTCTCTCTCTCTCTCTCTCTCTCTCTCTCTCTCTCTCTCTCTCTCTTCCATTGTTTATGACTATTATAGTTGTATAAGGTTAAACTAGGTATCCATTGTTTAGTTTGATGTAGTAGCTGTGGGGGAATATGAATTGAATCGACTAATGGGTTTGATATAGTTTTAGTGGCGGAATTTCAAACCATACAAATCTCTCTATGACATTTTTCTCTACAATATTTTCTCAATCTATATTATTGTCTCTGCAGATTATTTCTTTCTCTATTACATTTGCTATCTCTACAATAGTTCTTCTCTACAACATTTTCTCTATGATACTCTCTGTAATTTCTCAAAAAAAACTCTCTATAACATTTTTTTCTCTTTATTATATTTTCTCTCTATGACTTCCTCTTTCTATAAAATTTTCTCTCTTTTTTTTGTAGGAACCACGAGGGTTCTATTCATGGCGCATCAGTCTTGGAAATGGGAGCATTATTAAAATTATTCCTAAGAATCATCTCATCCAAGACAAAAGAGAAGATACAATTAGGGACAGAGAAAGAGGAGAAAGATCATCTTGGAGAGAGAACGTCACTAGAGTGTCAGCATAGCAATTGGGGTTTCTCCTGACGTGGGAGAAAACACAAGAGGCAAAAGCACAGGAGGTCATCTTGCAGTCAGATACAACATTCTGTATCCACCATAGTGGAGAAAGGTTTCCATCCAACAGGAGGTGGATGAGGACGAGATTGTCCCCCTCTATAATGACAGAGAACGCATCAACTTGTTTGAGAGCCAATAATCCTCTAAGAATGGCCCTAGCTTCAATTTCAATGACATCGCAAACACCTACGATGGCTCCTTTTGAGAACACATGTGAACTCGAGCTATCTCTGACACCTATCGTTGCCAAGGAACTATTCATCGCTCCATTTACATTGACTTTTAGTGTGCCTGGTCAAGAGGTAGCCAATGTGAGGGGTGAGTTTCGGACCTCTATGATGTGCGAAAGTAAGGTCTCTTAAGAGTGCGTTAGAGGCCAAAAGGATAGATTCCAGTTTGGGTCACTTTTTTTCAAAAATCCACTTTTTTCTCGCCTTCTAGATGTGCTATAAAACAATAGAAGCATAAATAAAAAAGGACTTATGGGTCTTCTCCAAGTTTAAGAGTTGATCAATCCATTGACTAAGAGAACTATTGTTGCCCTCCATGGTGAAGGCCAAACCTGACCTAAACCAAATCGCTCTAGCAACAGGGTGGTAGAAAAGAATATGTTCTATTGATTCCTCCTTGGTGAGGCAGAGAGAGCATGTCTTGTTGATGAAGGGTAGCTAGGTTGACAGCTTCTATGCAGCTTCTATGCATCCTCGAAGCCCTCGCCAAACAAGCATGAGGGATCTCGGAAGGCATTCCTTAATTTTCCAAAGCTTCTTCCAGTCAAAGGTAACATAAGAAGTCGAGTCACTAGCTTCATGTTTGTCTTTGAATTTATCCCAATATACGGATTTGACTGTGAGTTTTCCTTTGTTGGATGGGCCCAAACCAATTCTTCCTGGCTTCGGTTGACCACCATGTGAATTTTAAGGATGGCATTGATCTCCATCTGATTGAAACCGAGCTCCACAGGATGAGTTTCCTTCCATGTGCGGCAAATAGGGTCGATGATGTCCGCCACACGAAGATCGATCCCACTCGAGGGGTCGCTATGGATAGCAAGCCCCGGGAGGTCCAGGATCCATTGGCCATCTACTAGTTTGATCGACAACCCATCTCCCATTCACCAACAGGTTAATGGGCGTAAGAGTTTACGACCTTTGAGTAAGCTCTGCTCAACTAAAGATGCCCCAGGCCTTGCTGAGAGCTACTAGAAGTTCTCATGAGAACCATATTTCTTAGAGAGGACCAATTGTTGGGATTGATGTGATCTACAGGTCATAAAAACATCAATTAGCTATATATGGTTGATAGTTTACCTAGGATTGAATTATGGTATGTACCTTAGTACATGTTCTGAGGATAGAACAAGGAGCCTTAACGGCATAGTAGTCCACTCGAGTAGGAGACTAAGTGAACTAGGACTATGTGAGCTTAAATCGTTCGCCGCTCTAATTATGGTTGGTCACCTTATCTGGACAAGCTGTTGAGATGACAAAGCATAAGTGTCTCCACCATAGTCATTACCAGTGACAGTGACTGTGTTCGAACAAAACCAACATGATGTATATTTCGGTGAGCAGACATTAGTGCACTAAGTCATGTTTCTGCTTAGGGTAATCGGTCCTTAACGCTAATGAACCATTACTGGTGGACTAACCAGTTGCGTGGTGCTTTGGCGTACCAACGTATGAGGATCCACTTCATGATCTAATACAAACGGATTACTGGGTTACCCGACTAGTATTGCCTCAACATGCCCCACTCTTGCAGTCTATTCACACATTAACGGGAGGTGCATTCCTTGGCATGACCTACATCACATTAAACCCAAGCGTGGTGGTCAATAGTCGACATGTTGACTGGATCCAGTTATTTGGCCAAAGTAATCGGAGGTGGGATGTACACAGTAAACCTGAAAGGAATCTAGTCAAATGAGCACTCGAAGTTTGACGACGTTCTCCATCGCTTGAGTTGAGTCATAGAACTAAGTGAATGGACATCGCATTACCAATACTAAGCGGAGAGCAGGGGTATGCAAGAGAATATAATAAATTAGGGGGAATTGGAGTACAGCCTGTATCACAATCTGGGTGGTTATGCAGGTTAACTAGGACTCAAGAGAACTGATGGAACAGTCGAGTTCGGTTAAAAGCCATGAACCCTGGTCTTTGAAGGTTCCACCTTATCCACATTCTGCACGGATCTCGCATTCTCTTCTCGTCTCACAGAATGAAAAAATAAGAAGAACATCTAAAACCTAATTATCCTATGGTCCATGTTTGTGTGGCACTAGAGCATGGTATTTGCATATGTTAATATATTTACTAGGGGGGGACACCTGGCCCACCCTGACCCATAAAAGTTCATCAAAAACCCGGCCTGTTAAAGCCCTTACAAAGCTCGGGTCGCCTTTATATGTCAAAGGACCGGGCACGAGCTTAGTGTTTTCCAACCAGGCCCGACCAATTTAATAATATATAGGCATATATAATTAATTATATATATATATTAATTTATTAATATCTATAATATACAATTCAGAATATCTCCCTCTATAGTTTTAATAATAATTTTCATGTGGGTGTTGATGCAATGTATAGAACAATGAAGAGCATTGACAGAGGGGGATGCATTTTGGTTTTCTCTCTTATTCCTATGGTCACCTCACCGCTCTTTCCTTTGAATTCAATATTTGACGAGTGGCCCAAAAATCACAACCATTGATTGGTATCTAAGTGGTGGATGTAATGCTATAGCAGGCCAAGGGATGGTAGAAATGGGATTTATCCAGAGGGTAGGGGAAGTGGAGGGACGATTGGCATGTGAGAGCATTCAACCGACGATGGTTGTCTAGACATAGGCCGTGCCCGGCCCGGGCCCTCAAAGGGCTGAGCTGGGCCGGAGGTTTTTAGGCCCTTAAGGGCTAGGTCTAGGGCACGGGCCCGCCTATATATGTAAGGGCCTGACCCGGGCTTAGTTAGGCCTGGCCATAATTTGGCCCATTGACAGCCCTATTTACCTTGTGTGCGTTCCATTCCATATATAGGTGCGAGGCACTGAAGCATGGCATGAGTGGAGTAGATGATTTTACTAGGTGCACCCCACATGTTTACTAAGAGCACCCAATGAATAGTGAAATACTAAAGATATCCCACAACGGTTGGCCATCGCATGTGTGAGAGGTTTCCTAGTTGAGCTAGGATTCTCTTGAGTGCGAGGTGGCCAGCCATATGGCTCCCCAAGTGAGGGGCGGGACCAATTAGTGACATGGGGGGCATTTTGGAAAACCCAAAAAGTCCCACATGCCCTAAAGTGGCCGCCCCTAGGTCTTGGTGTGCTCATGTGGACGCCACCCTTAGTGTGTGATCCTATTTTTTAGGGTATTGGATAGACATCAAATTAATGTCTATCCTCTCCCCTAACTAATAGGGTGCGGCTAGGGGGAATGGGGGCCGAATCCTAGAAGCCCTAGGATTCGGCCAAAGGTGATGGAAGTCGGGAATTAAAGGGGCAATGAGAGACGGGGGGCAACAAGGACTCTTTGTGGCCAAAATCCCCCTCCTCTCTATCTCCCTTTGGGTCTTCTTCCTCGTGTGGTGAGTTCGTAGATGGAGGAGGCTCGAACCTTGAGGCATTCAAAGATCGAGTTGCGAGGTTCCAAGTAGCATTCGAGACAGGGTGAACTAGAAGGCATCTCTTGATCTCTCCTTGCAAAGTTTCCTTTGCTACTGTGAATTTGCTTGACTAACTTGCAACCTGATGGTTACCACGAGAGATCCGAAACTCCAAAGGTGCATTTCTTCGGGTTGAGCTTTATCTTGTATCTTCTCAAAACTTTGAATGTCTCAGCTAGGTTGAAGATGTGATACACTCTAATTTGAGTCTATCCATGTAGACCTCGATGTTCCTATCGATCTACTCCTTGATCATCTTCGTGACTAACCATTGATAAGTTGATTTGATGTTCTTGAGGCTGAACAATATGATGCTGTAGCAATATAGTCCTCAGTGGTTCACGAAGCATGTCTTCTCTTGATCATCCAGATGAAGCAGGATTTTATTGTAACCCGAATACCCGTCCTTGAAGGATAAGAGCTCATGACCCGTTGTAGAATCAATGAATCGATCAATCATTGGCATTGGGAACGGATCATTGACATTAAGGCACACCTTGTTGAGGTTGGTGAAGTCGATGCAGACTCTAATCTTCCCATTTTTTTGTGAGACTATAATGTTGGAGATCTAGATCGTATATTTCACTCCCTGATGAATTCTGCGATAATTAGCTTGTCAACCTCCTCTCCAATAGGTATCATCTACTCTGGCTTGATGGTGTGTGGCTTCTATTTCACGCGGATGGCTCCTTTTTTGATTGTTAATCGATGGAATGTGTTATCTGGGCATATTCTAGGCATGTTATCAAACCTCCAGACGAACACATCGATGTTTGCCTTGAAAAACACTATCATGTCTTATGCTTTTGCTTCGCATAGGCTGGCCTCAATGTATGTTTCTTGTGGATGCTCACCGCTTCTGATGTTCACCTTGCTAATCTCCTCCATGGCAGGAGATGTTCCCTACTCCAAAGATGGAGATCTTTGTAGAGTATGCTCCTTTGATTTTTATCTGGTTTAGGGACTAGCCTAATTAGCTGGCCACATGGCTGGGTAACTTTGGTTGTTCTCCTTGCTTTGGTCGCAGCTACCTCGCAATATCTTTCAGTTTGCTGATGGCCCGGTACACACCTTTATTCATTCCCTATTGGGAACTTAAGGAGTTGGTGACAAGATGAGGAGACCGTGTTGGTCTGGTGTAAGATAGGTCGGCCAAGAATGATGTTGTAGTTTGATGCCCCTTCCATGATGGAAAACCTGACCGAGGCCTACATCTCGCTGCTAAGATCAACCGTGAACCTTGCTTCTCCCACAATCATGGATTGCTCTCCGTTGAAGCCAGTGATGATAATCAGGATAACGTCTAAGCTCTTGTAGTTGTGTCCAAGCTGCTTGAAGCAGTGGTTATTTCATTGATTCCTTAGAAAGGTCCAAGGGATTTATATTTTACTGTCCTACTCATCCATTGATATTTGTTGAGACAAAAATTTGCTAGGTTTCTTGACGATGGTGATACCAGTGGGAATGAGCAACCTCAAAACAAAGATTTTGAGAAACAACGAGATACATTTATGCTACCCATAGTTCCGGTTGAGTTGATCTCTTTATGGATTGATCCTAATAATTATCAAGTGGAAAATCAACCAATTACTTCTAAGCCACATCAGTAGGATGTTGTTGTTATTGAGCCTGTTAATGAAGTTCAAAAAAATGGGACTACACTAACAATATGAAAATCCTCTAGAATAAGGAAACTTGCAATACCCTTTGATTGTGAGGTTGACTATTTTGACATTGAAGATATGGATGATCCTCTTATGTTTTTGCACACCATGAATGAATGTACCTCTAAGGATTGGTGTAATACCATGGTGGATGAGTTGAACTTAGTGCATATGAATGGAGTTTGGCATCTCATTGAGTTGCCCAAGGGAGCCAAACTTGTTGGATGTAAATGCATTTTTAAAACTAAAAGGGACTAAGGGCAATATAGAACGATCTAAGGCTAGACTCATAGCCAAAGGGTTCACTCAGAGGAAGGGCATTGACTACCATAGGACATTATCATGTTTCTAAGAATGAGTATTTTAGGATAATCATGGCTCTAATAGCTCATTTCAATCTAGAGCTATATCAAATGGATGTGAAAACAACATTCTTTAATTGAAAATTTAGATGAATAGGTGTACATGGTGTAGCCTGAAGTTTTTCTTTTAGATAAAGGAGGTCACTTGGTGTGCATGCGTATAAAATCCATACATGGACTTAAACAAGCTTCTCATCAATAGTATATAAAATTCAATAATGTGATTTCTTCATTTGGTTTCATGGAGAACAATTTTGATTAGTGTATAAACCTTATAGTGAGAGCAGCTTTATATTCTTAGTTTATATGTGGATGGTATGCTACTTGCAAGTAGTGATTTGGGTTTGCTATGTGAAACTAAGTAGTTTCTTTCAAAGAACTTTGATATAAAGGATATGGGTGAAACTCTTTTTTCTTCTTCTTCTTTTCATTAGCATAGAGATTTACAGATAAAGATCCCTAGAAATTCTGATTTAGTCTCAAATGGACTACATTGAAAACATTTTTGAGAGATTCAATGTGCTACATTGCTCTTTTGGTCAAACACCAATTGTTAATGGTGATAAATTTAGTAAAGCTCAATATCTGATAAATGATTTAGAAATGAAGTAAATGGAATTAGTTCATTATACATCATTAGTTGGGAGCTTGTTGTATGAACAAACATGTATAGTTTTAGACATTTGCTATGTTAATGGAATGTGGGGTAGATATCAGATTGATCCAAAGATAGATCACTGGAAGGCTGCAAAGAAGATGTTGTAGTATTTTTAAGGAACAAAATACTACATTCATACATATAGAAAGTCTGATCATTTGTCGTGATTGGATATTTTGACTCAGATTTTGCTAGTGTTTTGATAGTACGACATCTACATTATGATATATCTTCCCACTTATTGGAAGTGCTATTTCACGGAAGAGTACAAAAACAGATGTTGTCCACTTCTTATACCATGGAGGCTGAGTTTGTTGATTGATATAATTAAGTCTACTTTAATGGCTATGAAATTTCATCACTATACTTTGAATTGAAGATTCTATCTCCAGACCATTACGGGATTTCTGTGATAATTATGTTGTATTTTTCTCGAAGAACAATAAGGGTTTAAGTGGGTCCACACACACACACACACACACACACACACACACACACACACACACACACACATATATATATATATATATATATATATATATATATATATATATATATATATATATATATATATATATATATATATATATAGAGAGAGAGAGAGAGAGAGAGAGAGAGAGAGAGAGAGAGAGAGAGAGAGAGGAATGTAACAGTGAGCTGCCAATTTAGAAAGTGACTTGCGGGTATTTTAACCCCCCTAGGAGTTTTGGAATTTGATGAAATTTGGTGAGGGTGTTGTCTAGGGTAATATGATTATCCTCACCAATTTTTATCAAATTCCAAAACTTCTAGGGGGGTCAAATGATCAAAGCAAAATCTACAGATTTTAACGGTGACTGCGGCCGACAGATTTTGCTTTGACCATTTTAGAATTTGATAAAAATTGGTGAGGATGATCATATTACCCTTGACAACACTCTCAACAAATTTTATCAAATTCTAAAACTTCTAGGGGGGTCAAAGTGAGTGCAGCCCACTTTCTAAACCAGTAGCTCACAGCTCAAAGTAACAGCCATATATATATATATATATATATATATATATATATATATATATATATATATATATATATATATATATATATATAGGGGTATGCTAAAATGCGACAAGCGGTGCGTGCGGCATCGCACCGCAGCCGTCTGATGCACGCGCTGCGTGCATCGCATTAGACGGCTGCGGTGCGATGCCGCACGCACCGCATGCCGCATTCTAGCACTTCCCTATATATATATATATATATATATATATATATATATATATATATATATATATATATATATATATATATATATATATATATATATATATATATATGGGGAGGGATACTCTCACTAATGGGCTCTTACAACTAAGGGTTACTAATGATCTGGATCATCCATCTGAATCCGATGGATGGTTGGAGATTAACCCTCCCCCCCCCCCCCCTCTCTCTCTCTCTCTCTCTCTCTCTCTCTCTCTCTCTCTCGTGTAACCATCCATTGGATTCAGATGGATGATCCAAATCATTAGTTGTAAGAGCCCGTTAATGAGAGTATCCCTCCCCTATATATATATATATATATATATATATATATATATATATATATATATATATATATATATATATATATATATATATATATATATATATATATATAGCGTCGTTGCTGCACCTCAGACATTGTTTTACCATCCTAGAAGATTTAGAATTTGATGAAATTTGGTGAGGGTGTTGTCTAGGGTAAGATGATCATCCTCACCAATTTTCATCAAATTTCAAAACTTCTAGGAGGGTCAAATGGTCGAAGCAAAATCAGTCGTCCGTAGTCACCATTAAAATCTGCATATTTTGCTTCGACTATTTGATCCCTTTAGAAGTTTTGGAATTTGATAAAAATTGGTGAGAATGATCATCTAACCCTGCACAACACCCTTACCAAATTTTATTAAATTCCAAAACATCTAGGGTGGTTAACAAGTAAGAGGTGCAGCATTGTTGCTGCACCTCGAGTGTAGGCTCCCCGCCCCCTATATATATATATATATATATTGTTGTTATTGTTAAAGAGAGGATACGAGATCATCAGGTGTATATTGAGCATATAAGAACTTGGGTAATGATTGCAAATGTCACGCCCTAGAAATTCGGTACCGATCCCTGGGGTATGAATTGAGAAAAACCAAGGGATTTATGGTTTGGTCACCTAACTACACTAATTAGGGTTTCTCACAGGACTGCAGCTTTCTCCTAAATGAAGGAGGAGGAGAGAGAAACAAGGGATATTTTAAGAATTGATTTTTATGTAAACATTTTTAAAAGAGAGATAAAATTTTTTTGTCGGCAGAGAGATAATCACGCTCGACCTTCAACCGGGCTATCCTCTCAGCATGTGCGGCCTGTCGGTGCCCCACATGCTGACAGAAGTCTCTCTTAAGGAAGCACGAGGCTCAAGCCACTAACGGTGAGCTAGGAGTCTCACCCACTCCCTGACACTCAATATATTGGTTTAGAGATTCTATCTACAGGGTTAGTCAATTAAGCCACTTCAATATTTATATTTTCAAAGTGAGCTATCCTAGGATTGGGGCCTTGAGGAGAGGCCTACCCAAAAGATTCAACTGGATCATCACCACTAACAGTCACAAACACTGACTAGACTAAATAATCTTTATTCCAATACAATCGTTTACATTGCCAGAATAAGAAAAATTTCAAGACGATATACTGAATATAGAACACTATCATAACCCTAACTCCGCCTCTGGCCTCCCACTGCTACTCCTGAACCACCGTACTTGCAGGAGAGTCTACTCGTGGGAAAGAGTAGCCCCCAATAGGAAATTGAGAGATTAGCCAAATTAATGGCTAGTGACATCCTAGTTGCCTTTAATAATATGAGACAACCGATCTAATTATATTAAATTATATTTAGCAGTCCTAATCCTACCAGCAGTTTATGTTCTCATGCAATACTTAATGTCACTAAATTGTCTAACATAAAATTCATTCAATATTCTATAGTAGTAATGAACAAATAAAACGGCTCTCTAGATTATCACACTCGATAATTCCACAACCCAATATTAAAATTACATAATTAATTAGCAATAATATAAAACATCTAACCTAATGTGAACCCTGGATATTTTATTCATCCTGCCCTCGGTCAGGCATTACTATAGGGCATTTTATTTTGATGTAGAGGGCCAACTCTCTCGCCGTGCATACTCCAACACCATGCACAAAGTCACCCATATAATCATAAGGGGTTTCCTGTCTTTCACGGTGGAGCTCTACTGCCCAACTTGCTTTCTTTAGGGTCTTCAACTACCCCGGGACAGAAATTGCTAGGCCAATCCCTACTCGAGGGCACCACCTATTGGCTTTACCACAATCCTTGCCCGTGACCCTATAGCCTACTGATCTTCAGCTGTGCGCGCATGGTGGTTCACGGCCCTTTTGCGCACGGGGTCCAATCTTTCCACAATATAGATTATCATATTCTATTATTTTAACAAAGTGCCAAAAATTCAACACAGTAAATAACTACCTTTAAATATATACCGAGACAGATAAAAAGGTACATGCGCTAATTAGTGATTTGCAACATTTTAACCTTGGTCCCGCACTACTCTCGCAACCCATGCACCACAATAAACCTAAATTACTCTCGCCCGTATTCCCTTACGCCCGGGTCTCCACAGTCCACTTAGGGGGGTGGGCCCCGATAATTATTATTTAATCAAATTACATTTTAATTTAAGGGAAATACCTAATTACGGTGTCCATACAATAATTATGATTATTTTATTAATATTATAAAGCATAATTATTTTATTAATATTTCAAAACATACTTATTTTAATAATATTTTAAAGCATGCGTCGCCGGACTCGTGACTTCACATGCAAGGAGGGGTCCGCGGGACCACATGCGGCGATGCCCGTCGGGACCCGCATGCAGTATCGAGGACACCTACCCTAGTTGTTCTCATTTCCCAGTATCAAAGACCA
The DNA here is from genome assembly GCA_947650365.1 of Chamaelirium japonicum. Lineage (NCBI taxonomy): Eukaryota > Viridiplantae > Streptophyta > Magnoliopsida > Liliales > Melanthiaceae > Chamaelirium > Chamaelirium japonicum. Next base: position 130,234,526 of record OX393549.1, read on the forward strand.
CGGGAAAGGGAGTAGATGTCACCTGGTTGTCGATCACGCACAAACTCCCGTCAACTACCCTTGATCCGTCTCTGCATCCGTCTCTGCTCCGTCAACGGCTGGATTGTCCCGGTTACGTACTGCCAAATTCACACATAGCGGATCTATGGTCAATGCTTGCTACCGAGTAATACGGTTTTAGGCCGAGTTGGCCGAGTCGAGAATTTTAGGCATCATCGGATACCGGTCTATCGGCACGCAAAATGATGCTAAAGTCTCGGTTAGTCGACATTGTCGATGCGATAGTTCGCACTAAAGTCCAATTATACTAATCTGACTAAACGGTCGTACCCGCGTCGGTTGTTGCCAATTTCGCTGAATTCCGACTTCGGACGGTGAAATGGCGACAGAGACAATTCCGACACTATGCGCTATGTGTAGTTGTAGGGTTCGCCACTTAAAATTAGGGCCCACCAACATAAAATGGGCCCACCCACCGAAGTGGGGTCCACACACTTAAGTGGGACCAGCGGGGGCCTCCCTTCAAGATGGGGGCCACACAATAAAGTAGGGGCCACTATTTAGAGTTATAAATTATTTAATTGTTAATAAAATTCATAAGATTACTGGAATGCCCACTAGGGGCATTCAAATTTACGAAACCCACCCTTCCCCATTTTTACAGAGAACGAGCTTGGGGAGGGGGTTTTGTGATGCTCCCCGAGCCTCGCACGGGGTCGGTCGACCTCGCCGTCGGCGGCGATCTGAAGAGGGTGTGGAGGAGACCAACATGGTGGTGTCCGCTCATTTCGGGGTCGCCCCGATCCCAGCCGGTGGACTCTGTGGTCCGGAGCGACCACAAGGTGTGGCTCTGTTGATTCCGGTTACCTCGTCGTCGTCTGGGGAGGACCCACGGACGGAAAGCGGTGTCGCAGGGTGGTGCTGCGATTAGGAGGAGTCGCGGGTGTGGAATACCCAGCCGGTGTGGCCGGTGGTGGTGCATGAAGGAAAACGAAAGATAGGAGGTGTAGGGGCTTGCCTTGACGTGGAGAAGAGGCCGGGCCGGTTGGGCATCCGGACGTCGAGGAGGCGGAAGAGGTCGTCGGAGCTCGGGGAGGTCGTCGGTCGTCGCTCAGGTAAGGCTGCCACCTCTGCAAGCCTTGCCTCCCTCTCTTCCGATCACGTCTCTCCCTCTTGTTTCAGTTTCTTTCTTTCTCCTTTCCTCTCTCTTTTCCTCTGGTTTTCTCTCCTCTCTTCTCGTTTCTCTCTTCTCTCCTCTGTTTTTTTTTTTTTGGACTGAAGTAGGGGAATGGGGTTGGGATAGGGTTTTTAAAGAAGAGGAGGGGCGGCGGCCGGTGTACGAGCGGATTTGGGGCCGGGTTTCATGGGATCGGGGTGAGGGGGGTCAATGGCATGAGATGGGGGGAAGGGGATGACTTGAGTAAGGAGGTGATGGGATTGCAGGGGGGCGACGGGATGGTGTGGGGACGGGGGAGCGGCGGACGGGTTTGGGTCGAGTCGGGTAGGGAAGAGAGATCCGAGAGAGAGGTGAGAGGGAGAGGGATCAGAGAGATGGGAGAGGGATCCAAGTGAGAGGGAGAAGAGGGAGAAGAGGGAGATCGGGCTTTGGGGGTTGAGGAGAGAGGGAGAGATATCGGTTGAGAGGGATGAAAGGGGATGGCTGTGATGGGTTAGAGAGAGAGAGAGGTCGGTTGGATGGGATTTGAAGGGATTTGGTTGTAGAGGGTTGGCTGGATGGGTTGGATTAAAGGATTTGGGTTGGATGGACTAAGAGAGAGAAAGAGAGATACGAGAGAGATGGGGATGGGTTGGGGCTGGGTTCGGGTTCGGTTGGGTTTGAGTGGAGGTTGGGTGGTGGTGTTTGTTTTGTTGAGAGGAGAACAAGTGGTTGTATGGATAAGGTAGTTGAAGAGGGTTGGTTGGAAGGGAATGGTTGAGATTAAAGATGGGGGACTACTTCGATTTGGATTGAATGGCTAGAAAGAGAAAAAAAATAAGAGGTGATCATATGCCTGGATCATGATCCAATGACCAAGAACAAGATGACGACATGGGTGGAGCTAGCTAGGGGGCTTAGGGCCTCGTGAATCGACAGGACCCAATCAAGTTAGATCAATGCTCGGGCAATGTATCGGCTCTAGATCAAAATTTTGGTTGGGTCTCGCGACCTGCGTCGCTCAACGGTGGTCGCTACAGGGGAAAAACTGGGTTGACAATGCACACACTAGTAATTAAGTAAGATATTTGTGTTGTTGAATATGCTCAATACCTATGCAAATGAGTGCACGCGTACACGCACACATATGTCTACTCAATCGCTCTGCCATCACCTCGTTGCCCGCGACCTAGACCCAGGACCCATGGTCCGGTCCAACTCCCACCAACAATTTGCATCAAGAAATTTTTTTTTTCCCAACATTGGTAACAAGGATTCAATTTAATTATTCCAGTGATAATATTATAACATTGGGTTGCCCTTAGTAAAATTACCCTCAAGGATACCGGATATTACAGCAAATCCATTAAAAAATACATTGACACCTTCCTTGTAAAAGGTACATGTGATTCATATGAGACTCGTTAGCTCTTTTCATGCATGATGTAAAGGCATCATTTAGTTGTGTGATTATAGTTTTTGATCATAATGATCTTGTAGTTTAATTTTCTACTTCTTCATGATATTGTATAGATAGAAGGTTGGATATTGACAAATGGGTGTTTTGACATAATATCATGGACCAAGGAATAACCATTGAGTTTATTTATAAAGTTAATTGGCTACATAAAATTTCTTGGTTAAATGTTTTTAATGACATACCCGTATGAAAGGTCGTAATCAAATGATGTTTTAAGCCGTCATAATCCATATCATTGAATTTCTCTAATCATGTCCTGTGGAATAAGTTTTGTGGACAATATGTCCCAAATAGGAGAATGTTGGATTTGTCACCCTATCAGGATAAACTATTAGAATGACAAAGCACGGGTTTCTCCACTATGGTCATTGTCATGCATAGTGTTTGTGGCATAATAGAATTAACACGGTGCACAGATCAGTGAGCAAACACTGGTTCACATAGCTGTGTTTATGCTTAGGGTAAACGGTTCTAAATCCCGAGGAACCATGACCGGTGGACTCACTAGTTATATGTAACTTTAGTACACCAACGTATGAGAGATCTAACCATGACCCAATACTATGGTGCACTGGTTACCAGACTGACGTTGCATCGGCATGCCACTCTTGTAGGCCATCCATATCCCTAGTGGGAGATGTGTTCCTAGGTCTGACATACACCATACTAAAACCAGGCCTAGTGGTCAATAGTTGAGTTATTGATTGGATCCAGTTGTTTGGCCAAAACAACCGGAGGTGCATAATGATAGTCAGCATGGAAGGAACCTAGTCATATGATCACTCGAGTTTGATGGTGCTCTTCAATGCTCGAGTTATCGCATGATACCAACTGGATACCAAAGCTAAGAAGAAAGCAGGAGTATACGAGAGAGCGTAGTAAGTCTGAGAGAATTAGAGTACAGCCTGCGTCGCACTTTGGATGGCCACACAGGTTAACTGATACCCAGAGGATTGATAGAGATATTTGGGTAGTGTGTCGATCGAGTCTGGTTGGAAGTCATGAATCCTAGTCCCTGAAGGTTCCACCCTATCCACAATCGTTACTGACTTTTACTTTATCCTTGTATCAGAACATAATAAGAGTTGAAAATGTGATGCCTTAACCGTTCTGCGTTCATGAGTGCATCGCACTGGAGTATGGTACGTGTGTGGGACTGAGTGTGTTCACTATAGGGCAACCCCAAAGTAATGTAGAGACATATGACGTTACCTTTACACCGTGTGGGGTTTATTCCATGTGTGCATGTTATACTAGAACGCGGTACAAAAATTTGATGGTTTTTATTACAGGCCACCCCATGTTTCACTAAAGGCACCCTAGTGAATAATAAAATAACTATTCACCACCCCATGGTGTATTGACCATGTGCGAATGAGGTGCCCTAGTCGTTGGGGTGTTTTCTCGTACATGAAGACAGGTCGTGCTTGCTCCCGCATGAGGTGAGTGACTACTAGATGCATGGGGGCATTTTGATCCAACCAAAATGCCTCGCATGGCCGCCCACCCTATTAGGGTTAGCATGCATAGCCGTCATCCCTATAATCAAGGAATGAGGAAGATTTAAATATATATTCAAACCTCCCTCCCTTTGATTAGGATCCCAATGTGGCAACAAGATAAGGGAAGGAAGGGAAGGGGGGGGGGGGGGTTGGAGATAGAGGAGAGAACGAGAGAGGATCAATTATAAATGATAGAAGAGAGGGGGTGTGGATCCCGAGGCACATAAGGAAGGGGGCACAATTTTCGAGATGCCCCTTAGATTTTCTCGAGAATAGGCCAACCTCCCTATATCCTCTTTCTCTAGTTTTTTCGCTCGGGTTCTCTCGGGCGTGAAGAAGAAAGATCTCTCTCTCTCTCTCTCTCATCTCTTCTTCTCTTTGTGTGTGTGAGATTGAAGAAGGAGATCGCTTGCACTTTGAGACACTCAGAGTTCAAGGTGCAAGAGTTTGGATCGTGTTGTGAGATCGGGTGTACCCAAAGAAGATCATTTCTATTGCGCGAGGATACTTCCGTCACCATCTACCTTGAAGAAATTTATCGTGGTGAAAAATCCTGCACGAAGGTATAAACACCCAAACCCCTAGATCTATCATCGTGGACGCATAATAGGTCTTATGTTTGATTCTATTGAAGCCTTTAGGGGTTTGTGTAGCAGTCGTTCTATCTTTTGTGCATATGGTTTTGTTCGAGATGAAAAGTTTTAAAATGTATCACATCGAATCGATCCACGGGATCAAGTTCTTATTCCGCTGGGTATCTGTCCATTTCCCAATAGGGTTGTCTCTCTATGCATAAAAAGTTATGTCATTTGATCGTGTCTACTTAATGGGTTAGGAGATTCTATAAATAGAAGTCCTTGGTCCCCAAATCCACCATCTGAAATTGCTTGTGGATTCCCATCAATTTCAAATATAAGGAATAGTTGGGAGCACGAGGAAGATCAAGAATTAAGAGAAGCAAAGTACTTATTCGCTGCAAATAAATTTTGATATTAATGGCCCAAGATGCCTCCATTTCTCCATGTAAGTTCTATCAGATTTTGAAAAAAAACATTCAATTAATAAGAAGAAAAGTTAATTGTTTGATAGTTTTCCAATAAACACATGTGCAAACAGTTAGTAGGGTCTGACGTGTGTAAACAGATACACACTTGCTAAATTTTGTATAGCTTTTGCACATAAAATTATGCAAATGAAGTTTCACCTAAATACATTAACTTTAATTGTACATGTCACATGTGTAAATTACATATATATACGCGCGTCATTTGTACAACAACCAAACAACCTCTAATGGTCCAAGGTGCCTCTAATTCGTCTTCTTTGGGCTGTAAATGGGTCGAGCTTGGTTTGTTGGGCCACCCAAAGCCCGGGTCTGACTCAAACTTATGAGTGTATGCTCAAACCTGACCTAGGCCTGAACTTATTATTAAAACGATAATGAACAGGAAATGATTTTGGGCTCGAAAGTCTGACATCAACAAAGCCCAAATTAACTACCTACAAATTGGGTCCAGTCAGGCTGGCACAGGGCCCGTGTAGAGCCCCATTTCTGTTTGGTCTCCGCCTTCTCCACGCGTGCACGTGTATGACATATTCGGATTGCCGATCACTTTGAGAGAGTTTCTTTGTTGGTGTTGGTTGAGACTTGAGAGAGAGAGAGAGAGAGAGAGAGAGAGAGAGAAAGAGCGAGGCTTCAAAGAGAGATGAGGAAGGAGGAAACGGTGAAGCTGATAAGCGCAGAGGGATTCGAGTTCGTCATCGACAAACAGGCGGCCATGGTGTCCCAAACCATCCGAAACATGCTCACCTCCCCAGGTCTCTCTCTCTCTCTCTCTCTCTCTCTCTCTCTCTCTCTCTCTCTCTCTCTCTCTCTCTCTCTCTCCAGGGTTTTCGTGATTCGAGTTTGGTTCCCGCGTTCTCATCTGGCAGGTGGCTTCGCTGAAACCCAGCATGGAGAGGTGACGTTTCCAGAGATCAGCACGCCGATCCTCGAGAAGATCTGCCAGTATTTCTACTGGTCCTTGCAATTTTCTAGGTTTGCCTCCCGAAAAACCTCCACCCTTCTTTCTTGCTTCCCTTAATCACTTGTTCCAACCATGTAAGATTGCTATGATCAGTTGCACAATTTCGGGGGACAGGAAGTCACGAATTAAGTCCTTGTCTGTTACTTAGGGGGCCCTTTGGTTCGCGGAATAGGCCAGGAATTCCCCGGATTCGAAATATGATGCCGGCTATTCCTCTGTTTGGTTTGCGGAATTGAGGGGGGAATAGGATGCCAGAGGGAGTCCTTTTCCGAGTTGGGGGCTTTTGACTAGGGAATAGGCTGCCTCCAAGATCGGGGGAATCGGCCAGCATTCCCCGGAATCCTCCATGGCAATATTTTGATTGGAGATCGTACCCTTCCCCATACGGGCGTGGCAATTATTCATGTAAATCCTTTCATATCAATCCACCTAGACTTTTTATCGATCTTCACATTTTAACTACCAACTTGTTCAGAAATTCAACTTACCTGCAGTATAAATCTACAGGGCCAAATCAAGGTTCATAGAGCATCTTGTGTGAACAATACAAAGGCTTTGCCATCTTTGTGAAGTTCGTCCACCGAATTCAATGTTTGTTCGTGGACTTGTTTAACATGTTCCCAACAATTCATGAAGTTAGGAAAAGCCTTTCATTTGGATAATATATCATCTTCACCCTTTGCTTTGAGGAATTTCACCAAAGACAATGAGAAAAAATGACACTGAAATTAGAAATTCAATAGAAAACTTTGCGATGGAATCTACATTGAATTCCTATTTTGAATTTGTGGGTAACATTTTGTATCACCCTTTCCGAATGGGAACTTATGATATATGTCGAATGATTATGGCAAGGATATGGACTCACGATGCATTTCAGAGCTTTTGTATACATGAAGAAATCTAGCCTCAAATTCTTGAGAATGTTTTTTGATAATGACAATGACCGTATTCGTATTTGGTAAATTGGGGTTCACCTTTAAGGTATCATTCCACCAAAAGAAGGCATAAGTGGTTTACATGTATTGAAAGACCATACATCGATTGACATAACCACTCATTTGGAATAGTACCCTAAAGTAAATCCAGGCTTAATTTAAAATTTTAATATGATAACAATTAATCATAGATGAGTTGGACTCACAAGCTAAGGCATAGGTGTCATGAATCATGATATATTCGCATATCCTGCTCGTTCACAAAAGATCATAAGTGGAGCTGGGCACATCACCTAGACTGTATCACGTAGGACACCTTTAGGTGATTTGTATCGATTGCCGGATGCGTAGTGTGATAGGTATGTTTGAGTAACGAGACCAAGTGAGTGAGACTGATCACATATTAGTTAGATGCACTCATTGTTGCTAATAGCATATCCTTTGAACCCTAATGAAGTGGTCAACTCAGACCTGAGTGTAGGATAACTATGATATACCATGAGTGAGACCTTTTAACAATCAACACCTCCATATGTTGGGATGTCCTGAATTCGGATTGTGAGGGCATGTCACTTACCAAAATAGAATCCACTATGTATGTAGTAAATATCTCCATAGTGTCTTCTGTCTTGGATCGCTAGTAAAATACAGAGCTCAGATATATCTTTCAAAAGATATTATAGACAGGGTTTCAAATCTCAGCCGATACCGGTATGTACCGATTTTGGCCGGGCCGAGCCGAGTCAAGCATCCGGGACCGAAACCAGACTGAATCGGCCGGTACCAAACCGTATCGGACCGAACCGGCCGGTACCAAACCGTATCGGACCGAACCGGCCGGTACCAAACCGTATCGGACCGAACCGGCCGAGTCAGGTAGGTACGGGCCGGTATGAACCGGTACCAGCCGGTTCAGGCTCTACCCGACAGCATTAGTGGGGTGGGTGGGTTTTTGCTGATTTTTTTTTGTTTTTTTCCCTTGGATTCCTCTCTCCACATGGCTGAACATGCATTTCCAGCCATTGCATGTGGAGGGGGGCATTATTAGCTTTGGTCCCTCCAAAGTCTTTTATTTATTAAGTGGGAGGGGGGGATTGTGTCAGTCGTGTGACTTGTGAACTGTGACTTATGAGTCTTGTGGCTTAGTTAGGTCTTTTCTGTCCAATCATTCACCTCGAGGAGTGGTGATTCGATAATAGTTGACAAGTTCATCAAGATTCTTAATCATACATCTCGGGGAGTGGTGCTTGTGAATCTTGATGAATGATGAATCCAATACTCTAAAGTCTGAATTCTGAAGTCATAAGATAAGATTCATAAGTCATAGTCATGAGTCTCATGACTCATGAGTCATGACTCATAAGTCATAAGACTCATAACTCATAAGTCTTAAGTTCTAAGACTCTTAAGTTCCTAACTACTGAGAGTTTAAGACTCATAACTTCATAAATCATTATTCATATATTATAAATTTATAACTCATAAGTCATATCATAAATTCATAATTTATAAATCATAAGTCATTACTAATAAGTCATAAACTCATAATAAGTCATAAAAGAGTCATAAGACTCATAAGTTCATAACTCTAAAATCCTAATTCCTAAACCAAAGGGCCTAAACCCTAAAGCCCTGTGACCCTGTCCCCTAAATAGTCCTGCTCTTGAGTCCTGAGTCCTGACCCTAAAATTTCTAACCCTAAAATTTCTAAAAGGCTAAAAGTCTAAAACTAATCCTAGCGGCCTAGCCTAAGTCCTAACTCCTAAGGTCCCTAAAGGGCCTAAAGTAGGGCCCTAAAGTAGTCTAATATTTATTTTCTAATGTTTTAGAATTTTTTAGAATTTTTAAAGATTTTTTTACAATTTAAAAAAATAAAAAAAGGGCCGGTACCGGTTCAACTGGAATCGGCCGGTACCGGTACGAACCGGCCGGTTCGAACCGGTTCGGCACCGGCCGATACCGGTACCGGTATCCGAGTTTTAAACCTTGATTATAGAGATATTATACTGCATTTAAAAAAGTAATTTTTTTATTAAAATGTTTTTACTTAACCTCTCTAGTGAATGATCTCAACCCAAATATAAGAGAAATCACTTGACCAGGCAGAGCTCCCTCATGCTGCTTTTGCCATAGTGCTGGTGGGCCTCTCGGCTCCGCTGCTTTCGCCTCTTTGGCGGAAGGCGCATCTTGATATTGGAGACGCCTCTGAAGCAGAATATCTTCAACTTGATACATAGAGCTCTGCAGCTTTGAGTGTCGTGCTCATTACCTTGATGAAAGGTAAAATATTGTTTGGAGTTTTCCCCAAGAAAGTCGCCTGGATGTGGAGGGTTCGACTAGCGTACATTGAGATCAGTGGTGATAATCCCTAACAACAGATCGAGAGGAAGAGTCAAAGGCGTACATTCAGATTAGTGGTGATAATCCCCAACAAGTAATCGATTGCGCCCAGGTAGAAGCTTTGTATAAACTGTCCGAGATTTCTTATGGTTTCTTTCTCCTTGGACCAACTATCTGGCCGTTCGCTATGTTAGCCTCTCCCTAACGAACTTCACATGTTCGTTTCTTCCTCTCCTAAAACGATATCCTGAAATCTGATATATTTGTCAACATGCCATTATAGCTATGTAAGGTTCTCATGCTGGTCTTTGTCTTTTGAACGACATCCTCAAATCTGGCATATTTGTCGACACGCCGTAATAGCTATGCGAGGGTCTCATTTTAGTTAATTAGCAGGGATTCCAGTATTCTGAACCCCTAATAGAAGGGCATGACAAAATACCAAGATGAATGACTTTTGCTAGGATGAGACATTGTCCAAAATACAATCGCTTGGCTTTAACCCTATCTGAGCATTCTCAAACGGACTCCCTCACCCCCATTACACAGGTGAACAATGAGCCAAGGCGTTTAGGTCGAAGCTGGTTGTATTCTTACTAGGTCAGGAGCTTGCCTCCTAGGTTCGTAAAGCATGTGATAGATCCGGGAGGTAGCTTGCGGAACCAAGTTAGGGAAGAACCTACTTAGTTGCTGGGAAAGACTCTACAGAGCATGAAGTTTTCAACGGATTGGGTGCTCAATTGGATTTATGGTCTTATCGAACACTTTCAACTTGGGCTGACCCAATCCCCTAGCGAGCTTCTCTTTCAGGATTGCCCTTGAGAGGGGCAACTGTGCTATGCTGAACTGAAGAACACAATCTGGGTAAATTGGTCGTTGTCTTGACCATTGCTTTGAATGGTGAGATCCACCACAGCCTCCCTCTTGAGAGTTCGATGGTGCCACCATTCCATGCAAAGTGGTGGTCAGCTATGTGCTGTTGATTCACCTGAAGGGCCTCGAGGCCGTCGACACGCTCTTTGTCATGATTGTCTCGATCATGGTTTCAAAACTCAGTCGATACTGATACGTATCGGCCAATACGTACATGTTTTGGGCCCAACTGATCCGATACCACCCCCAAAACCGGTTATGAACCTGTACCGACCGATGTTTTCTAATATCAATCCGAACCAGCCGAGTCATGCAGGTATCGGCCGGTACAGGTCCAATTCGGCTACAACATGTGGAGGGAGTATGTTTTGTAGTTTTTTTTGCATTCTCTCCATTATCTTCCACTCACTAGTAGATGCACATACTGGGGAGCCCATGCACAACTACTAGTTTATGGGGGGCATCATTTGAGTAATTTTGAGGGCCATGTATACCCCCCCATATGTCCAGCAACAACAGAGAGGAGAGAAGATAAAAGATAGAAACAGAGAATAGAGAAAGAGAGAAGAAAAGAAAAGAGAGGCTAAAACTTAAACCTAAATCTCGTAAAACCTACCTTTTATCTTATAAAGTATCTAATATTTTTAGTTTATTTTTTATTTTGTTTTAATTTTTTTGCATTTTTTTTTAAAAAAAGGGTGATACCGGTCGAAACCGCCATCGGTCGATACAGAGTCGTATTAATGGTACATATCGATCCAGAGCCGACCGATACCGGTATTGATACCTTTATTTTAAATCTTGAACTCTAAATTAGACTGATAGTCATGATCAACACCCTGTTGGCTTGTTCAACTCAGTTGATCCCAAATACTCCCCCAGGTGGGAGAAGCTTTTAGGGAGGAGCCGTGGCTACCCGGGCTTCCTTATATTCTTTGAGAGGTTAGACATCATTGGCTCTAGGAGGCCCCCCAGACATCCGAGCAACGCAGATCGAATAGAGGATCGCCTGTGCCTCAACTCGCCTTGTTGTGTATTCTGTTGCGTGCAGGTGAGCACGCTTGTTCTCGTGACACTCGTGACACGGAGCAACTATTTATGTGGCGTTGGCTTCCAAAGCTGTCATGATCGCAGCTAAAATGGCCTTGAGCTCTGTCAACGAACCATCTACTGCAACAACATCCTATGTGTTGACTCTGTTGCTTGAGTTGTCTTCGGAGTCTCATTGTTGGTTTGGCCTCGTCGGATTCCGGCCTTATTCTTTGCCATGAGGATAGTTGTGGGGTTAACTTCGGAAGCTATCCCGCAGAAAACTCTAAAAGATGTTGCAGATTTTTCGGTTATCACAGAATCTCCAAAGTACATGATGAATGGATATATGAGACAAAGGAGAGGTATACATAATTTTTACCTGGACAGTCTCCCAAATCCAGAGGAAAAAAACTATGAGGCAAATCCTCGCCAATTTGCTATGAATTTTTGGATTTAAAATCTCGCAGAACTGGCTCCTCTCAACGTCACTTCTCCTTTACAGATTTAGAATCCAAAAAAGAACCTCCCATTTCTTGTTGTCTTGAGGTCCCTTTTATAACATGTTCTAATAAGGAAAGTACTCAATGACCCTTAAATAAGGTCGGGCAATCTGCCATTCCGGCGTGACGTCTCCCATCTGTTAGATAGGTCTGGTGATGATTCTTCAAATCAAATTTGAATCCTTCGTGTTACCAACTAGACGGTTGTGGAAGTAATTTGGATTGTCGATTTAATCCATGTGAATCCTGCAGTATCGGAGGTGGCTACGCATCCTAGCCTTCAACCCTTGCAGGATCATGCCGCCATAGTTGCTAGGTAAAGATCTTGTCATGGGGCTCACCTTTGTTCTAGGTATGAGGCCTTCTAGGTGAGGTACATACGTTCGTCCCCTTACATAGTTCGATCGACCTTCCTCAGCTTGCTTCTTAAACAGTTCGATCGACCTGACAGAGATCGTCTCACCAAGCGCTCAGCCTGACTGCTGGAGGTCTAGCTCCTATCCTTCTCGTCTTTAGCTCGTTTGAATCCCTTTTGGTTGAGCTAGGCTTTCTGTCCTCCATTAAGGGGAGGTTGCCTCTGCCTCTTATACTCCTGGTTCCACCTGGTTGGCATTTCAGAGGGTGCCACGTGTCGCTTCCAGATAACTTTCTGCAATAGCCCTGGACTTGTTCTGCACATATCATCATCCGGTGGGCCACGTGGACATGGCTCTCAATTTATGCCCCCGCAATGTGTTTCATTGTGATAAAGTTGATCGACGGTAGAATATATCATATTCTTTAAATTCTGTTTGGTGTTTTATGCTCAAAGAACTCTGGTTGTGGTCCAACATCTCACCCTTTTACATGATTGTTCTGCTGAATTAATTGGAAGTTTCTCTCGTTTGCTTTTTGTTTTATGTTTAGTATCCGTCTTATATTGACTGTTGTTTCATGGCGCAGTGGAAAGGAGACGGAATTCCATATCGAACCCGAGATGACATTGGAGCTGATGATGGCAGCTAACTATCTCGACACTTGAGAGATCTACCTATAAATTATCTGTGATGATCTCTGTCGCTTGGTGCCTCTTGTACCTCTTGTATTGCATTGTTAGTTATTATATCTAACCAAACATATAACCTTATATTCTGATCTTGTGGATCAATCCAGCGAGCAGTCCCTTGGACAGCAGCATCATGTTATTGCAATCGGCCACAACAAGCAGGGTTGTTTGTGTATGAACATTGATGTGACTCTTCTGTGGATACCTGTATCGATCGGCCCTTGGTGGGCCTGTGTGTGTGTGGTTCAGTGTGCCCTTTTGCATTACATTGATTCCAAAAATGCTATTCATCCATCCTGGTTTCCATCTGAATCTGGGCGTCCTGATGTGGTACTGATCCCCACAGTTGTTGTTGCGCCCAGCCCCAAAAGGTTATCAGGCAAAGGGACGGCTCTGGTAAGGTGCCATGTCAGGATGGTTGCATGGCATTGCTCCATTGATCTGGAGAGTTTGGTTGTATGGGTAATTGTTTGAGAAAGAAATGGATAGAAGGTTCCATCGTACTCTGTAAGGATAGTACCTTCGAATCTGGAACAAAGTGCTATCTGCTTCTGTGGCATTACTAAGTCGTACTGATCAAGGGCAGGTGAAAGCAGACCAGAGGGATGGACAGATATGGACCCATGGCTAGAAACCCTCTGCGGAGGGAATGGTGGGTGCTTTGAGAGCTTAAACAAGCAGATGGACGGGAGTCTGATTTATAACCAACAGAAGATGAAAGAGGTCTCTGACTGGTAGCTCAGATGGTAAATCAAATGCAACTCGTGGCCGTGGACCAGGGTTCGAATAAGTTCTATGGTGTATTTTATTCTGCTCTGTGGTGGCAGGCCTCCCTCTTGTCTTAGTCGTGAGGTTTCTTACTTGTGGGGTTACAAAACCATAATTAGGATCAGCAGCCAACACTTCACGTGCGTCAAATGTGAAGAGCTTTATCGATCGTCCATTTCGACCATTAATTTGAAAATGATCTGATTATCCTCCCCAAATGTCAACAAATTTCAAAAGCTCTGAACGTCTATAAATGCGTTGGCACCAATGTTGGCAATAGAATAGTTAGTTCTGGATGCCAGACCTATGTATAAGTTTTAGAATTTGTAGATTTTTTGTGAGGATGATCAACTTGCCACAGATATCACACCCACAAAAAATACGATTCGATAAGGTGTAAAACGGGTTGTCTAAAAACGGATTGTGAACAGATCCCCAACATGTATTTGGAAAATAGGATCCTATGACATGTCATAGGGAGTACCCTCTGGCATAGTCATTTCATGACACATAAAACTGAGAAAGTGCTGGTTTTTTTATGAGGATAATTACCCTATCTTAGATAGAACATCCACAAAAAGTCAGCACATTCTAAAACTTGTGGGACATCAAATATGCTTTTCATTTTAACAGTTAAAAGGGATAGCCGATAAAGCTTCTAGCATTTTCATAAAAAACTAGGTTTAAAATGCCATGTGGCCTCTATTAAACTTATGGAATATATATTGGAAATAATCATACGGGAGAGGCCTGCAGCTAAGGGTGTAAAAAAAGCCCATCGGCCCGAACCCGACCCAAAAGTCAAAAGCCCGAACTCAGTTGGACCCGGTCAACAGCCCGGCCCAAACATACCATGGGCCGGGCTCGGGCCGCCACCTTGAGCTCTGCAGCCCGGCCCGAAAGGAAGCCTAAAAGCTCGGCCCGAAAGCCCGATATAATTACTTTATATATATATATATATATATATATATATATATATATATATATATATATATATATATATATATATATATATATATATATATATATATATATATATATATATATATATATATATATATATATATATATATATATATATATATATATATATATATATATATATATATATATATATATATATATATATATATATATATATATATATGAGCCGTGTTACGTTGCGCTGTGCGCTGCCCCGGCTGGGAAATGTGCTGCGCGATTTCCAGCCGTCCGATCGCGCGGATCGGCTGCAAACCCGTGAGAAAACCCCCGCCCGTCTGATCTCCTGGGCCGCGCCGTCTGATCTCGTGCAGCGCTCCCCCGCCCGGCCGTCTGATGGTTCGGCTGGATTCCCAGCCGTCTGATGCCGTGCAGTACACCCCCGCCCGGTATATTTTTGTCGGTTCGATTCCCATCCGTTGGATCGATGGGAATCGAACGGTCAAATATGATTTCCGCTGTTACTGTAGCGGCTACAGTAACAGCGAAATCCATTTTTGCCCATTCGATTCCCATCGATCCAACGGATGGGAATCGAATTGATTCTCATCCGTTGGATCGATGGGAATCGGACGGCAAAAAATGAATTTCGTTGTTACTGTAGCCGCTACAGTAACAGCGAAAATCATATTTGGCCGTTCGATTCCCATCGATCCAACGGATGAGAATCTAACCGACAAATATATGACGATCGGTGGTGCACTGCACGCTATCAGACGGCCAGGAATCCAGCCGAACCATCAGACGGCCGGGCGGGGGAGCGCTGCACGCGATCAGACGGCGCGGTTTAGGGGATCAGACGGGTGAGGGTTTTCGCGTGGTTTTGCAGCCGATCCGCGCGATCGGACGGCTGTAAATCGCGCAGCGCATTTCCAGCCGGGGCAGCGCACAGCACAACCTAACAGTCCTCATATATATATACCTAACCGTTGATTTGAAGTGCGCATTTGATGCACCTAGAGGTTTTAGAATGGGTTGATTTTTTGTGAGGATGATCAACATATCATAGACAACATGTCTACAAAAAATCAGCCCATTCTAAAACCTCTAGGTGCCTCAAAGGGTGCTGGGTTATTAATGGGTCAAAATTTTGATGGGTCATCCGATCCTGACCCTATATATATATATATATATATATATATATATATATATATATATATATATATATATATATATATATATATATATATATATATATATATATATATATATATATATATATATATATATATATATATATATATATATATATATATATATATATATATATATATATATATATATATATATAAAGACCGGGTAATTTAAACATAAAGGAAATATGGTGTAGTGGTTTATGGTTTCTTCTAACCTCTTAAATGTTGTGTCATGTATACATATTTTTTTATTATTAAACACCCTATTTTTAGCCCAAACCCGGCCCAGCCCAACAAGCCCGATGGGTCCATCCGGGCTTGACATTTGTAGGCCCGACTCGGCTCGGCCCGTTTTACACCCTTACCCGCAGTAGAAGCAAAGGTTAGTTAGGTTCAAAGACCGTGGATGGGGTGCCTTACATATCAAAATTTTCATCGAAACGATCTACCTGAGCGTGTGAATCTAGCATGGGAACTACTCGACCCTCTAACGTCGATCTAGTGAAAAAAACAATCTAGCATGCATGCATGTTCTATCTCATCTACATGTTAAAAGTCATACATCCATGCGAATTATTTCACCACGATAAATTTCTTCTTTGTCGATGGAGACGGGCTCAGATCTGCTCGAAGAGGTTTTGGTATAACGGCTATAACTTTTGATTCCGAACTCCGATTAGGCTAAAATTTGGACTGTAAGTAGAGGATTTTGAGATGCAACGTTTGCATCTGGTTTGAGGTCGTTTGGACGCCTATAGCTCCTGCAGCAATATAAACATTGTGGATCTTCTATGCAAAATCTGGATAGCGGGAGATTGCGAGAAGTGCCTTCTAATTCACTCGATCTCACACGATACACGGTACCTCGTCGATGAATCTCTGAGTGCCTCCATACAACGAGCCTTCTCAATCTGCGAAACTCCATGTAAGGAAGACGAAACGAGGACCAAAGTCGCAAGCGAGGGAGAGATAGACGAGAGATAGAGAGATGGAGATAGAGGGGCGGCCCCCTTTGCTCTCTCTTGTTGTTTATCTCTTCCTAACTTTTAGGAGTGCAGATGACCAAGTCAAACCCCTAAACCCGATCCCTATGGCCGACCCTTGTAATGGAGGTAACAACATCCTAAATACTAGGGGCCGGCCTTGCTAGTCTCCCAACATATACGGCCGGCCACCTTAGTGCATGGTGATGCTTGATTTTTTCAAAACGCCCCCATGCTAATAGTTGGCCATCCCATGTGTACAAGAACTTGCAAGACACACATAAGTGGGGTGCACTAGTGATTTCACTATTCACCAGGGTGCCCTTAGTAAACACATATAGGGTGCCCCTAGTAAAGTCAACTAGTCAACTTGCAACTATCTCGGTGCTTCGCACCCATGTGGCAGAGTCCACTTATGATAAGGGATAACTATGTGTGTCTCTGTACCACTCTAGAGTTTTCCCTTATCACACACACACACACACAAAGTTACGCATCTACCATGCACTAGTGTGAAGCACACACAATGTATAGGGTTGGACTTCTTGCTTCATCTAATTGTGTCCTGTATTTTGAGGAGATGGTTCAAGGACCGTACATAGTGTCGATAGGTGGAACCTTCGTGGACTAGGGTTCATGGTTTATAACTTGGAATCGATCGACATATTATCTGAGTGTATCATCGATCATCTGAGTCCGAGTTAACTTGCATAACTATCCAGAGTGCGACATAGGATGCACTACTATTCCCCTAGACTTACTATGTTCTTTCGCATACCCTTGCTCTCAGCTTAGTAGTGGTAAACACCCTATCCCTCCACTTGGTGCCATGACAAGACTTGAGCGGTGGAGAAACCGTTAGACTCGAGTGCTTATATGACTCGGTTCTTTTCAGGTTGATCACATATGTCGTACCTCCGATTACCCTACCGTGTAACCGGATCTGGTTAACAGTCCAACTGATGACCACCAGGCCTGAGTTTAATACGATGAAAGTTAGACCAAGGAATGTACCTCCCGTTAGGGGTATGGATGACCTACAGGAGTGGCACACTGATGTGACGCTAGCCGTGTAACCTAGCACACTGTGATTTTGGGTTACATAATCAAACCCGCACATAATGGTGTGCCAAAGCACCACGCAACTGGTTATCCCACCAATCATAGTTCATTAGGGTTTATGACTGTTTTACCTTAAACAAAAACACACCTTATTGTACTAGTATCTGCTCTCCAATCTGTATATCGTGTTGGCTCCGTTCAGCCACAGACAATGTGCCTGGTAATGACCGTGGTAGAGACACTTACGCTCTGTCATCCTAACAGCTTATCCTGATAGAGTGACCAACCCTAATCTGAGCTACGAACAAATTTAGGTTACATGAGACCCGTCCATTGAGTCTCCCAGTTAAGTGGATTACCATCTAGTCATGGCTCTCTGTTCTATGATCAGAACACATACTAAGGTATGTACCAAGATGCAATCCTAAGCTATCAACCATACACAACTAAACTATAGGTTTTTATAAGTTGTAGACCTCATCAATTCCAACAATCTCCCACTAGGTCTAACGAAGAAAAATGGTGTTGAACTCTATAGCTTCTACATGCTGTCCAAAAGTCTTTGCAAGAATTCTTTCAAGGAATTAGCAACATTATTTGCATATGCTACCTTCCTAAGCCATACTACCTGCCATACTATCTTGCACGCGACAACGTGCTTAGTTACTGTGTTGAAATTTGTGATGCATTCTTACTGCACACTCTACCAACTACCATTTCTAATCCCAAGATAAAAATAATTCTTGAAGTCGATTCTCTGGAACACATATCTAACAAAAAAGTCAGACCTTGTGCATCCAATCGACATCAAGACCTGTGAAGTGTAAGCTAACTCACAATCATCACTTGATGAGGACTTATGAGTATACTCTTCACATCCATCCAGTGGTCTGGACCCGGGTTTGACTGAAATTGACCCACATCATTCCTACTGCGCAATAGATATCTAGTCTTGAAATCAAATATGGCTAGTCTTATCTTCATGCATAGCTGATGAGGGCATAGGAACCTTGCTCTGGTGATCTCGAGTTACTTTGATTCCTAGAACATAACTCGTCTTACTAGGATCTTTCATTTATTATGATGACTATAAACCTCTACCGTAAATAACATTCATACATCATTTTCAATCAGTAGAATATTGTTAACGTAAAATACTAGGTATACCCTTGTAATTTTATCACCTTTCTTGTATACTCATTGGTTTGTCCTCATTCTGATCAAATTCATATGAGCGGATTCCCTGACCAAAATAGATATTCTAATTCATGGATGCTTGTATTAGTCCATAAATGGACATTTATAACTTACATTCCAGATCTTTCTAACCTACTGACACAAAGCCTGAGGCTACATCATATACATATCCTTTTACATATCTCCGTTAGGGAATAACTTTCTTGATATCTATCTACTAGATCTCCCAATTATAATGGACTGTGATGGATTAAGAGGATCCGAAATTGACCTAGGCATAGCTACAGGTGAGAAGGTTTTGACATAGTCAATCCCTTCTCTCTTGGTAACTAATCTAGCTACTTAAGGTTTAACAAAAACATCGGGTCCTCTTCTTATACACCCCCTATACCCATAAAGGGTGATAGTATAATAAGAGTCAAAACTGCTTTAAGAGATATTGATGCAAGCTTTACCTCCATAGTCTTTTGCCAGTCAGAGTTGTTAGAAGCTCCCACTGTTTTGATGTAGCTCAAGAGATTATCCTTTTGAAACTGTGGATTAACTATCAAAGTTTCTCCATAGTATATTTCAGTAGATCTGGTGGTTCTCTTACAACGACGAGGTGGTGGTGGTATAAAGTGAATCATTTTTATAGTATATGGTATACTAGTTCTTGTATTATCTATTCCCACTATGTCTTTGGATATGCACTTTCTACCAGTACCTAGTAGTTTATCCAGAGCTATTTTATTGGTAAACTTATGGTCTATAATATAAACTTGATCTAGGTAGATGGTATTCGTACAAAAGAATACATTCTAAACCTCAAGATCATAGAACAGTCCACCTTATGGTTTCTTAGGGTAACCTATAAACAGATATACCTGAGACTTCATCTCAATCTCATCCCTCTTGTCCTTTCATACAAATACAAGATAGTCCCATATCTTGAGATACTATAGTGTCAGCTTTCTCTTAGACCATAGCTCTCTATAGGTTTGAGACGCTGATTTAGATGAGAGATAGTTCCAGATATAAGCTATTATTTTAACGTACAACCCCACCAGAAGGTGGGTGGTATACTTGACAGTATTCATCATATTACGGACCAAATCAAATAGGGTCCAATTCATTCTCTCGGAGATTTCATTCTGGCATGCTATCCTTGGAGCATTTAATCGGGAAATAATCTCATGCCCCCTAGGATCCTATGGAACTTGTCTGATAGTTACTTATTCCATCGATTAAATCAAAGAGCCTCCTATTGTTTGGATGCTCTTGGAATTATAGATGTCAAAAAATTAACTAACACCAATGCCTTAGTGGCCTTTTTAGTTATTTTGCCTTCCAGATAACACTCACAGTTCAGAAGGATCTCTAAGGAATCTGTGAATAAAAACTTGGCCTTTTGTAACCTTTGAATTTATCTGAGGCAAAGTATCTAAATCAAAGGGACTATAAATGGGTTAGATTCTCTAAAGGATTTAAATGAATTTAAATTAGACACTACAACTATCATAAGATCTATTTCTAAATTAGGATTAAATATAAATAGATCGCTCTAAACTATTCCTCTATTAATGAAGATATCCATTCAGTTTGAGAGACACATCAATGGTGTCGTCTGAAACTAAACGCTTCAATTAGCAAGGAGGAAAAAAAAATTAAGTCTTTAAAGATCAAAATTTGTATTTCGAAAAAACTAAGATAAATATATCTAACAATTTCTACAATGGCTTATGGCATCAGTACCTATGTTAGGACCACTTCATCATTAAGTAGCGTTATGCTTTTCTTGAATCCCTATAGACATGAAGTCCACATTCCAAGAATCAGAAAAACTGCTACTAGATAGTGACTCAACCCCTATAGGAGTTGATGTTTACCTATCCTAACATCTTGAGGCTTTACATAATCTTTCAGTACCCCCTCTACTTACCACAGTGGAAATACTTCCGTCCTTGGTGTCACCAAACTTGGGAGTCCACACTAGTTTCTACACTGGTATAGATTTGGTTTGTGATAAGTTACTCCCTTAGGATCTTCTAGAGAAGACCTAGGTTAATTAAGCACTAAAGGCTTTACCTTTAATCTTAATCCCTTCGTTTGTCTTCTAGAAAGCTCCTAGAAATTCTATATTTATCATCTCTAGCTTATTAAAACTAAAATCTCTAACAACGCCTTCGAAGGTTCTAGACAAGGATGGAAGACATATGTCTTCCACCACCTCATCATCCGAACACCATGTCTTTGAAACCCAGTTCAATCTGGAACGCTCTCGTCGGGTCTGCTATTTATAGAGCTTTTGGACGGGAACCGGAGTAAGAGGCGGTTTTCTACAATTGTCGTCTGGATCCAAGTAGGGCTGGCGGGTCCCGCTGTCATCCTTGTGAACCCCCAGGTAGGGCTGGTGGGTCTCGCTGTCGTGTCTGTGGACCCCCCAGGCAAGGCTGGTGGGTCCCGCTGTCGCCTCTGTGGACCCCCCCAGGCAGGGCTGGTGGGTCCCGCCGTTATCTCTGTGGACCCCCCAGGCAGGGCTAGTGGGTCCCGTTGTCGTCTCTGTGGACCCCCCAGGCAGGGTTGGTGGGTCCCGTTGTCATCTTTGTGGACCCAATCGTGGGGCGTTGGCCAAAATTTGCACCCACAGTTACCCCCTCCAAGTTATCTAGGGGCAGATCTGGCTAACTTGGAACCCAGGTGCAAATTCCAAACCCCCTGCCAAGGGTTGGTGTCATAGAGTTTTCATTAAGTGGTGCCGGCTGATAGGGCACGGGTGATCGACTGAACAAAACCCATTGATAGTTTATTTGTTGATCGATCAGTCAGGATTTTCGATCGGTCATCTTCGAATGATAGGACATATTTGTCCGATCGGTCAAATTTATCCGATCGACCAAATTTGTCCGATCGGTCAAATTCAACCGGTAGAGCTTGGGGCGATCGGGCAGAAAACCATGATTTTTGCCCGATCATTTGGAAAATCACTTGATTGTCTACCTGTCGATTGGGTGAAGTCTTTTGGGGGATCGGTCAAAATTGTCCGATCGGTCAAATTTGTCCGATCAGTCAATTTCTCCGATCGGTCAAATTCAACCGGTGGAGCTTGGGGCGAACGGGTAAAAAACCATGTTTTTTGCCTGAACATTTGGAAAATCACCCGATCGTCTGCCTGTCGATTGGGTGAAGTCTTTTGGGTGATCGGTCAAAATTGTCCGATCGATCAAATTTGTTCGATCGGTCAATTTCACCAAGTGGAGCTTGGGGCGATCGGGCAAAATTGTCTGATCGGTCAAATCAACCAGTGGAGCTTGGGGCGATCGGGTAGAAACCATGTTTTTTGCCCGATCCTTTGGAAAATCACCCGATCGTCTGCCTGTCGATTGGGTGAAGTCTTTTGGGTGATCGGTCAAATTTGTCTGATCGATCAATTTCACTCGATGGAGCTTGGGGCGGTCGGGCAAATAAACCATATTTTTTGCCTGATCCTTTGGAAAATCACCCGATCGTCTGCTTGTCGATTGGGTGAAGTCTTTTGGACAATCGGTCAAATTTGTCCGATCGGTCAATTTCAACAGGTGGAGCTTGGGGCGGTCAGGCAAAAACCATGTTTTTTGCTCGATCCTTTGGAAAATCACCCGATTTTCTGCCTGTCGAATGAGTGAAGTCTTTTGGGCGATCGGTCAAAATTGTCTGATCGGTCAATTTCAACTGGTGGAGCTTGGGGCAATCGGGCTAAAAACCATATTTTTTGCCCGATCCTTTGGAAAATCACCCAATCGTCTGCCTGTCATTCGAGCGAGGTGGAGTCGGCGCTTCGTATCCCTGTAATTTTGTCTGGTCTGTCGTTTCATCTGCCCTGTCACTTCGCTATCCGCCAATCTGGTGGCGCCACATGTCGCATAGGTTTTCTCGCCATGGTTTTGGGGGCATATAAATCCCGCCCCGGAGTTCATTTTTTTCTCACGATGTTAGAAATTTTTTGACTTCTCTATTTTTGCTCCCGAGTTCTTGCTTTCTGTTTTCCCTGTTCTTCCGTTCGATCGAGATGGCATATGCGAGCTGTACCAAGAACATTATCCCTCCTAAGGTGAGGCCATCGAAGAAGGGGAAGGCCACCGCTGAGCCCTCATCGCCTAAGGACACGGGAAAAGGCAAGGCCAAGGGGATCCTCGGCGTCTTGGGAAGAGGCATCTGGGTGTTGGATTCGCCTCTGCACCCACCATGCCGGAGCACATCCCGAAGGTTGACTTCGTACTGAGGCCGTTGAAGCCTTTAACCGAGGAGCCTGTTTTCGAGTTTGGTATCAGTCGGTAGACCACTGAAGTGAAGAGGGCGAAATGGGAGAAGCTGCTCGAGTTCTTCACTGAAGGCGTCCATCGCCCAGCGCTTGCCGGGGTGCAGGCTGCCTTTGGTATTGACACTCGATCAGTTTATACAGAGGTGGCCAGCAAAGAGAAAATTATGGGTACGATTGTGACTATCGGCCAGCTTAATTGTGGACTGCGCCTGCCCTTACTTTCCTTTGGCCAGGTTGCTTAATACGTCTGGACTTTGCCCTGGACAATTGACTGAAAATCCTTGGAGGATCATTTACGCCTTCTGCAGGATGGAATCCAATCACCAGGATAAACTGAAGGCCTGCTACTCCAGTATTCCTGATGGTGAGTGATGCGATCTAAACTAATCCTAAATTAAGGGATTAATTTGATCTAAATTATAACTCGCAAGTGCACGAATCGCTTTGTAGGAGCGGAACGTATTACGAGGTCGATCCCATAGGGATTGCTAATGAGGGAACTGTCTAATCTAGGTTATTACTCTATCTACCTAAGTTACTTAATGAGCAATGTTGTTGATTTGGTTTTATGAGATGGTGAAAAACTAAACAAGATTAAAGCATACAGATTAACTAAAGTAATGCGGTGCAGTGTGGAAGTTCAGATATGGATGAGATACTAAGGCGGTCGAATCCACCGCTAGATCATTGTAGATGCTAAGTTTAAATTATGGTGTTCTAAATTTATACGAGTAGCATGCGGGAAACAAATCCCGTGCTTTCTCGAGATGCGATCGTTAAAACTTTAATACGAGATTAATGACATAAGCATGATTTAATTTCAAGCATGGACTAATAAAGCAGAGCATCGATTGTCTAAATAGAGCACAATGGATCAAATCTAATATCGCAGAGCATCGATTGTCAAGATTAAGCACAATGGATCTAAGCTTTAATTATACAATGAAACTGGACTTTGATTAACAAGATGACTAACGTTAACTACAAGGCATGCATGACAATACCATGTGAGAACTATTAAATCATCATAGCAAATCCAAAATTAAATCATATATTATCGATGAAAAGCTCGGCATAGAACACATAAAATAAACTAACATCTATTATGATCTAGGGTTTTATCTCGGCCTTAGCATGCAGTTTAGCTAGACATGAGTTTTGTTACATCAAAGGAAAGACTGGAAATAAACGAAGTACAGATCATCCTTGAAGATTGCTCCGTGGACTTCGTCTTTCTCGATCGCGTTCCTCGATGCTTTCTCCGCTTCGGCTCGTTCACGTCGTAGCTTCGATGATGGCGCGATGATGGTATAGATGATGGATGAAGGCGACAGGATGTGGAGGATTAGGGTTCGGTTTTGGTCGTGGATGGTAGATGGCAAAGTGGGGGATGATGGTCGGAGGTAAGGTGATGGGGAGGTGGATCGAGATGGTGGCTCAGGTCCGGTGGTGATGGGTGAGTTTTTGGTCGTCCAAAGCTCCCTTTGTTTTCTCGAGCCCCCTCCCCCCCCCTTATATAGGAGAGAGAGAGTCCCAGATAGGTGGAGAGAAAGTCGGGTACGCAGGGGTCGATCGGGTGGAGGTGATCACGTTCGGTTATGAGAATCTGGCCGGTGGATGTGGAATGGACGGCTGGGTGTAAGGAATGCATGCATCGTGGGTTCGGTGCAATGGAGGGCTGTGATGGATTGCATGGCTCTCGGATGGCTGTGATCTGGTCGAGCAGGAGGAATCGGATGGAGCTGTTATGGAAGGAGATAGAGAGAGAAAATCAAGGATATCGGATTGGGAACGCAGGGGTTCTCGGTACAGCTGGGTTCGCATGGGCTTTGCTAAGTGGGGCGGCTAGAGAGAGAAGATTGGGCTAGAGAGAGGTGGGCTGGGCGGTTAAGGAAAGAGAGGGAATTAGAGAGAAAAAATCAAGGAGGGAGAGAGGGACGTTCGGTGGAGAAAAACTAGGGAGAGAGAGCTGAGCCTGATCGGGTAAGGAAGAGAGAGAGATAAGTTCGGCTGGGTCCGGTTTTAGAAAGAGAAAGGAGAGAAAGAAACGGGAGAGAGAGAGAGTGGATCCCGGGTGTTTGTTATCGGGTTGAGAGATGCATGGATGGGAGAGGAAACAGATCGGACGGCTGCATGGATGGGAGAGGAAACGGATGGCTGTGATTAGGTGCAGCTGGTTCGGTTGAGAGAAAATAGGGAGCAGATGGCCCGGGTGGAAAGGTCGGCTGTGATTGGGTTCTGAGTTTGGGTTTTGAGAGAGAGACTGAGCGGTTGGGATGGAGGGATCCGGTTAGAGAAAAAGGTGAGCGGCTGGATGCCATCAGGTCCGGGGCCGGGTCTGATTCACGGGATGGATCGGACGGCTGGAATTTGGACTTCGGTTTTGATGGGCTTGGGTATTGGTCTGAGTTGCATGTGATTGGGCGGCCGTGATTTGGTGCATGCATTGATGGGTATGGCGAGGAGTTACAAGGCACGGCCGGTCTGTTAGGGAATGGACGGCTATGATTTAGTGAGGCATAGAAAGGGACAGACCTATTACTAACGAAATGAGAAAGAAATAGTGAAAGAAGGAAAAGAAAACGATAGGTTTAGGTACCCATGCATCTGAGCCGTCCAAACTCGTCATCTCTTTCATGTCAGGCCCTTGGCATTTGCGTAGTCCTTCAGTGATCCGATGCTAGCGATGTGTTGAATTGGTGACGTCATATCGGTCGGCTTCAAACAATTGTTCTTTTCTATATCCCTCGTCATACGGGCCTCCAAGCAAGATGTGTATTCTCCGTCGAATCACCGTAATGATATCCCCGGCTGAGTTATGATGTCATTGAGCTGACTGCGTCAATAACCGGATCAATTCCCTGAAAAACACACATGAAATGACGTTTATCAGATTCAAACGCGCTTATCGATAAAAGGATAATTTGGACTATTGGGATCCGTATTTTTCATGCATGCAATGTATGAAAGCGAACCAATATACCGTTGGGTTCGTATGAGAGTCTACTATATTGTGGTGCAAAGAAACTCATGCAGTTTATGTGTATTATGAAAGTTTTACGTAGCAAAGTGACGCTATGTGCATGATAAAGAAAGGATAATTCGCACCAAATGGACGCTCAACACACCCTCAAACTTGAATATTTCTCGTCCTCGAGAAAGCAAACAAAATAAACGACGAAAATAATAGAAGAATAAACATAACTTAACTCATTTTCGCAGGAATCGCGATTGCACTTAGCACGTGCAACAAGCCGTTAAACCCCGGGGTTGCCCCAGTGGACGAGTTTTGTCTCGTGAGGGTTTGCAGTGAATCTACCCACAAAATTCAATTTTTTTTAAAAAAATATAAATAAGGAATAAGAAAATTCGGTTTCGTAGAATAATTAAAAAGTACTCAAAAATATAATTTCTAAGGCACAAGACTTTCAAGGTAGTCAGTCCATGCTTCGGCTTTCGAAGTAGGTATTTTAGGTTCTAACTATTAGTTTCCTGTTAGAAAAGGTCAAGGTCAACTATGGTCGAGTGCACGGTGCTGTCTGGGCAAAACACAACTGGGGGTTTGGTTCTCTACATTCATAACATTCTAACAGTCTCCTAGAACGGTCAAAGTCGACCTTAGAACCTGAGTCAAAACCAGCTAATCTAGACAGGCTAGTGAGAGTTGTGGATATTCACCTTAATACCTTTCGGCTTTATATGTGATATTCCAGTTTCCCCACATTGTTTATAACGACGGCTTTCACACTATGTTCTTTTTCTTTCTTTTTTTTTTTTTTTTTTTTTTTTTTCGGTCTCATTTTTTTTCTGGATCTAATTATATATCCCATCCTAACTTGTACCATGCCAGCTGCACTCTATGCCCATGACACGCTGCCAACGCTCTTATGAGTTAGGTAGCCATCCTCATGTTGTCTTTATATTTGATTCACTCTACATCCATAGGATCATTCTCATAACCTTATCGACCAGGCTTCACTCATACTAGGGCATACAAGTTAAGACTTTTATATAATTAGTTCCTAGACCATGCTAATAGGTAGCCCTTTCCGCTATACCTTAGAATTCACTGGTCGCTTTTCTAATGATATTTTTTCCAAACCAAGTGAACCAGATCTGCATGGTTCATCAGGCCTCCAAGTGACTATTAGGTGATATGAAAGCTTTGAATCTAGACCCTAGAGGTGTAAGCCAGATGTGAAGTGAAAAGTCAAGTCAAGTTTGTTTTGACAATCTCTAAAAGGTTACTAAGGGTCAGAACCGTATTAGACCTACTTTTTCTAGCTGATCCTTGGACTTTATACCTTGATTACCAAGTGCCTTATGGTCCTATTCGAGTACGATAAAATTATACCATAAAACCTAAAATAAAGGTGAAATATCTATAGATATATATTTTTTCTTCGAAAAGAACGAAAAGGACGGCAAAAGAAATACGATAAGAAACTAAAATATGGAAAAGAAAATAAAAATATGCAAATGCAAATTTCTATCGATTTCTATACGAACGCTGTAGTTTTGGTAGGGGACTACAGACGAGACACACATACGCCGAGACGTATATGCCGAGCTGTCCCCCTACAGCGTAAGTTGATGCATTATTATTACTATTATTCTAATTTTTTTTTTATAAAATGTTGAAAAGAACAAAATTTGACAATTTTGTAGAAACTAGATGCAACAGGATTTTATTTTGCAAAAATTATATGCCACACCCCCAAACTTAAATTAGACATTGTCCTCAATGTATGAATTAGACATGCTCATGAATGAGATGGTAGCATTATATGATAGCATGTTTGAAGGACATATATATAAAATGAAAGTACGAAGTTTTAAGGATTGATAATACCTTTAAAGTGTTGTGTATGATACTGTCCTGCAAAATGTCAGTGCCACAAAAAAAAAGAAAAGATAATCATATAGACTAATAAAGATGAGCATATATTAATAAATAAATAAATAGAATTACTGCTATAGTACAAATGAGTTTTTTTTTTAGCAGATGGAATTTTTAAAAAGAAAAGAGAGTAGTCATCCATTGAGAAATTATATCCTATAGTATACTTAGGGCATGTTTCTACGTGACTCTCCTTTATTCTATTAGGGTTCATCCTATATTGTTCTTCATGATTTCTCTTTTCAAATGGAACAATATAAGATTCATTATTATACTCTCTATTCCACCATGTATCATGTATATTATCTTTGAAAAGTTCACATAATTGAATTTTCTGATTTTGGATGTATTGAGGAAAAATAAAATCAGAAAATATATGTTCTTCACCCAAATGTATATGTTGAAACTCAGATGGCAAAATTTGTAGGTCACTGTATGATTTTTCGATAATGGATGGATGATCAATTATGATATCATTTATTTCAAGATTCATTGATAGAGTATTGGCTTCTTTAGCAAACATATCATCATCAATGTCATAAAGAAGATCATGGGTGACATCAAATATAATATTGGTCAGATCGTCATCCAATGGGTCATTGAAAGATGATTGAAGAATCTTATCATCCATAAGATTGTCGATCATATTCATCTCATAGATCTTATTATCATTAGTAATTTTTAAACTGGATGGGAGAACATTACTTTCTTTAATAATCTCATCATCATTGTCATAGGAGGAAGCACAAGCTTTTTCATCAATTATACTATCTATAGTGTTATCATTGATGATGTTAATGTTAGATGGGCGATCATTAGTATCCTAAAAAATCATATCTATATTAATGTCATCCATATTGCTCGGATAATCTTTCAAAGGATTAAGAAAATCAGATTTGGCAAGTTCATCTTCTAAAGGGATGTCCATCTTGGTCTCCCTACAAACTTCCTCACCATCATTCATGGGGTTAAATTCAAATTATGATGTAAAGGCCTCATTCTCTCTATCATTAAGATATGATTGAATTCTAGTGAGACGTTGTTTAGTATTTTGTTGCATATGAGTCACTTCTTTCAAATTTTGCAAAATATTTTGATTGGTTTGTATGTATTTTTCAAGAGTTTCCACAAGAGTCTCTTTATATAGTGTCTCATAAGAATCGTAAGTAGTAGAGACTTGAAAATCATTAGCAATATGTTCATTCTCCCAATAGTAATTTTGCCAACTAGGATTATACTTGTCATAGTACGGTGAGCCATATTGCCAGCTTGGATCTTGAAAATTTTGCCATCTAGGATCGTGATAATTTTGCCATCTAGGATCATGTGTATCATGGCATAGTGAATTATATTGTATATGGCCATGTAAACTCCTAATTGGTGAATTTCTTTCAGGATATTCTATTTCAGTTGAAAAGTTTGTACAATCCTGATGTCTGGTGGTACTTGTTTGTTTCATATATTCTTTCAGGATCATTACTTGGTTTGTCATTTTGTTTAAAAATTAAGAAACTATTATACTCTAAAGATAAAATTAAACTAACAAAACTAAGGCAAATAAGGAATAACCTAGATACGAAAGCTCCGTTGCAATCTCCGGCAACGGCGCCAAAAACTTGATGCGATCTAAACTAATCCTAAATTAAGGGATTAATTTGATCTAAATTATAACTCGCAAGTGCACGAATCGCTTTGTAGGAGCGGAACATATTACGAGGTCGATCCCACAGGGATTGCTAATGAGGGAACTGTCTAATCTAGGTTATTACTCTATCTACCTAAGTTACTTAATGAGCAATGTTGTTGATTTGGTTTTATGAGATGGTGAAAAACTAAACAGGATTAAAGCATACAGATTAACTACAGTAATGCGGTGCAGTGTGGAAGTTCAGATATGGATGAGATACTAAGGTGGTCGAATCCACCGCTAGATCATTGTAGATGCTAAGTTTAAATTATGGTGTTCTAAATTTATGCGAGTAGAATGCGGGAAACAAATCCCGTGCTTTCTCGAGATGCGATCGTTAAAGCTTTAATACGAGATTAATGACATAAGCATGATTTAATTTCAAGCATGGAGTAATAAAGCAGAGTATCGATTGTCTAAATAGAGCACAATGGATCAAAGCTAATATAGCAGAGCATCGATTGTCAAGATTAAGCACAATGGATCTAAGCTTTACTTATACAATGAAACTGGACTTTGATTAACAAGATGACTAACGTTAACTACAAGGCATGCATGACAATACCATGTGAGAACTATTAAATCATCATAGCAAATCCGAAATTAAATCATATATTATCGATGAAAAGCTCGGCATAGAACACATAAAATAAACTAACATCTATTATGATCTAGGGTTTCATCTCGGCCTTAGCATGCAGTTTAGCTAGACATGAGTTTTGTTACATCAAAGGAAAGACTGAAAATAAACAAAGTACAGATCATCCTTGAAGATTGCTCCGTGGACTTCGTCTTTCTCGATCGCGTTCCTCGATGCTTTCTCCGCTTCGGCTCGTTCACGTCGTAGCTTTGATGATGGCGCGATGATGGTATGGATGATGGATGAAGGCGACAGGATGTGGAGGATTAGGGTTCGGTTTTGGTCGTGGATGGTAGATGGCAAATTTAAAGTGGGGGATGATGGTTGGAGGTAAGGTGATGGGGAGGTGGATCGAGATGGTGGCTCCGGTCTGGTGGTGATGGGTGAGTTTTTGGTCGTCCAAAGCTCCCTTTGTTTTCCCGAGCCCCCCCTTATACAGGAGAGAGAGAGTCCCAGATAGGTGGAGAGAAAGTCGGGTACGCAGGGGTCGATCAGGTGGAGGTGATCACGTTCGGTTATGAGAATCTGGCCGATGGATGTGGAATGGATGGCTGGGTGTAAGGAATGCATGCATCGTGGGTTCGGTGCAATGGAGGGCTGTGATGGATTGCATGGCTCTCGGATGGCTGTGATCTGGTCGAGCAGGAGGAGTCGGATGGAGCTGTTATGGAAGGAGATAGAGAGAGAAAATCAAGGATATCGGATTGGGAACGCAGGGGTTCTCGGTACAGCTGGGTTCGCATGGGCTTTGCTAAGTGGGGCGGCTAGAGAGAGAAGATCGGGCTAGAGAGAGGTGGGCTGGGCGGTTAAGGAAAGAGAGGGAATTAGAGAGAGAAAATCAAGGAGGGAGAGAGGGACGTTCGGTGGAGAAAAACTAGGGAGAGAGAGCTGAGCCTGATCGGGTAAGGAAGAGAGAGAGATAAGTTCGGCTGGGTCCGGTTTTAGAAAGAGAAAGGAGAGAAAGAAACGGAAGAGAGAGAGAGTGGATCCCGGGTGTTTGTTATCGGGTTGAGAGATGCATGGATGGGAGAGGAAACGGATCGGACGGCTGCATGGATGGGAGAGGAAACGGATGGCTGTGATTAGGTGCAGCTGGTTCGGTTGAGAGAAAATAGGGAGCAGATGGCCCGGGTGGAAAGGACGGCTGTGATTGGGTTCTGAGTTTGGGTTTTGAGAGAGAGACTGAGCGGTTGGGATGGAGGGATCTGGTTAGAGAAAAAGGTGAGCGGCTGGATGCCATCAGGTCCGGGGCCGGGTCTGATTCACGGGATGGATCGGACGGCTGGAATTTGGACTTCGGTTTTGATGGGCTTGGGTATTGGTCTGAGTTGCTTGTGATTGGGCGGCCGTGATTTGGTGCATGCATTGATGGGTATGGCGAGGGGTTGCAAGGCACGGCCGGTCGGTTAGGGAATGGACGGCTATGATTTAGTGAGGCATAGAAAGGGACAGACCTATTACTAACGAAATGAGAAAGAAATAGTGAAAGAAGGAAAAGAAAACGATAGGTTTAGGTACCCATCTGAGCCGTCCAAACTCATCATCTCTTTCATGTCAGGCATTTGCGTAGTCCTTCAGTGATCCGATGCTAGCGATGTGTTGAATTGGTGACGTCATATCGGTCGGCTTCAAACAATTGTTCTTTTCTGCATCCCTCGTCATACGGGCCTCCAAGCGAGATGTGTATTCTCCGTCGAATCACCGTAATGATATCCTCGGCTGAGTTATGATGTCATTGAGCTGACTGCGTCAATAACCGGATCAATTCCCTGAAAAACACACATGAAATGACGTTTATCAGATTCAAACGCGCTTATCGATAAAAGGATAATTTGGACTATTGGGATCCATATTTTTCATGCATGCAATGTATGAGAGAGAACCAATATACCGTTGGGTTCGTATGAGAGTCTACTATATTGTGGTGCAAAGAAACTCATGCATGCAGTTTACGTGTATTATGAAAGTTTTACGTAGCAAAGTGACGCTATGTGCATGATAAAGAAAGGATAATTCGCACCAAATGGACGCTCAACAGTGAGTAAGCGAGGATTGAGTTGGGCTACTTCTTCTACCACTATCAGTGGGTTTCGAGGAAGGACAGCCCATTCTTCAACCTACACGGTGTCTCTGCCCTTCGCCCCATCACCGACACGGTCCCCTCCGACATGCTATACACCGACTGGCCGATCTCTGTCTCGTGGGCATGGACTCCCTTCTCAGTGCTGGAGACTCCTTACACCCAAGTCCACAAGGAGGTCGAGAGGTACGGACCAGGAGGCGATTTGTGCTGGTCATCCGATCAGGTTGGATCGATCGATAACCTGTTCCTGGAGCTGACATGAGTAACCAGGTGAAGTAGTTTGTGAACTGTCCGGTCCATCATGACAACGCCAACCTAATGCACCGCCTGCCGGTTAGGTACAAAGATAATTACACCTTGTACTCTGATTATGAGGAGGATCTTGAGACAGACAGGTTGGTTCGATACGTGCGGGTTGAGAAAAAGGCTTATGGCAAGAGGAGTCGCTCCGAGCCTGGCGAGGAAAAACTAGTTGTGACAAGGCAAGTCTAGGTCAAGAAGAGGAAGGTGGTGAAGGAAGAGAAGAAGGAAGAGGAAAAGAAGGAAGAAGAAGAAGAGGAGGAGGAGGAGGAGAAGGGTGAAGAAGAGGAGGAAGGCGAAGAAGAAACTGGAGAAGAAGGTGGAGAAGATGGTGGAGAAGAAGGCGGGGAAGAAGAAGAGGAAGATGAGGAAGAGGAGGATGAAGAGGAAGAAAGAAGCGAGGAGGAGGGAGAAGGCAAAGAGGATGGGGCTAGTGATCGGGAAAATATGCCCCCCACCCGCCAGATGATGGTCATGTGCCTCCTATCAACGAGGCTAAGCCCGTCGAATGGAGGACGATATCGATACTGTAGACGACGGCAAGAAGGTGCCACTCGTCTACCACTTCGAGACCCTGAAGCGTCCTACATGCATCAGGGTCAAGTACTCGGGGAGCGACGTGATTTATGACCAGACGCCCATTGCGCAGGCACCGCCCGAGGTCTCTGGTAGGGCGAGGCCTCCACGGGGCAGGCCTCAGTGAGTGGAGTTCTGGAAGCTAATAAACCAAGGATGGCACCTTGAAGTGACGCAGCCAAGGTAGCAGCAGAGGCTAC
Organism: Chamaelirium japonicum; assembly: GCA_947650365.1. Taxonomy (NCBI): domain Eukaryota; kingdom Viridiplantae; phylum Streptophyta; class Magnoliopsida; order Liliales; family Melanthiaceae; genus Chamaelirium; species Chamaelirium japonicum. The sequence goes on from OX393549.1 coordinate 130,268,211, forward strand.
CGCCCTGATGTCTGCCCTCTTCCAAGGGCCAGGCGAGATACATGGCGAAGGGGGAGCTTCGTCTCCTCCTGAAATCCCTCCTCCCGAACCGAAGGGAGACAAGGGTCAGGGGGAGAAGGAGGTGATCGAACAGGTCCCGATCATTGTCCCTGCAAGGAAGACTCCCACCCCCAAGGGGAAGGGGTCTGATCGAGGGAAGGGACCAACTCAACCCTCACACGGAGGCTCAATTGGCAGGAGTAGGTTCTAACTCTTTACTTCATTTCCTTTGAATTGAATGTTGAACACGTCTGAACATTTTGAATGCTTTGTCTGTAGGTGCACTTGGCAGCCCGCAGCCTATACTGAGGGACTTGGGCGAGATTGATATCAACCGCCCAACTGCGGCATTGAGGAAGCTTTGCAACCTACCAGATGTGACCCTCGAAGAGACATCAAACAGGCTTGAAGTTATGGTGAGTAGTTTCAACCTCGTCTCAGGTTATTGTACTTTCATCTGATGTTTCTCACTTATTTTTGTTGCTGCGCAGATGTCTGCCCTGTTGAAGCTAAACAATCGGGTTTTTAAGAAAGTCGGGGAGAGGGAGTCTACAGGCGAGATCTCCCGCTTGAATGCCCTCCTGGAGGAGGCTAATGACGAGAGGGCGAAGCTATTTGTGGCGCTATCTTCGAGTCAACAGTCTGTCCACAGTGAGGCGCATATGAAGAAGAAGATGGAGCCTGAGTTCATAGCTGCCAATAAAGAACTCCAAAGTCTTAAAAACATATTATTCAAGGTGGAGAATATCTCCTTCCAACGTGCTGAGGAGATAAATCAGCTGAAGACAGAGCTTGCTGCAAAAGAGGAGGCCCACGCGCTGAAGATCGAATAGCTGAACGACGACTTGGCTAGCTTCAAGTTGATGGCTGAAAAAGCCATGGAAGCCCTCAGGCTAGCTCACACCGACGACACTCAATCTTCGAAGGCGTTCATGGCCAGCAAGGCCGGAGGAGGTTCTGAAGGAGATAGATACGTGCGCAGAGTGTAGCTATGCCTTGATGTACTTCCCTAGCTTCTTGTACTTTTACTCTTGAATGATAGAAAATATTTGGTTTTTTGGAATGAACTATCTCTTTTATGTTGAATGTTCTGAATGGAATGGTTGATGTCTTGTGTTAAATGATCGAATGAGTATCTGCCAGCTAGGGGTCGTGTCGCAACACAAACACCCAAGCTGTTTTATGGATTAGTTAGTTAGAAGTTGCGCCGTGTCGCAACTTCTAAACCATTTGTTTCTGCCGGTAAGGGGTCATGTCGCAAGACACCCAAACTATTAATCGATCTGCCAGTTAAAATTTGTATTGTCTCACAATGTTAAAACTATTTGTTTCTGCCTGTAAGGGGTCGTGTCGCAACACGAACCCCAAATTATTAATCGATCTGCCAGTTAAAAGTTATGCTGTCTCACAACATTAAAACTATTTGTTTCTGCCTGTAAGGGGTCATGTTACAACACAAACATCCAAACTTATTAATCGATCTGCCAGTTAAGTGTTGTGGTGTCTCACAATATCAAAACTATTTGTGATTATGCGAGCATTTAGAATTGGAATATGCAAGATTGAAATTGAAACAAACATTCATTCAATACTGGATTTACATCAGGGGTAGAACATTTTGAGATGTCTGACATTCCAAGCTCTTGGTAGCCTATCTCCTTTTGGCGAGATTAGACGATAAGATCTTTGCCTCTAGCTGATTCGATGATGTAGGGCCCTTCCTAGTTGGGAGCTAGTTTTTCGCTGTCGCGCTCTCTTGTGTTGGAAAAGACTGCTCTAAGAACTAGATCTTCGATGTGGAACTGTCTTCTGCTAATTTTTCGATCATAGGCCTGCTTGATCTTCTGCTGATAACTGGTGACATGGATAGCTGCCTAGTCACGTAGCTCTTCTGAGAAGTCGAGATCATTTATCCGAAGCTTGTTGTTGATTCATTCTTCGATCGACTTAGTCTTCAAAGTTGGGGAGAGTGCCTTGGTTGGAAGAATTGCTTCTGACCCATAAGTTAGGCGGAAGGGCAAAAATCCAGTCGATCGTCAAGGAGTGGTCCGATAGCCCCATAGGACCTCTGGTATGACTTTCTCCCATAACCCTTTCTTGTCCCTTAACTTTTTTTTGAGTAGACTAAGGATTGCTCTATTAGAAGCTTTGGCTTGACCGTTGCATTGCGGGTACCTCGTTGTGGAGTAGAAGAGTTTGATTCTGTAGTTCAGACAGAACTTCCAAAATTTATCTGAGTCGAATTGAGCTCCGTTATTGACGATAAGTACTTGAGGTGTACCAAATCTGGAGAAAATGTTATGTCTGATGAACTTTATAACTTCGTTGTCTGTTTCTCGGAAGAGTGGCACAGCCTCAACCCACTTGGTGAAGTAGTTAGTGGCCAATAGTAAGAACTTCTTCTTGCTTGGTGATGGATGGAATGGACCTTGGAAGTCCAACCCCCACTGATGGAAAAGCCAAGGACTTATCAAGGGATGCAGTTTGTCTGCTGGGAGATGGATCGCTCGAGCGTGTATTTAGCAGGGGTCGCATCTTGGAATAAGCTAACGAGCGTCCTTCGCCATGGTCGGCCAGAAGTAGCCTTGGAGTCTGACTTTGGCTTCGAGGGATCTTCCGCCAGAATGATTGCCACAAGCTCCAGAATAGATCTCGGCTAGAATCCTTTCTGTTTGCCCAGGACTAATACATTTGAGAAGCGTTCGTCCATGTGATTTGAAGTAGAGATCTTCCTCTTAGAGGCTATAGAACGGAAGCTTCCTTTGAAGTTTCCTATCTTGGGTCAGATCTTTCGGCATTTTGCCTTGTTTGAAGAAACCAAAGATTGACTGTCTCCAATCTGTAGATCCATCTGCCAAGGTAAGAGTGAAGGTTGGCTGTCTCCAACCCCCAGAGTCTTTCGTCATAGCAACAAGTTGTTCTATGGTAGTTTTAGGCAACTCTTGATAGTCGATCTGAATTCGACTTTCTTCGAGAGAGTCTCCGAGCACTGAAACAGCATTGGCTAGAGCATCGGCTTTTCGATTTTCTACTCTCAGAATTTGCACGAATTCAATATCCAAGAATTATTGCTTGTGTTGCTGCACCAGAGCCAGATAGTGCTGGATTATCTCTCCTTATGCTACATAGACTCTATTGATTTGCCTGATCATTAGCTGGGAGTTGCTATAGACGGTGAGATGGTCCACCCCCAGGGTTTTGGCAATCTCTAATTCAGAAATGAGTGCTTCGTACTCGGCTTCGTTATTGGTAGCATTGAATCTGAGAAGAATTGCCTTTTGAAGGTGATCAAGCTTGGGATATATCAAGATTATCCTAATTCCTGAACTGATTGCACTTGAAGCTCCGTCTGTATAGAGCTTCCATCAAGTTGGCGAAGTAGTAGGAAGCTTAGGGCTCGGATTGAAGGTCTCAGGACCAGGATTGAGTGGAGGTTCATCACCGTTGTCGAGGTGCATCTTAACGTCATCCTCCAAGGTGATGGGATCCTCCACGGGGAAGTCGACAAGGAAGTCTGCAACAGCTTACCCCTTGATGGAGACACGAGGTTCGAACTAGATACCGAGGGAGCTCATCTCGATCATCCACTTAGTCATTCGACCAGCTCGCCCTGCCTTGTCGAGGATGTCTTTGAGTGGGTGCTCTGAGACGACCGTAATCAGGTGAGAAACAAAGTAGGGTCGGAGCCGTCACGATGCTATAAGCAATGCCAATATGACTTTCTCGATCTTCAAATAGCAAGTTTCTGTCGGAAGAAGAGTATGGCTAATGTAGTAGATGGGGCGCTCAATGCCTTTTCTTCTGCTGACCAGAACTGCGCTGATGGCTTGACCAGTGACATCCAGATAGAGCCAGAGGTCTTCTTTTGGCAGTGGGGCCATCAGGATAGGAGCCCGGGCGAGATAGTATTTGACACTTTGGAAAGCTTGCTCGCAAGTGGGGTTCCATCCTGAGGTGTCTGCTTTCCGTAGTTTATCGAAGAGAGGCTTGCATTTGTTTGAAAATTTAGAGATGAACCGGTTGAGGGCCACTAGCATTCCTGAGAGGCGTTGCACTTCTTTCCAATTGGAGGGTGAGGACATTTCAAGAATTGCTCGAATCTGATCGGAATTCGCTTCAATGCCTCTCCTAGTCACCAGATGACCTAGAAATTTACCCGATTGAACTCCGAAGGAAAACTTGGCTGGATTTAGTTTCATACGTCACTTTCAGAGGATTTGGAATATTTCTGCAAGATCGGAGAGATGATTCTCACGACTGAGGCTTTTGGTAAGGAGATCATCGACATAGACTTCGACATTACGGTCAATTTGCTCTTCGAACATCTTCATGACTAACCTCTCATAAGTAGATCCAACGTTCTTGAGGCTGAAAGGCATAACATTATAGCAGTAGAGGCTTCTGTCTGTCACGAAGCAAGTCTTTTCGATCTTGATCGTCGGGATGCATAGGAATCTGGTTATACCCCGAGTACCCATCCATGAAGTCAGAAGCTCGTGCCCAGTAGTGGCGTTGATAAGTCTGTCTATTCTTGGCATGGGGAATGGGTTTTTAGGGCAAGCCTGGTTGAGGTTGGTGAAGTCGATACAGACTCTCATCTTTCCGTTCTTCTTAGGAACCGCGATAATGTTGGAGATCCAAGTTGGGTACTCTACTTCACGGATGAAGCCTGCCGTGAGCAACTTGTGGATCTCCTATTGAACAGCAGTCAAACGCTCTAGACGAATTGTCCGGAGCTTTTGTTTGACAGGCTTTGCTCCTTTTCTGATGGCGAGTCGATGACATATATCATCTGGGTTGATCCTGGGTATGTCTTCAAAACACCATGCAAAAATGTCAATGTTGGATCGAATGAAGGATACCATGTCTCGCGCTTCTGCGTCACTGAGACTGGTACCAATGAATGTCTCTTGAAGGAGATCACCATCGCCAATGTTTACTCGAGTGATGTCTTCGATTGATGGTGAAGCCTCCCATTCGATAGATAGAGATTCTGATAGTAGGGGCTCCTTTGGTTGCTAGCTCGCAGAAGGGCCGGCTTTATCCCTTGAGCGCTTTGGTGGTATATCCACTTTTCGATCCGTCTTTGCTACGACGGCTTTGCAAGATCGCCCGGCTTGTTGATCACCTCGAATACAGATAATACCCTTCGCCGTTGCAAATTTAAGGAGTTGATAGTATGAGGAGGATATGGCATTGATCTAGTGAAGATAGGGTCGCCCGAGAATAATGTTGTAGTTGGAAGTATCTTCGACGATAGCGAACCGCACGGAGACTCGAGTCTCTCTACTGAGGTCTAGGGTAAATCTGGATTCGCCTGTGGTCATGCTCTGCTCGTCGTTGAAGCCGGTAATGATGGTGGGGACGACGTCCAGACTTGAATACTCATGTCCCAGATGCTTAAAGCAATATGAAAATATAATATCGATTGAGCTGCCGGTGTCGATGAGGATCCGATTGACGGTACTCCCATCGATGATAAGCCGCAGGACCAGGGGATCCCGGTATGGTGTATGCACTCCTTGAAGGTCCGAGTCGTTGAATACGACAGATGGCCAAGCTAAGCCTTTGACGGGTTTTTCAATCCACGTGTCTTCTTTGTTTGCTGCGGAGCGAACATTGAAGATGCGGCGAACTTGTCGGTCGACTTCCTTCCCGATCAATATTTGATGGTGCAATGTCCCGTGGATGTTGAAAAAATTTACTCGTATGACGACTAGCGATGAGCTGGTCGAGATACAGTGGACCCGACAGGTTTCCTTCACTTTTTATGAAGAAGGTTGGCGTCGGTCCCATCCGTTTTTGACAAACTCTTGAAGATGGCCTTCACGCAACAGGTCTTCTAGGTGATACTTTAGTCGAAAGCATCGACTGGTTGGATGACCATGGCTGTGATGAAAGTTGCAGTAAGCAGATCTGTCTGTAGTGAATTTGGTGTCTGGTTGCAGAGGGTTCGGCCGCCGAAGGAAACCTTCATGTTGAATCTGATCAAAAATTTGCTCGATCGGAATGATCCAATTGGTGAATATTATTTCTTTGGAGGCGATCTGCGACCGTTTTCTCTTGGTCGTTTGGCTGGCGGAGGTGCCGGTGCTTCTGCGTTATGGGCCTGGACCATATGCTTAGGCGCTTCCTTCTCGTTAGGTCGCCGCTTAGGCTCACGTCCCTTCCGGGTGATTTGATCATCTTCGACCTCTATTTCTCGCTTGATTCGATCGAACATTGCGTCGAGGGAAGGCAGTGGATTGCGGATGAAGTCGTTATAGATGTGCAGGTCGAATCGGAGAGCATTTTGGAAGGCTAACATAATGGCTTCGTCATCAAGGTGTCTTCCGGAGAGAGTGGCATGTTCGTTGTGGAATCTTCACGTGAAACTGCAAAGGCTCTCATCAGCTCCCATCCTCAGCCGATATAGAGAATCAAGTTTCTTCTCTAGTTTAAAGTTGAGTTGATAGTGCTGGACGAAATGATTTGCAAGGACTCCGAACTGGGTGATCGATCCAGCCTGAAGATTGTGATACCAATCGAGAGAAGGTTCATCGAGGCTATCGGCAAAGGTCCAGCAGAGTACATTGTTCTCCTCTTCGTGTGGCGTCAATGCTTGCTTGAATGCCAGAATATGAAGAGTTGGATCTCCTTTTAGGCAATTGAATTTTGGCAGAGTTGGAGTTCTCCAGCTTTTCGGGAATGATGATTAAAATAGACTTTGATGGAGAGGCCCGGTCGAAGAGTATCCTTCCCTGTGACCGGGTCTCAACCTTGTTGTTGGTCCAGGGGCAAGATCGAGAGGTCTTGGTTTCCACCTTAAATTATCGTCGGATGGCCCTACTGTAGAAGATCGATTTGTGAGTTTCGATGAGGTGGGAGAGATGGAGAGAATCGGTCTTTCGACAGTCTCTTTAGTCCGATGTGTCACTCGCAAGTTCGGTTTCGACTGTGCCTGCCTAGCACAATTGCGGCCTAAAGATGATTGCGAAGATTGGTCATCGATATGATCCCATACGCTCTGCTTTCGTGGAGCTATGGAGGGGGTGGGCTCGCAGCGACTAATCCTTTGGGTTGTATTGCCCATTGATCTCCGCTGTTCAGAGCGGATGGATCGTCAAGGCGGATCGGCCCCTTCATTGAGAGAAGGGATAGGAAGAACAACCCCTGCATCGAAGGCTGCTTTCTTGATAGCGTCCTTCTCAGCAGTGAGAGTGGCGTTCTGTTTTGCCAACTGTAGCAGTTGGAAGTCGAGCGCCGAGATCTGATAAGTTGGTGAAGGATTTTCTATTGGCGCGAGAGTAGTTTGCCCGACAGATTGTCAATGTGGCAGAGGGATTGGTCAGTCGATCGATCTTCCGTTTCTTGAATGTGCTGCTGTGTCGGGACGAGTAAGAGGTAACTCGAAGTTGAGTCATTGACTCATCGATCAGGTTCCGAACGAGGTTGGTTCCATTGAGTATTACTTTCCTCTGGATGATCTTGATGTCTCATTTTCGTCATTTGGAGAAAGCGGAGGAAGCAACCAGATTGCTGATGTTCGATCGGTTGTCTGCTCAACCGAGGGGGCTGGGAAGTATAGTTATCAAAATCGGTTGTTTGCTCAACCGATCTGATATTGTCGAAGAGCGAAATGAGCTTCTTGATCTATCCCACAGACGGCGCCAACTGTGGGGGATGATCTCCATGCCGACCCAAAGACTCCGCCCAACTAGTCAATCGAGTCGAGTCGAAAGTCCGATCAGCTGTTTTTCTGGTTTGTAGGCTCGGATGTTGATGTCTTTGAGTGGAACTTTCGAATGGTCACAAGATTGTTGACACGAGGTGTGATCTTGGAGTTCAGCTAAAGCCTATATCTCTGTGCTATAAGGAGCAACTTGAATTCACTAACACTTGAACTGAAGTGACCTCGACAGACCGAGTGCCACTTGTCTTTCTTCGAAAAGAAAATCGAAAGTTTAGGATGTCAGAGCTCTGGATTTTTCGAAAGTCAGATTCAAGAATCAGATATTCAATCTCTAACACTCATCCGGGTCTGCTATTTATAGAGTTTTTGGACGGGAATCGAGGTAAGAGGTGGTTTTCTACAACTGTCATCTGGATCCAGGCAGGGTTGGCGGGTCCCGCTGTCGTCTCTGTTGACCCCCCAGGCAAGGCTGGTGGGTCCCGCTGTCGTCTCTGTGGACCCCCCAGGCAGGGCTGGTGGGTTCCGTTGTCGTCTCTGTGGACCCCCCAGGCAGGGCTGGTGGGTCCCGCTGTCGTCTCTGTGGACCCCCCAAGCAGGGCTGGTGGGTCCCGCTGTTGCCTCTGTGGACGCCCTAGGCAGGGCTGGTGGGTCCCGTTGTCGTCTCTGTGGACCCTCCAGGCAGGGCTGGTGGGTCTCGTTGTCGTCTTTGTGGACCCAATCGTGGAGCGTTAGCCAAAATTTGCACCCATATTTACCATTATGTAAAATTGAAACCGCATTATGCAGTGTGGTGCATCACGATTTATCATTATAAAGGTCTAAATGATGAATTTTTATATGGTTTTGGTCAAAACCGAAACCACAATGCTACACTGAAACCGAAAACCAAAATTGCATCGCAACGATTTTATATTTTGACAAACCAAAACTGCACCATACGGTATGATTTATGGTGGTTTTTTATTTTAAACCACACCTCTGTCATCCCTAATTATGCATCGAGCAAGTGCTTGCTCGTACATAATTTTCTAGAAAGAAAAAGAAAACAAGCCTAACAAAAAGCCTGAGAATCAAGGGTGGTCAACCTCCGCCTCTTGCCTGACTATGGCTCTAAAACCTATCTACAGATATAAAGCATATCCAGACATATGCTAGGATGGGGTTTGACCCCCGGTAGCAAGAAATCACACATCTAGATTTTTTTTATAGTAGTGCCTTGCAAGTTCGATTCACTGAACACACAATATCTATAATATACATGATCTACTCGAAAAACCTCGATGACGGCACATATTAATTATGTGCGCACATGACGGTTTCATAAAAAATATGAAATGCACACCACTAGTGTATCTTCGATACCATTTGTTAAAAATAATTCAATGGTAGAGGCCTGCAGCAAAAGCAAAAGTTAGGTTCGAAGATCGTGGGAGGTGTACGTTTCATATCAAAATTTTCATTGAAACGATCTACATGAGCGTGTATGAATCTAGCATAGCAACTACTCGACCCCTTAATATTGATCTAGTGAAAAGAACAATCTAGCATGCATACATGTTCTATCTCTCCACTAGATCTACATGTTAGAAGTCAGACCTCCATGCGGATTTTTTCACTGCGATAAATGTTTTCTTTTCGATAGAGACATACTCGAATATACTCATAGAGGCTTCTGTATAATGCATATAACTTTTGATTCCAAACTCCGATTAGGTTCAAATTTGGACTGAAGGTAAAGTATTTCGAGACGCAGCTTTTGCATCTGGTTTGAGGCCATTTGGACTCCTATAGCTACCACAATAATAAAAACATCATGGATCTTCTATATAAAATCTAGATAGTGGGAGATTACGAGAAGCACCTTCTAGTTTACTCGATCACACATGATACACGACACCTCATCGTTGAATATCTGAGTGCCTCCATATGGAAAGCCTTCTCCATCTACGAAACTCTACGCAAGAAAGACGAGATGAGGATCGAAATCGCAAGCGAGGGAGAAAAAGAAGAGAGATGGAGAGAGAGAGGTGTCTAGGGCTTGCACTTGGGCCGGCTCCTCTTCTTTGCTTGCTCTTTTAACAAGGCCGACCCCCCTAGGATGAGTCTCCTACTTGCTAGGGCCACCCCCCTTGCTCTCTCTTGGTCTTTATCTCTAGATTTTAGGAGTAGGGATGACCAAGTCAAACCTTTAAACCCTATCTCTATGGCCGGCTCCTATAATGGAAGTAACAACCTCCTAAATACTAGGGGGCCGACCTTGCTAGTCTTCCAATACATAGGGTTGACCATTCCAGTGTATGGTGATGCTTAGTTTTCCCAAAACGTCCTCATGCCACTAGGTGGATGTCCCATGTGTATGAGAACTTGCAAGACACATAAGTGGGATGCACTAATGCTTTCACTTTTCACTGGGGTGCCCTTAGTAAACACATAGGGTGCCCCCTAGTAAAGTCAACTCGAAATATGCCTCGGTGCTTCACACCCATGTGGCAGAGTCCACTTATGGTAAGGGATTACTATGTGTGTCTCTGTACTACTCTAGGATTTTCTCTTAGCACACACACGAAGTTATGCATCTACCGTGCACTAGTGTGAAGCACACACAGAGCATAAGGTTAGACTTTTTGCTTCCTCTAACTACGTCTTGTATTTTGAGAAGATGGTTCAAGGACCGTACATAATATCGATAAGGTGGAACCTTCAGGAACCAAGGTTCATGGCTTCCAACTTGGACTCGATTGACACATTACCTGAGTGTACCATCGATCCTTTGAGTCCTAGTTAACCTGCGTAACCACCCAGAGTGTGGCACAGGCTGCACTGCAATTTCCTTAGATTTACTATGTTTTCCCGCATACCCCTTCTCTCTACTTAGTAGTGGTAAATCATTGTCCCTTCACTTGGTACCATGACACGACTCGAGCGGTAGAGAATACCGTCAGACTCGAGTGCTCATATGACTCGGTTCCTTCCTGATTGATCATATACATCGTACCTCCGATTACCCTACCGAGTAATCGGATCCGGTTAATAGTCTAACTAATGACCACTATGCCTGGATTTAATACAACGCAAATCAGACCAAGGAATGCACCTCCTATTAGGGGTGTGGATGGCTAGTAGGAGTGGCACACTGATGCGACGACAGCCAGTAACCTATCACACCATGGTTTTAGGTCACATAATCGAACCCGTACATAACGGTATGCCAAAGCACCACACAACTGGTTAGCCCACCAATCATGGTTCCTTAGGGTTTATGACCATTTTACCGTAAGCAGAAACATGACTTAATGCACTGATGTCTGCTCACCAATATGTGCACTGTGTTGGTTTCGTTCGGCCACAGACAATGTGCCTAGTAATGATCGTGGTGGAGATACCAACACTTTGTCATCCTAATAGCTTATCTTGATAGGGTGACTAGCCCTTATCAGAGATGCGAACGAATTTATGTTACATAGGACCAGTCCATTAAGTCTCACATTTAAGTGGATTACCATATAGCTATGACACTTTGTTCTGTGATCAAAACATATACTAAGGTACATACCAAGATGCAATCCTAAGCTATCAACTATACACATTTAAACTATAGGTTTTTATGAGCTGTAGACCGTATCAATTTCAACAGTAGCTAACTTCTCTATTTCATGGAGTAGTCTACCCTTTCCCATATATAGCCTACTCCATGGAGTGGGGAGGTTATCTACTCATAGGATTAATAGGTGCCATGTGATATTTTTTAATCATTATTTTGTAGACGTATGGTCAACCTATTCCATATAGATTAACATTACTAAAAAAATTCGAAATATAAAATTTAAATAATCCAATCATGTTGAGCAAATTTAACGTAAATTATTGCATGCAAACATATTTTTTGGGATGCTAAAAATGTTACTTGGATGTGTATTTTTTTTTAATTTTTTTCTTCATCAATATTGAGAAGTGTGTAGCCAAGTTCGCCAAGGCCTAACTTTGGTTAAACATATTGTGGGGGCCCTTTTTTTTAGAGGACTTTGCTCACAACTAGGGTCAACTCCTTCCTCGGAAGTGGCTACCGGAAACTCCATCTCTTTCCTGTCTCAGGCAAGTGAGTCGTGAGACGGGTGATGTACCGAGGGCTTTGACTCCTTGGAGATCGAGCACTCGACAAACACCTTTATCTTTATTCAAATTACAAGAAGATCTGAGGCCCCTAGGGTGGGTGTCCCTAGATTGTTTTGCATGTTCCCCGAGGAGAGAGGGAGAACTAGAAGGAGAGAGAAATAGAATAAAGGGGGGTAGAGGCTTAGTGATTCATTCACTTTAATGACAATTTGCATAGAAATGTGCAAAAGATCAACCTCTTTCCTTGTGCCCCCAGCCCCCCTTTTATAGTGGGAGTGGGAAGAGGAAAAACTTTCATTACATGACACGTGTCTTCCCATGTGATGCATTCTCATTGCTCACAAGCTTGCCCATCTCTCTTTGACAATTGTTTCTTATGGATTGACGTAGGAGCTTAGGCCACGGATCCATCCACATGTCGTCCTGTGAGTCCCTTGAATGTGTTTACTCGCTCCTTTGGATGAGACCACCACATGTAGCCTCCCATATGGAGTGTATGCTCTGTTTTGGAACCCCTTGCATGGATCCTTCGGGTAGGTAGAGCGCGCGGCGTTGTCGACCTCATCTTGACCTTCATGATGACTCGTCTTGCTCACAACTCATAGCTGTTACAATGGATGTTGAATATCTTTTTTATTGACGAAATTTGTAAGTGCAAACCGACTTGGTGAGGTTTGGATAACTTATTAGTTAGGATAACATTCATATTCACAACCATTTGAAGACTTCAAGAGTGTAGCACGATATCGGGATGAGATCAAACTACCTAACTCGCACACCCACTCGTGCATTTACCATGAATCGATCGTTTGGGGTGTAAAGGGTTTAGTTTGTGTTTTTATTGTGAAATCATTTGTAACGATTTACATGTGGTTTTATTGATTCATTGTTTTTATGCTTTTCAAGGTCTATTCCTATTTAAAATGTTTTTATATCAAAAATCCTGGTTTGACGGAGTTCTTGGATTTTTCAGATTGTGACACACTTTTTTGATAGATTTATGGTTTTGCCCCATAAGAGGATCCACACTTGGAAAATTGCCCAATTGTGGATTTCCTAGTGCCAATATGCAGTCCAAACCATTTTTTGGATGGTCCCGACTGCTAGTAGAGTTGGGTTGTTAAATTTGTGTTTTTGGTCCCAACCCGTGTTCAACCGGACCATTTTAGTTATGCGGTCCGGACTAAAATTCCTTACTCATAGGAGTTCAATAGGGAAGTTCTCGGAGTACGGAGGGAACACTTGGCCTAATAAAATTTGTCACACACGATCGCCTGCCTTTGCATATAGTCGCTGGGTTACTATGATCTTACTTAGTTCGCTTTGCACTCACTTAGAATTTTTATCTTAGCATGCAGTGTGCCAGTGCTCTCCTTTCCTCTCAAGGTTCAATAAAAGGTGATTACCTAGGAGACTAACTACGTGCAAGGGAATCAACATACAAGGCTAAACTAAAATTAAAACACACATTCAATTTTACGTGGAATTGACTATTGGAATTGAGGGCAACACGTTACTTCACTATGGCTTGAGGGTCCCTTCATATGAGGCCTCATTGTCACTTTTTTTTGCTGGCTTTGCCTCAAAAGTTTGTTGCCCTTATTTCCATGTTAAGCATAATGTATTTATAAATTTGTGGTTTTTCTTTCAAGATAATGTATTCAAAAACTTTTTTGAGGTACTGTGCCTAAGATCCCTGGCAAGAGATCGGTTTAGTGATAAGGACCGATAACAAGATGGTTTTGCACCTGGTCCTTCCATTTGAAAAATATCCATTTTACCCTTAGACTGTTTGAAAAACAAGTTTACCCCTACATGTAGCTGTACAAGAAAAACACATGAAGAGCAACATTTCAGAAAAATAGAGTAACATTTGCTATAATGATTTCACTGTAGTAATTTTTTTTTAAACAAGATTTGATAAAAAAAATGCTACAATGATTTTATCACCGAATTGTTACTCTTGCGTACCACTGTGGTAATTGTTATTCTTTATTATTGAATTGAGGAACAAGTGCTACAATGATTTAATTGTAATAAATTTTTTTTATCAAGATTGTTAAAAAATTTTGTAAATCACTATAGCAATTGCTACTCAATTCCGTCATAAAAAGTAACTATTTTCGTATTGTTACTTTTTTACTGCTGATTTTGGTATCAGGGACAGTTTTGTCAAATTATATTTCAGGTCAATAGCTTCTCTAGCCGTGTATGTACAATGTATATAACTCAACATTCTAGACGCAAGGGCCGTTAACGACAGAACATTCTTAAGCCGCAAGTCTGCTCGAGCCTTTCACCGGAAGCAGCGGAATACATAGCTGAAGCAAAGCAGGAGAGAGAGAGAGAGAGAGAGGATGGAGAGATTACACCGGATCTTTTCTGGGTCGGGCGGGATAAGCCATCCGCCGACTGACGGTCCGCTACTCGACTCGTCGGAGCAGGTGTACATCTCCTCCCTCGCCCTCCTCAAGATGCTCAAGCACGGTACGCCGTTCCACCTCCCGCCCTTTCCTCTCCTCATGAATCAGATCTAGGGTTTGCTCTGTTTCTATTTCCCATCTCTCGATCTATTACCCTCTGATTTTGGCTTTCTAATACTTGCTGATCTTCCCTTGGATTGCTACTGATTCGATACAGGTAGGGCGGGGGTTCCCATGGAGGTGATGGGCCTGATGCTTGGGGAGTTCGTCGACGATTATACTGTACGGGTGGTCGATGTCTTTGCTATGCCGCAGAGCGGGACCGGTGTCAGCGTTGAAGCTGTCGATCATGTCTTCCAGACCAACATGCTTGATATGCTCAAGCAGACCGGAAGGTCTCTCTCTCTCTCTCTCTCACATATGTTCTTTCATTATTCTGCTAATTAGGTCTAGGTCCTTAACTATTTTGCAATAATAACATCAGGACACCATAATTTGCTATATTAACAAAGTCCCTATATTTCATCTTCAGAAAGAGTATACATTCGTTTAAGAAAGAGTATATATTTGTCTTCAGAAAGTGAATACATTCGTCGGGAGGGACTTGAGCTATATCTCAAAATTAACGTGTCCTGCAACTAAGAGTCATCTCTCAAAAAGGACTGATCTCAAACTTCCCCTTCGTTATCTCTCTTTTTAATGTAAACAATCTAAGGAGCAATATCTCCATTATGATTAAAGCTAGAAAAAAGGGAAATGCGTAAATGAATTGCAAATGGAAAATAAATCCTAGTAATATAATCATCTTTGATGCTTACGATGGACTATGCACCATTTTGTTATTTGCGAGTTTGGAGATAAACTACTTTTCAACATGCGACGTATTTGATGTTATGGTGTAGTTTTGGGAACTCCGAGGCAACAATATAAAACCATGTGTCGCATTTGAACTTAGATCTCACGGAAGCTTGCACATGCTTTCCGAATATTTGGGATGTTGGTTGAAAGATTATGAACATACAAAACCTTCCAAAACACCTTCTTCTCAATGCGTATTATTGCTTTTTACGAAGGGGACACTAGAGGGATTTTTTTTCTTCTGAACTTAATGAATATATGAGGTGATGTGGGAAGATCCATGCGGCTAATATCCAGGGCAACAAAGACGAATCTTTTTAAAGTGGATGAAGAAAATAGTAATGAGATGTTTTCATCCATAAGACTAAATTTTAGAAAAAAACTTATCTTTTGAATTTGGAAGATATGATGAGATTTGGAATATGTTGTGCATGCAATTAATATTCGGGACGCCATAGTAAATCTTTTCAAGTATGAATAAGATTTAGGAAGATATTGAGGGAAAGATTTGACCCTGATTGGTCTTTGATCATGGCCTTTGGATCAATTCGTCTTGGTTCTCATATATGATATAATCTAATGTCCCGTTTTCATGTGTTGCTACTTTTAGTGAAGTCTTTTAATAAAATCTAAGCAAGGCTTGGATTTGGTGAGTCAACAAGTAGAGCTTTTGGGCCTCATAAAAGATCTTTACAGCAATTACCAGACACACATGACTGCACTACCGCACTATGCCTCCTAAAAGAACTTTTGGGCCGCCAAACCGCACAACCAAATGGGCCCTAACATAACTTAATCACTAAGTAACGCGACCGAAGAATTTGATGAACGACTTGAGTTGAGGGATGGCACAAAACGTGGTCCATAAAATCCAACAGAAATATGCAACCTAAATCAAATCGACCTTTTAGAGATCATATTTTCTCACACCGACATCTGATTTCAAATATCATATATTCATATACTCATTGGAAATAACTTTCCGGGACCTAGAATTTAATGTTTAGGGGTCAAACATGATTAGAATTTGCTACAGGTATTTTTTTTTACAGATTTCAATAGAATTTTGGTTCAGTATTTGGAAAGTTTTTTCATTGGAATGATGGATAAATTCCAACTCGTCCAGAATTTGTCTAGATAGTTCTTAATAAGTTGTATTTCTTTTTTTGCGGTATGAGCATATTTGATGTGCTTATGGTTTCTCTATAAAAGAGGATCCAATGTTTATGAATTAAATATAACCTTGGTAGGAGAGTTCTTTCACCTTTATCTCTCTTATTGTTCCTCTTGCTTATTCTCCTTTCACATGTAGCTAGCTGGTCTTAGCCTAGGTTAGTTGGTTTCATAATGTATGTTCTGATCCTTGTAGGCAGTTACTTCAATGAACTAGTGGTCATCATAGAAGAATGTTGAACATCGGGTAAGTAGGTTTCTGACAAGAGTGGTGGTTGTATTTCTTTATTTTGGTGGCATTGACCAATTTGATGCCTTTTCTATTTGAAGTAAGGCTTACTTAGGATTTCTGTTTAAAAGATGATTCAAGGCTTGTAATAGAGCATAATTGAATATTGAATTGAGTACAACCTTGTGGAAACTTCTTCTAGATTTATCTTTCTCTTTATGTTCCGTGTGCTTATTGTTCTTTGTCCATAAGTAGTGTTGTTCTGGCATGGGTTAGAATGTATCAAAGTGTATGTTCTAGCCCTTGGTGGTAACCATTTCGCTTGAACCTGGTGGATGGTGATCGCAAAAGAATGCAGAACGTCAATTATTAGTTCATGAAGGACCACCCCTGACCAGAATGTGACCTTTGTTATATCGAGATTGAAGAATTGAGAAGACAGTGAGGTATCCGATTAACGCTTGGTACATGCATAGTTACCAAGTCGGAAAACGGGAAAAAAACGGCAAGGGAAAAAAACGGAAAAAGACGATGAAAACGGGAAAAATGGGAAAACATCGGGAAAAAATGAAAAAAAACTTAAAAATTATACCAAGTGTATATGTCATTTTCTAACATTAAATAATCAAAACATATAGCATATGAGTTTTCTAAGAAAGAACAAATAGATCATAATATTCAGCTTTTCATTGTTTTCGATAGTAAGCTACATAACACATACGAATTAACCGACCCATTCCAATACATCATAAAGTTTAAACTCTAAAGTGACATAAAAGTGTTCCATAGAATCCATACATGATATATCATAATGAGGCATCAAAAAAAGACATCAAAATATTTCAAATAAAAAAGAGACATTTAATCCATATCTAAAGCAAGTTCATCTTCAACATCCAAGTCTGTGTTTGGATCATCTTCATTATCCGAAGAAAGTGACCACTCATCGTCATCATTGCCAAGATCTTCCGGAAACGCTGAGATATTATCAAGAAAGATAGGATCCACATCTTTGGATTCTTTCAATGCACTTGTCTTCATGAAGTGCATGTTCATCCTGACATAGACCAAGTCATGCAACTTTCTCGGCTCTAGTCTATTCCGTTTCTTTGTGTGCACCGCATCAAAAGCGCTCCAATTCCTTTCGCATTCAGAAGCACTGCAAGGTTGGCTGCACAACTTGATTGCCACCTTTTGCAAAGTAGGGATCTCAATCCCAAACATATCTCACCATACTCCTGAAAATACAAAGTATAGTTTACCTAGGAGCCTACGATGTTCATAAATGATAATCTAAATACTATAAACTTTTAAACAATTACTCACTTGGAGCCGCATTATCAAGCAACTCAATGGTAGACTCCACAAAGATTTTAGGATCTTGGGAATGATAACGCCTTAAATCATTAGTGAAGTCTTTTCTTTCTTCCACGGGAACCAACTTTGCCTTCACTTTATCAATTGCATTCTTCACTTCAAGATCCATCTTCACAAGCTTATGATGAAAGAGATATGGATTTAGGTACCCAGAAAAAGCATGAAGAGGATTATCTAAGGTCTCATTCCATCGTTTATCAATGATATCCCAATATGGCATAAACTTGAAAGCGTCATCATTGAAAGCTTTCTTGACTCCTTCTTTTGCTCGATTCATACCTTCATACAAATAGCACATTGTAGACCCTTCACCGTCTACCATTCTCAAAACACGCACAAGAGGCTCAATTGCATTTATAATCTTTCTTCCCATTTCCCAAAAGTGGTTGCCCTGAATCACCGATGTAATTTCCGTCCCATCATCACTTTTGCTTTGAGGTAAAGACCTCCATTCATTTGAAGCCACCATGTTCCGTAGGGCTTGTTCTTCTTTGATAACGGAGTGCAAACACAAGAATTGTGTTGCAAACCTAGTTGTGCCGGGCCTTTTCAATTCTCTCTTATGTGTGTGGGATCTCATTAGATCTAGCACATGTTGAAACTTGTACATAAATTTGACCATATTCCTTGCACTAGCCAAGATTGGACTGACATCATAAAGTTCGTCGATGTGCTCCAAAATCAAATCAAGACAGTGTGCAGCACAAGAGGTTTTGAAGATATGCGGAAATCGTTCTTGAATAATATACCCCGCCGCAACATAGTTTGACGCATTGTCCGAAATGAATTGTACAACATTGCTTGCACCTATTTCTTCTATCCTGCTTGTGATGAAATTAGCAATATAGGTTGCATCTTTCTTCTTTCCTACGGTGCCTTCGGACTTCAAAAATATTGTACCCTTCGGTGAACATGCAAGCAAATTGACGTGGGGCCTTTTCCTCGCATCTGTCCACGAGTCGGACATGACGGTACAACCGGTCACCGCCCACGACTCTCGGATAGTCTTCACGTATTCCTCTGTCTGCCCTTTCAAAGTAGCCAAAAGCTTCGTTCTTCCGGTCTCGTAGCTTGGAGTTACGTACCCCGGCCCATGATTTGCGATCGCCATCATCGCATCCTTGAACTCATTTGACCTCAACAAGTTGAAGGAAAGATTATTTGCCACAATCATTGCCATAAGCTTTAGATCGACAATCTCCTTCTCTTTCTTCTTTATGAAGGAGGCAATCTTCGGTTGACCTCCACCTTCACTCTCTCTTCCAAAGAAGGTTGAAATTGAACCTCCCGTCCTATACTTCCATGTGATTGAGAAATGGAAGAGCTTGAGCTTCCGGTAGATGACTTATCTAATTCGGACATTCGAGGCCTCTTGTTCCTTGACTCGATCCCCGTGACCGCCTACTTAATCAACTGACAAATTTCATCATTAACTGCTGTGTATGGCCGCACCTCACACCCTTCAACCTTCGCCAAATGATATTTCATTCTCGTTATTGATGCTGTAAATAATTCATTGCAACACTTGCAACGAAGTTTACTATTCTCAGGCTCAACAAAGTCCCAAAATTTATCTTTTATTCTCGGCATAGTTATTCAATGAAGAGAATTAAAACTGGAAGAAGACAAATAAAAAAATACAATACAAATGTTACAATACATATCAATTACAGATGAAAAGTAAAAGAAAACATAAACAAATTGATATTAGAATGGAATAATGATATGTAAATATGTAATCTGAATATCTGATTTGTGTAACTTCTGTATAAATTGAAACCATTTTTTTTTTTTGACTGCAGTGAAATATGGAAGATGAGGGAAAGACTGAAGAGAGGGAAACATGGAATCATGGAAAAAAGAGAGAATTAGAAGGACTAAAGGATAGAAAAATGCAAACCTAGCAGTGATTCGTCGCTTCGACTCCCGATCAGAACCCTTGCTTGTGTAGAATCAACAGATCTGCTCCTCCGTGGCTCTGCCTCGCTGTCGCCGCCTCGCCGTCGCCATCGCCATCGCCGATCGCAGGGGTCTGGGGATCGCAGGGGCTCGCCGATCGCAGTCGTCGTAGCGGATCGCAGTCGCAGGGGCTCGCTGATCGCAGTAGCCGCCTCGCCGTCGCCGTCGCCGTCGCGGATCGCAGTCGTCGTCGCCGTCGCGTCGCGGATCGCAGTCGCCGATCGCTGGTTTGGGGATCGCAGGGGTCTGAGGGGTCTCAGGTTTGGGGATTGCAGGGGTTTGGAATAAAAGACGACTGTGAGTCTTTTATTCCACCGAACCCGAACCCGAACCCGACTCGGTTTTATTCCACCGATCCCGATCTCGATACCGAACCCGAACCCATTTTCCTGATCTGATGGATTTTTAAAAAAACCCGAAACTGAACCCGAACCCATTTGCCGAACTAAACCCGTATTAAACCCGTTTTCACGTATTAAACGTTTTAAATGCGTATAAAACGCGTAGTTACGTTTTTTTTGAAAAAAACACGTTTTTTTCGCGTTTGCTACGAAACCGGATTAGTACGCGTTCTATACGCGTTTTTTTTCAAAAAAACGGGCGTTTTGGTAACTATGGGCACATGCACATGTCAAGGCTCAGAATCAAAGATTCAAGATCTTTTAACGCTTGGCTACAGACATAGTTACCAAAACGCTCGTTTTTTTGAAAAAAACGCGTATAGAACGCGTACTAATCCGTGTTCGTAGCAAACGCGAAAAAAACGCGTTTTTTTCAAAAAAACGTGACTACGCGTTTTATACGCGTTTAAAACGTTTAATACGTGAAAACGGGTTTAATACGGCAAATGGGTTCGGGTTCAGTTTCGGGAAAATGGGTTCGAATCAGGGTTCGGGTTCAGGAATGAGTCAGGGTTCGGGTCAGGGTTCGGGTTCAGTTTCGGGAAAATGGGTTCGAGGCCTTCGGGTTCGGGTTCGGTGGAATAAAAGACTCAGTCTTTTATTCCAAACCCTCACCGGCCCTGCGATCCCCAAACCTAAGCCCTCAGACCCCTGATCCCCTAACCGGCGACTGCGATGGCGACGGAGCTCCGCGATGGCGACTGCGACGGCTACTGAGATCGGCGACAGCGACTGAGCCCTCAGACCCCTGCGATCCCCAAACTGGCGGCTGCGATCGGCGACGGCGACGGCGACTGAGCTCCGCGACGGCGACGGCGACGACGACGGCGACTGCGACTGCGATCCCCTGCGCTAGGTCTGCATTTTTCTATCCTTTAGTCCGTTTCAATTCTCTTTTTTTTTCATGATTCCAGGTTTGATTTCACTGCAGTCAAAAAAAAAAATTGGTTTCAATTTATACAGAAGTTACACAAATCAGAAATACAGAAGTTACACATATGTAATTGATATGTATTGTAACATTTGTATTGTATTTTTTATTGGAATGGGTCGGTTAATTCGTATGTGTTATGTAGCTTGCTATCGAAAACAATGAAAAGCTGAATATTATGATCTATTTGTTCTTTCTTAGAAAACGCATATGCTATATGTTTTGATTATTTAATGTTAGACAATGACATATACACTTGGTATAATTTTTAAGTTTTTTTTTTATTTTTTCCCGATGTTTTCCTGTTTTTTTCCCGTTTTTCCCGTTTTCATCGTATTTTTCCGTTTTTTTCCCTTGTCGTTTTTTTCCCGTTTTCCGACTTGGTAACTATGGCTACAGAGCCATGTGAAATGTTATCATGAACTGCTTTTTCCTAGGAGGATTGGATGCATTAACTTTGCCGGCATGATGTAGAATATCATGTCCATGTAGCACCATATATATTTAATGAGAAGTTTATTTAAATATTTTCATTGAAGAATATGACAATATCAAAATATAGATTATTGAATGTCCATATTATGATGATGAGGAAATGCACTTCAAAGTGTTGTCAATATGCATTATGAGGTCCATGCAACCTAATAGCCCAATAACATAAGTTATTGAGTAGTCACATCGATTGTTGCATTTTTTTTTGAACTTAGCTAAAAATGGCACAAAAAGAGAAAATTTAGGAGTTTTAAAAAATCACAAATAGACTTAAACAAAAAGATAATAAAAAAATCATTTATTTAATTATTTCAATGAAAAGATGTTTATAATCTGTTCAATATGATTCAGGTATAGTTGTACAAGTACAAATGATGAACGCCCCTAAACAGAATTAATTAAAGTACAAGTACAGATGAACGAATCACCAACTTAACACTCCCATGTCTCTCATTCCCTATCATTTAAACCCTTTTTCATTACGAACATGAAGAACCACCTGGGGGCGTCCATTCTAGGGGGCCTCAGATCTTCTTGTGTTCCTTGCTCGAGCCAGAGGGTGTTTGTCGAGTGCTCGAACTCCACGGAGTCGAAGGCCTCGATACATCCACCATAACTCAACCCACTCACCCGAGATGTAGTCCAAAGTCGTCACTTCCAAGGAAGGATATGACCTTGCTTGTGGGCGTGGTCATCTCGAAAAACCGCCCCAAAACTAGTGTCGATAAGATATGCCCTCAATGGAGTCAGAGTTTTTTCCACCCTGGGTGGGTTTTTGGGGACACCAGAGATTCTTCCTAATTACTTGGGTCTACAGTTATCCACGCCGAAAAATATGAGGACTACTAGTCTTACGCTTGGGATCACATTGTCCCAATTTGCTTTGGAGATTGATGGAGGACTCTTCAGCCCTAATTGTTTGAGGGCATTTTAGACTTTATTTATTATTTTCGGACTTTAGTAGAATTTTTCAATGGGTTAAAACCCAAGTTATAAGGGTTCTTTGAGTCGTTTTAGTAGTCCAAAGCCTTTACATATGAGGACTACTAGTCCTATGTGTCTTTGTATTGCTTGGGGCTTATAAAAAGGCCCTAAAGCCTACGTTGTGAATTAATGAATTATAATTGCTGAAATTGGTTTTCCATGTTCATTAGAGAGAACCGATAGCGCGACTCTCACCGGTGAGCAAGGTACAAAATCTCAAGATATTTCGTGAAATATCGCGGTTTTCTCAAACCTCGGCACGAAATTCCTATTGTGATATCGAACGAAATAGGAATCACGATAATATCGCGATATTTCGCACGATATATTTGTCGGCACGAAATATCGCGATATTTCGTGGAAATTTCGAGACATTTTGGAAAATTTCGAGAAATTTCGGGATTTTGGCATCGAAATGTTGGGACTGACTGGTTATAAAAGGGGACTGGGGGTTTCGTTCTCAGCAGCTTATTTACATATAATAAATAAGCAAATACCCCCCATTTGATTTCAATAAAAATATCAAAAAAATAAAAAACCAAGTGAATCAAAAAATAGGTTTTCAGTTTTAGTAGGAGAAAACAATTTTTTCGGTTTTTCATAAAATTTGTATGTTGAGAAAAGTGGTTAAATCAACTCATTTTTAGCTCAAATAATTTCAAGTACATCTAGAAAACCATGGTCCGTCAAAGAAAATTTTGAATGTATAAAAACTTTTCTTTATAAAAATCATTTTTTCAAACTTAGTAAAAAAACAGTGTTTTGCATTTCAGCATAATTTTTGCACGATTTCAAACTTGCACAATTTTCTTGTTTTAAGTCCGTTTTCAAAATCGTTTGAAGTATTATTTTAACAATCAACTAATTTTTATTTTGATAATATTTTTATCCACAAAAAAGATTAAAAGCTATTTTAAAAACATAGATCAAAACAGGACCAAACAAGACTGCACAAGACTCATAGACTCAAATGTAGAATACATGCTTTGTGATGCTCTACACCTGTAGATTGGGTATAATTATTATCTGAGTGTTCCAAATTGTGTATATATACTTGGTTTATGACTCTGCAGAGATTCATTGAAAAATTCCATTAAAAAATCAATATTTTCACCATTTCTATAAAATCACACTATTTCCACACTGTCGAAATATTTCCACGAAATATTTCCATATCCAGAGGGGTCGAAATATTGACCGAAATGGAAATTTCGAATCTTGCCGGTGAGAGATCGACTTGATCACCGCCAACATGTTGAGGATTTTTAACCTTTTATTTTGCTTTGTTTGTTTACACCCTTTGCAAATCACACCACCACCACCACCACCACCACTATCATCTTCGTTATCATCACCTCGACCACTCGATATCATCCTCACCTACAAACTTCACCAGGATTTCCTAATCTTTGTCTCTTATCCGCACAACATAGAGAGCAAACCAGCAACTGCCAGAGCCTAGGCCCGCAACATAGGACCTAACCGACTAGTTGGTGCTCAGATTCATTGGCCTAGGGCTCCCGTGCATCCTGTCAGTGCCTAGACCTAGCTGCCAGGCCCTAGTACATCCCACCAGGGCCTAGGACGACTTGTTCAGGCCTCAGTTAATTAGCCAGGGCCCAAACTCAACAGCCTAGGCCCCAGCCCCAGCTAGGCCAAGGGTCCGTCCCGTTGAACGGAAGCCCGAGTAGGTCTCTCTAGCCCTTGCCCGATCCCGGCCTTTGCCAAGTCGCCTTGTTCGCATGCCTGCGACGCCCGGTTCTAGCTTGTGGCGTTGAAGTTCTTCTCTGGTACAGGTTTGCTTATCCTCATGTTTGGATATCGTTTGTTGCATCGCATCTGCATTCTGCAAACCCACAACTTTTGCCTAGATCATTTCATTAAAGCCTTTTCAAAATAGCATGCAATATTCTTTGATGTTGAAATAGCTGCTGGCTTCAATATAAATTCATACGTACATCATTCTACCCGTGTCATTGAAATCCTTTTTTGACTTGAAAACTTCCATTGGAATCCTTTAAATTATTTAATCTTTTGATATTATTGCTAGAATTAAAACCTAGTCAAATGGAATTTCTAGACTTCCAAATGATCGGTTCTCTTGAAATTTTGGTGTGCTTGGAATTAATACGAACTAATTGTAGGCCTTTGCTGATGCTTAAACCTATTACTTGAAAGTTATTGAAATTAAAAATTGAATTTTCTTAAAACTGTAGTGGTCATTGTTAACTTGGAAGAGCTGGTTGCTTTATTATTGCATATTAGAGTCTCGCATGCATATCCTGCATCAGGATTGTGGCATGACAGATGACAAGATCCACGTGAAGAAGTCCCTCCCGGAGTGTGACATGAGATCTACTGAAACTCAAGCGTGGAAGCATGATACTCTGATCGTCTTTGCCGAGCTGCACTACGGTAGGTTAAAGAGTAATTTCTTTCATGTGCTCGCATAACAACTTCATGGATTAGTAGATTATGCAATGTTTAAATGCCGGGAGGTTCACTCTTCCTTTCACAAGCAAACTGCAAAGTCTACAGCCTGTGTGTGAAGGGACAAAGCATGTAAGGCTTGATATATAAGTACAACATACGGGCATATTTTTTACATGGAAACCTCAATAGGGCGTGGAGCCCAGCTTAGAGGTGAAATCCACTAGGCAAAGATGAAGGTGCATAGTACAAAAGTATATCCTTGACATCTGCTACGAATACAACTCGACTCCCTCACAACTGTACGCCGATTCCGTGCACGTTCGCCTCGGCCTGATGTCTTCCTTTCCGTAAACTCCATCACCTACCGTCCAAGCTTAAATCCATGAAGAGCCCTATCTTGGATACCACCCAAGAACTCGACTCCCACGAGGCACTTTTTCTCACTTTGAATCCACAAGTGGACCCAAAGGGAATTATGCCCTCACATCCCTTGAGGCAAGCTGTATAAGGGATATACGAGAGTACAATAGCTTGGATTTACACTCTAATCCAAGAGAGTACACAACAATGAGAGTTAGAAATAAAGGGCAAAAAGGCAAAGAACCAAATAAAATCCCCTCCCTTCAGTTGGATTCAATAAAATATCAGAAATTAAAATCCAAACTAATCAAAAATTGAATTTTGAACTTCTTGTACAAGGAGCTTGTCCAAAATAGGCTTTTCAAGATAAATGCTTAAATCAAAATATTTTTGGTCAAAAAAGTTCCACTAAATATAGAAATATTGGACCAACAAGAAAAACCAAAGGGTGACATAATATTTTTAGTACTAAAATTTTCTTTAGTTAAACACCTTTTTACGTGACTTGGTCAATTTTCTTTAGTTAAACATCTTTAGTTAAACACCTTTTTACCTATGAGCATAAAACTATAGCACAAAAGTACTCGATAAGTTAATGAAAATGCTATTCCCTAGATACTATATTTAAAATGCAATGGAATATTCAATCAGGGATGATCTAAGGTCTCTACGTTACTTTCCTTGCCCTAGGATGATATGAGGTCTCTAAGTAACTTTCATCTGAACATAGTGATTTCAAGTTCGGATGACTTTGAGAAATTTACTTTTCTATGTTTCCAATTCAAATCATGTTGTGAATCCTAGATTGATCATTGATTTGAACATATTCACTCTTTCCATCTTGCCTATTCAAACCCCACTTGACTTGTCAATTGTTTTGAGAAAAGTTTGTGCAGAAGCGAATCCAAACTTAGCAAAATCATTGATGGTTCTGATTAATAAAGGTTTACTTTGTCAAGATACTGATCCATGCGATCAACATTGTCAAACCATCATTGCATAATATGGGCTAATATCTTCGTGTTAGGCCAATGTCTGATATGCACCCATGCCAGTAGCATGTGGCGCAAGCTTGTGTTTTGCAGCACAATATGATATAGACTGGAACTTATATCATTGAATATCTTTTTTAGCCTATACGCAAATATAACATCAAGCCTTATCCCATGTAATTTAAGATCTAATTCACATATCCTAAAAGAAGAAGACCCACGAATAGCCTCCAAAGGTATGCATATAGGGCCTCTTAATAGCATATCCAATGGGCTCCCAGTGTTGGGAGCTCCTAGGGCTGTCCTACGCGGCCACGTAGGATAGGAGCGAGTGTGGGAGATACGCGGTCTCCAACCAGCTCCCATTAAGGAGCTCCTAGGATTTTTTTGAATGCACCCCCTAAAACTATTAGAAACTGTAAAAAGTAGAAGGCTTGATTGTTCATGAGCTGTACATGTAAGAAGGGTATCTCACAAACTAATAAAAACATTTTTTGATTTTTTTTGCTCATGTACTCACAAAATAACAAAAATCGAACGAATGAACTATAAAAAAAAACATGTGGGGACCACATGCTGGGAGCTCCCAGCCAAGGTTTGAAATTTCCATTTCGATTAATATTTTGACAATCTGGATATAGAAATATTTTGACAGTGAAAATATTGCAGTTTTATAAAAATGGTGGAAATTAATTTTTAAAGGAAATTTTCAGTGCAGCTCTGGACAGTCATAAATCTAGCATAGATACAACCTCTGAACAATTAAATTACATTTCTACAATCTTGGGGAGTGGAACTCTACCTAACGTGTATCTCTATCTATATTGTGCATATGCATAATAGTCTAAACATTGAAAAGATGAAAATATTATTCTATAAAAAATAAAATATGATCATATAAAGTTGTTGATCTACCAAGGTTCGAATTTCCACTTCATATTGGTCTAGTTTTCAAAAGAGTAGGAGTTCTTTACCCCGACTTTTTATCAAAAAGCTAAAAAATCGTGATTCTGAATTTGGTCAAGTCTGAATGAAAAATAGTGCTTGTGAAAGAAATTTTTTATAGATTCAAAATATTTTATGGGGCTTTGGGGTTTTAAGTTTATCTTATACTTCTAGATTTTTTGATTTTTTTTCGGTCTAAAACATTTTGAGGTTTTTGTTCCACCAAACTTTCTTTTTTAGCAAAAATTATAAAATCTGATTTTGTATAGAAACTGAAAAATTACATTTTAATTCCTTTGGATTTTGATTTTTCTAATATTTTTATTAAATCCAAATGGGGATATTTACTTATTTACATAAAATAACTTAAAGTAAATAAATAACATAAAGATCATTTACTTAAATGTTTTATTTATGTAAATATGTCTTCAAGCTAAAATGTATCTTAAGCCTAAACCCAATCTTGTTTTTTCTAAGTGTCTTTTCGAAACCCGAAAATTGGGCGGTTTTGGGACCGATTTCGAGAATATTTCGTAATATTTCAGAATATTTCGGGTAATTTCTTGTTATTTCGTGATATATTGCGAAATATCCTATAGTTTCTCAACCGGTAGAGATTGTATATGATAGTTCGTATCGGGGTCTCAGAAAAACAAAATTTCGCAAAATATTTTGATTTTTTGATCTTTGCTCCTAGCCCTCTTATAACTGTGGCGAAGCGCTGGGGGCTTCTGGCGCCATGTCGGTGCCACGTTAGCCGATGGGAGCGGGTTGTAGCAGAGGTTCTTTGCTGGGAGCACATAAGGCTTGCTGGGAGCAGCCTTAGGAGCCCATTGAAGATGACCTAATACTAATAATTATGATAGAAACTAAATTTATTAGGTGTTAAATCTCTTATATTTTTCAACTTTTTTTATCAAGAAACTTAATCTTAATATCTAGAATTAATGAAACATATACTATTCAAATGTTACAAAAAAAAGAAAAAGTAAAAGTTCACAATATACAGTAAACTTGGGGTAACAAGATCATAGTCGACAATATAAATAAAAAAAGGTTTTTTTCATGTAAAATACTTTTTTCAAGACTTTCTTATATAACTCTCTTCTTACAAAATGTTTGGACATCATCACGATAATCTTAGCAACTTAAAATTCCATCTAGATACTTGCAACTCTATTTGCACATCAATTCCAAACATTGTCTCTGAAATTCTTCGTATCTTCTTTGCAAGGTCGGCATAAAAAGTTTCTACTTTGTATGAATATTAATAACTGTTAGCTTGATATACATTCTTGGCCCATTCCCTGAACAGTTTTAAGCTTTTAGGTGATAGGGTGTTCTAAGATGGTATCAAAGCGCTGGTTTCTATAAGGTCCCGGGCTCAAATCTTGTTACCTACGTTTGTTCCGGCATTGACCCATCTGTCTCCACGCGCCTGAGGGGGGGGGGTGTTAGGATTCCCTAACAACTTAAGATATTAGGTGATATGGTTTCCTAACAATAACCATAAGTCCATAACCATCAATCATTTTTCCTCTATTTTGTGTTGGATTTATGAATACTTGTCATATCTGTTTGCACTAATAATGATTTATGTTTATGAGCTTCTTAAAAACATATATGGTTCTGGGCTCAAATCTTGTTACCTACATTTGTTCCGGCATTGACCCATCTATCTCCACGTGCGTGAAGGGGTGTGTGTGTGTGTCTGTGTGTGTGTGTGTGTGTGTGTGTGTGTGTGTGTGTGTGTGTGTGTGTGTGTGTGTCAGGATTCCCGAACAACTTAAGCTTTTAGGTGATATGGTTTCCTAACAATAACCATAACCATCAAACATTTATCCTCTATTTTGGATTGGATTTATGAATACTTGTGATATCTGTTTGCACTAATAATGATTTATATTTATGAGCTTGTTAAAAACATGGCATATTGTTGTATGTATAGATAAAATATATTGCATTTATGTATGTGGAGCTGACGATACTCATAAATAATATCCTTATGACAGATGTAAATAAACTTATTGTATATTTCATATTAAATTATTTGGTCTGAATTAGGTTCGTTCAAAAGTGTTTCAATAATTAGAGTTTATTTTTATAAGTTGAGTGCCCGCTGTACTGGGACTGTATTACCAATCTGGTTAGGGACATGTATTGATGCAAATATATTAAACATGCTTTACCCTTGGTTATAGAAAAATCGTATGTTGTAAACTTTTTTTTTTGGGATGGAATCGTATGGTGTTACTGATGGCTGGAAAACTTTGTTTCAAGAGATGAAGCAAGAACAGAGCTTGTAAGGGTTGGGATTATTAATTAACTAGGCGGCATCCACTGTACCAGGACTAATTGTTTCCAGAACTGGTTACAGATGTATACCTGCAATAAATTGTGATTTTGCTCTACTATTTTTCTTTAACCTTCCGGAATCTTTGGAATCTGTAACTCGTTTATATGGGACATTTTGGATTTCTATAAGATCTGTGGAATGGAATGATAACTGGGTTAATTGCTGGAGTTGGTGTTCTTGTTTGGTTGGATTCTTCGACTTAAGTCTAAAGTTTATAATATTGCAGGCCCGAAATGGTGGTGGGATGGTACCATTCACATCCGGGATTTGGGTGTTGGCTTTCTGGTGTGGACATAAATACACAGCAGGTTTGCTGTCCTTGCTGTGCTATGCATTAAGGGTTTCATCTATTATACTTTGTTTCTTGGATGTCATGCTCTAGTTTTATGCATCAGTCCTATCTTATGTTTACACTAGTTCTTGAACTGTTCTTTATGCCTCTCTACTGTTATGGTCTTTTTATACAAGCTTCACTATTTGAGTTTGCAATGCTGGTTCGGGGCCATCAATATCGGTTTGATGCGTATCTCTGCAGAGTTTCGAAGCATTGAATTCCAGGGCTGTTGCAGTTGTGGTAGACCCAATCCAGAGTGTGAAGGGGAAGGTGGTCATCGATGCGTTCCGATTGATCAACCCGCAGACCATGATGCTCGGCCAAGAGCCTCGGCAGACGACATCCAACCTCGGACATCTCAACAAGCCTTCCATTCAGGTGGACTCCTTGTTTAATGCTGTAACCTACAGTGCCCCGAGTTGATCCTGACCCGCTCTCTGCTTGTTAAAAGAACAGGCACTGATCCATGGGCTGAATCGCCACTACTACTCGATAGCCATCAACTACCGGAAGAATGAGCTGGAGGAGAAGATGCTGCTGAACCTACACAAGAAGAAGTGGACCGATGGACTGACGCTGCGGCGGTTCGACACCCATTCCAAGAGCAATGAGCAGACGGTGCAGGAGATGCTGGATCTGGCTGTCAAGTACAACAAGGCGGTCCAGGAGGAGGAAGAGCTGCCCCCGGAGAAGCTGGCGATTGTGAACGTCGGGAGGCAAGACGCAAAGAAGCATCTGGAAGAGCATGTCTCGAACTTGATGTCATCGAACATAGTCCAGACGCTTGGGACCATGCTCGACACTGTTGTGTTTTGAGGGGGGAGAGGTGTATACACAAGGGCATGCTTAATTTTCTCAGTTGTTGGTGGTTCAGCTCTATTTCTTTTAGAAACTTCACAATTATTCATATTCTGGTACTTGAGGAGGACCATGAGTGATACTTTGAGAAAATTCACAATTATTCATATTCTGGTACCTGAGGAGGACCATTTGACATGTCATTCGACCAATGACACTCGTGATCGTATCTCGACCGATGAGCATTCAAGTCGATGAATGCATATACCAACTCAATATATATGGGTTTTACTTGTACTTGGATTGTTAGGACCATATACGAATAATTA
Source organism: Chamaelirium japonicum (assembly GCA_947650365.1). Taxonomy (NCBI): domain Eukaryota; kingdom Viridiplantae; phylum Streptophyta; class Magnoliopsida; order Liliales; family Melanthiaceae; genus Chamaelirium; species Chamaelirium japonicum. The sequence continues at coordinate 130,299,409 of OX393549.1, forward strand.
AATGGCTTTACATTAATGCGTGTTTGTGTATCGATAGTTTCCAAATTTTGATATTTTTCGAGTTGTGCATTTCAAAATTGATATTCAAAGTATTCTCTGAGTACGCGATTGTACATTTTTTACATTGTATCTGAGCTTGATTATCTGTTTTCGGATTTGCCAGATTTAGTTAGTGTACAAGTACGACCTTTCGTGGGGTCGAGATCCCCAGTGAGCTCACAGGGCCCATGGAGTAGCGCCTCGTGGTAGGGATTGGGAGGCAACGTCCCAAAAACCAAATTTGGTTTTGGACTGACTAAGTGGCCTTTGCATACTTGTTAGTGTATGTATTTATTGGAAGTGTCATGATTATATCTTGCCCGACAAGTATTAAAGTTGAAGATTCAAGATCAATGCACACACCAAATCCATGGTATATATGGTTTTGCTTGCATTTGGGGTTGTTACGATTATCTTCTCATAATCAAAATGGCTTATATTAATCCATATTTACATGGTTTTGATATTTTCTGAACTACCCATTCCAAATTGATCGTCAAAGTATTATTCGAGTTCGTAATTATATACTACTTATATTGTATTCGAACTTGATTATCTGTTTTCAGATTTTGGATTTACCAGTTTTTAGTCTACCCAATATGATCTATTGTACGCTACGCACACATGGGTCAAGCTCCCCGATAAGCCTACAGGGGTCTAAGGTGCGCTGCGCCATCTGGTGGGGTCAAGGAGCAATGCCCCAGAAACAAAATTTGGTTTTGGACTTGCTCATTGAAGATGCACGCTTGTTAGTACATGTGTTTGTAAGTGTGCCATCCTTTCACTTTTTTCATATCCAAGTGTCCCATAGTGGGCCTTAGTATATGTAGCTCACTTTACACATGCTGCATGTGGCCCAACACTTAATAAATTTCCAAGTGTTGAAGTGCCACTGGTCCGGTCGGGTCAACCATTTGGATAGGGTGCCCTGACTAGTGGTTCATACGAGTATCCTGACCACTAAGTCCAGGTCCAAATGGTTGCTATGTGTCCAGACAGGTAAGGGGGTTTTGTGCAGGGCATCCAAATAGCCGTCCAGACCGATAGTTGCAGGCTGCAGACTCAATGAATCTGATATCTAGGTAGCAGTCTGAGCCGCCCACGGTAAGGTGTCTAGACAATCCTCTAGATCACGTTGCTTTGTTGGGGATTCTCAATCGTCGGATGTTCTAATTGTTGGGTTTAGTCCCACATCAGCTAGGAGCTAGGCAATGGTGTGCTTAAATACCCTCTGGTGGACCTCCCCTTATGACCCGGGTTTTGGAGCGAGAGGTACAAATGGTATTAGAGCTAGGTTCTGCCCAACCAGATTTAGTCGGACGTGGGATGGTTGTACCCTGGGTGTCTCATCCCCTGGTGCCGCACGAGGGGGGGGGGGGGTTGATGGATGGTTCAGCCCTAACTTCGTGTGAGGTGGGAATTGTTGAGTTTAGTCCCACATCGGCTAGGGACTGGGCAATGGTGTGCTTAAATACCCTCTCGTGGACCTCCCCTTACGACTCGGGTTTTGGGGCGAGAGGGTATCTACAAATCGTATCAGAGCTAGGTTCTGCCCAGCCAGGTTTAGCCGGGTGTGGGCTGGTTGTACCTTGGGTGTCTCATCCCATGGTGCCGCACGAGGAGGGGGAGGGGGGGATTTTTGGGTTTAATCCCACATCAACTAGGAGCTGGGCAATGGTGTGCTTAAATACCCTCTGGTGGACCTCCCCTTATGACCCAGGTTTTGGGACGAGAGGGTATCTACACTAATCTAATGAATGACGATAAGAAAACTAATCCATACTATATATATAGTCTTATTAGAAGATTTAAGAGAGGCGTAATAGATAGACTTTGGATTTACGTCGAGACTGGCTATCGGCCGCCTTAGACCCAAGCAAGGCACTCCTGCTTGGATCCAAGCAGCAAAGTATTGTCCTTTCTGGCTTCACCCACCCTTTCGACCAATCACATCTTCTAGTGATCATAAGGGAGAAATTCCAAAGAAACCAGACATAAACTATACCAATCAAAAGCATATGAAACAAATCAAATATATTCAAAAACAAATCACATAAATAAATTTAGCTTAGTCAAAATTGAAATTGATTCTTATCTAACCACATCTTATCCATTTCAGCCCAACCGGCTCTAAAGTCTAAACAAATCGATCATGAGATTGGAGGATAAGGATAAACTCTTAAATCTTAAATATACTTGGATATTGTTTCTTGATTGATACTCATGACAAGAAGATAAATCATCTCATCGCAATTATCTTAAATATACTTGGGTTGGCACCATGTCACCCATTTATCATCTTATCCCCAAAGAAAATTGTATTGGCAGCCGGCACATCAATACCTATCAAGACTAAAGCCCTTAACGTAGTCGTCCTGAACCACGATACCCCGAACCACGGTATCACCATGGTTCGGGGTTCGACCATCGACACCTGTTAGTTTTGTCCGTTTGGACAATTTTGAAACGTTGAGATCTACATACCGTCGTGAGAACCCCATGGCACTCCCATTATAAGGATCGGGTGATGAAACAGATAAAGACAAGTGTCGATGACTGGACCCCAAACCATGATGGTTCGAGACGATTATTTTAAGTTATTTGTATAAGGACCTTTAGGTGCCGCCAAGGGCTCAATTATTTATTTATTTATTGGTAAGGCCACCAAGGACTGATTTGTAGACTATGTTTCGTTCTTTTATACTTGAACCTTATCTTATCCACTCGAGAAAACCTCTTAATTGACTTTATGGAATCTCTGGAATTAATGCCGCCAACTTGTCCAATCAACAACTCGATCCTTACCTGCCCCCACAACAAATCCACCCACTAACGGCCAACACAAAATGGACCCTTCTTTCGATCGTCGCCCCCCTACTCATATGCCAAGTGTCGTTCTATGGGAGGAGAGGCCTGTGGCACGCGGCGAACCGCGGAGGCTTCGGTCGGCGACTGGCTTATGTGCCGTCTGGTGGGGTGGGGACACCACCGGGCCCACGTCGATCGGGCACGTTGCGGGAGGATGCAATGGGGCCTTAGCTTGGAGATGCATGAAAGATGTTTGGCTAGTTTTACTGAACCCCCAATGACTTATTTATTTTTTTTATTTAGTAGGCTTTCTTTTATCTTTTCAGAATAATTAATAGATACATTTTTGAGTAAACCTGTTCTAGTCAATTTGTAAGCCTTTGGTTATTAGCGTTTTGCTAAATGTTTTATTTAAACTCTTGTAGCTATCATTATTACTATCGAATGAATGAATAAAAATTGAGAGCAAAGCTTTTGCGGTTCTTTGCGAATATCCATTATCTTGGGGGGATAAACGTCGGGCCATGTGCCAAAATCTCCATTACTTATATATTTGTTTGTCATCTACGACGTCATAGACGTGATCTCGCTTGGTATCTCTGCAAGCCACTTGTCCCATCCAAATCACTAGTGCCAACCACTGGTTCTACCTGACCTATTTGAAGGACAACTGACTGACCCCGTGCGGCTCCCCGTTAGGGATGGCAATGGATCAGGTTTGCGTTATAAATTCCTATTGTAAACGGGGCGTGTTCAGGGTGTGCCTATTCAAAAATTATAAAAAAAAATTCCCAAACCCCACCTTATTGCCATTCCTACTCCTCGTGGACCTAGCCGACCTGCCAGCCTCGTTTGGTTCTGTTGAGGGTCCCACCAACCATGGTGGCACATCCAGGGTCCTCCTATGGCTTCGTGCATCATGTTGATCCTGCCCGGGCCACATGCGTCTCTCGTCGGCCCTATAGGCCTTGTCCGACTCCCTCGCGGCAACTGATAGCCCTGTTGGGCTCCCGTTCAACCACCATTAGCCCCCTCGCGAGCCCACGTGGTCTTCTTCGTGCGAAACTTCACAATTTCCAACTTCTTCGTGATTTTCTGAAGGCTTCGTGGAGTCTTGAATCGTCCCCAGAATCCTCTTACATCATTCACACATTAGGTATGATCATTCTAATCTCGTTGATTGCAACCTAAGCTTTTCTTTGAAAACCTATTTTTTGTAGATCATATAATATCTGTATAATACATGACCACTGCCTGGTTATGTTTAGAATTCGTAATTTTGCATGATCATGCGACATTCTTTATTTTGATGTGAGTATGTTTAATTGGTTGAAACTCTTTAGGGTATTATGAGGGAAATTTTTGTGTAGTCTTGATCGGAGACCTCATCTCACAATTCTTGATTGAATTAGATGGTTTGTATGCTGTGGAGATTCGAGACGAGAGAGAGAGAGAGAGAGAGAGAGAGAGAGAGAGAGAGAGAGAGAGAGAGAGAGAGAGAGAGAGATGACACAATGAGTTATTGTCGAAGTTCGGTCTTACGATCTATGTCTCCAGGTGAGAGGTACCACTTGGTTTTCACTATAATTTGTATGAAGGGGGTGAGTGTTCTCTCGACAGACCGAGAGAAGCTTTGTATAGTGGGGTTACACAGAGCAACTAGAAGAGGACTCGAAGGAAGAAAGAGAGCTTTGGTTTTAGCTCTAGAATCTCCTATTCCTATGATCAACTGACCAACCCCTTAACCTGTAAGCCATAGGGGTCCTTTTATAGCTGAGGCATGTGCTCGATATGGCAGTGATAACATCACTGTGCTGAGGTAGCGCTGATCCTGGGCCTCCTCGTTGGGCCCCTATTGGGTCATTTTCCGGGCCCAATAAGCGGGCTTTGATTCGCGGGCTCTGTAGAGTAGGTCCATGGACTTGGGTTTGCCTACTTGGGCCGTGTGTGGGCCTATGTGGGTCTGGTCTAGTCCGGTATAATTTTTGCACCTACAGTTACCCTCTCCCAGTTGGGCCAACATTCTGTTGGTTGGTTGGGATCTTCGGGTGTAAAGAAGTTCCCGTTGCACCATGTACCTTAAGCTCGAAAAATCCTCGGTGCTGCGGGGTCGGTAGGCTCGAGCTACCAGAGCTGTCAGTTCAAGCACGGATCGAAATGGTAGACTTCCCAAACTTAGTTTTTCTGCTAAGTTCTTGCTCTGCTTCGGTGTGCCACGCTTCAGGATGCGCATTCCAGACTTAGTTTCTTGGCTGAATTTCTGTTATGCTTCGGTGTGCCACGCCTCGGGACACGTGGTTCCAAACTTAGTTTTTTGGATAAAATCTAGTCGGTCTTCGGAGCGCAACACTTGGGATGCACATTCCAGACTTAGCTTTTTAGGAGAATTCGACCGGTCTTCGGTGCGTTACGCTTCGAGATGCGTATTTCAGACTTATCTTTTCGGGCAAATTCTGGCCTGTCTTGAATGTGCCATGCTTCGGGATGCGCGTTCCAGACTTAACTTTTTGGGCAAATTCTGGCCGGTCTTCGGTACACCGCACTTTGGGTTGCATGTTCCATACTTAGCTTTTAGGGTGAATTCTGGCCGGTCTTCTGTGTGCCATGCTTCAAGATGTGCATTTCAGACTTAGCTTTTCGAGCGAGTTCTGGCCAGTCTTCGGTGCACCATGCTTCGGGATGCACGTTCTAGACTTAGCTTTTCAGGTGAATTCTAGTCGGTCTTCGGTGTGCCGCGCTCCGAGGATGCGCGTTTAAGACTTAGCTTTTTAGACAAATTCTGGTCGGTCTTCGATGCGCCACGATTCGGGATACACGTTCCAAACTTAGTTTTTAGCTGAATTATGCCCTGCTTCGGTGCGCCACGCTTCGGGATACACATTCCAGACTTAGTTTTTAGCTGAATTCTACCCTGCTTCGGTGCGCCACGCTTCGGGATGCATGTTCCAGACTTAGCTTTTTGGGTAAATTCTGGCCGGCTTCGGTGCACCATACTTTGGGATGCACGTTTTAGATTTAGTTTTTCGGGTGAATTATGATCGGTCTTTCGTTCGCCACGCTTCGAGATGCGCATTTCAAACTTAGCTTTATTTTAGGGCGTCTTGGGTTAGGATTTCACTCCCTCTTCGTTCTAGTTGTTGCTCTTCCCGCGCAGGTACGCTTCCTTCCTCCCTCTCCCTTTTTCTGACCCCCTTCTTATGTCTCCGAGGGCTACTGACTGACATGAATGTGCATTGGGGGTGGTCATTTGGTTTGTCCGACCCCTCATTCGGCCACCGAGGGTCGCTGGCTGGAGAGAAACACACGGGAGGGATGGGGTTCAGCTCGTTCGACCCCTCCTCTCCATCGTCGAGGGCCACTATAGTTGTGTGAAGGGATGCACAGGGGGGGAGTGGAAAGCTCGGTCTATCTGACCCCCTCTCAGTCGAGCTGGGCTGGTGCTGGGCAATTTCCATGCACAGGGAAGAGGCCTGTGGAGAGAACGCTCTGATCAGAGACCACAGTGACCACGAAGTTGACTGCGCTTGTTTGTTGGATCTGCAATGCCGATGCACAAAGAGCCTGGCCCGAAGAGATCTCACAACTAAGATCTACAGATCTCGAGGAGAGAGGAGGCTAATAAAGGGCGTCAGACGGTGGCTCACGAGTAGGATTAGGAGGTCGGAGGTCCGATTGAGGCTTTGCGCTCTAGCGTCGGATCAAGAAGAGGTCGACATATACACTCCAAGGGACAATCAGGTTTGATAATAGCAGGCCGACAGGTGCTGGTTGACATTTGCGTCACACGCCGAGGGGCGATCTGGATTGGCAAGTGATTGTTGAGGTTTGCAGGCACACACTATACGTGGAGGAGGCTGGTGGACGATCAACCACGGATCAAGAGGAGGTATCGTAGGCAACCAGATTTGGAGCGTAGACGGTGGCTTGCGATCAGGATCAGGAGGTCGGAGGTGACGCGCGGCACGCCGAATCTGGGGAAGACATCGGCTCGCGAGCAAGACATAGGAGGCAACAGCCAAATGTAGTAAGGATGATGCCTTCATAGGGAAGAGGCAACACAGGTGCCAAAGCTTGCGCAGGTGGCCGGATCCGATTTGATGGTGGCTTGAGTTTGTAGGGACGAGATTAATCGTGCAGAGGGGTGAGGATGATCGCGCAGAGGATGATCTAAATAGCTTGATCTAATAACGATCAGGCAGTCTGGCATAGAGGTGAGAGCGACCCGACGACGATCGCGCAGAGGGGAGAGTGATTCGACAATGATTGCACAGAAGGTGACAGGTTAGAAGGGAAGGCTGTACACGACTAGGGTTTTATACAAGCAAAGGAGGTAGAGAAGTTTGAACAGTGGAGGACTTGCACAGGCCTTCTTTGCTGATGGATCGGCTTGAGTCGGAAGCAAAAAAAAATTTACTATGACCGGCCTCCTTGAGGTCGTCGGCGACGACCTAGTATAGGCTAAGACTAGAGATAGTTCTCTGAAATCCTAGGCTGGCTCTGATACCATGTTATAAAGAGAGAGAGGGAGAGAGACTAGGGTCAGATTCCCCCTCCCTGGGCCATCGTCGTTGCCATCGCCGCGTGACAAAATAGGCATAAGGAGAACGCGCAAGGGGGGGTTCGGTTCACCCAACCCCGTCACCGTTTTGATCCGCTGTCGCTAGGAGCACATGGGTGCAGGGAGAGGCGTGAGTCCTTCTCACATGCACGATGTTAGGCCTGCCTTGAGTTGGGATTGTAGTGATCTAGGTTGAGGGTGTGGGTGTGCCCGTCGTTGTTGTTTAACTTCTCCGATGCTGGTCTTCGGAGAAGAAGGTCTCGAAAGCTTTTGATAGTTGTAACTTTTCATGTGTGTACTGAATCAATGTGTATAAGGTGCCATTGTATTGGCACTGAAAAAACGGTCAAAGTGGACGTGAAACATTGTGTACCTTGACGAGTAACTTCTTTGGGTCAGCCTACGGAGAGAAAGGCCTTGAAAGCTTTTGACAGCCGTAACTTTCCATACATGTGTCAGATTAATACGTATAAAGTGCCGTTGAGTCGGCGCCAAAAAACCGGTCAAAGCGGATATGAAACATTATACACCTTGATGTGTAACATTTCCGATGCCGGTCTTCGAAGAAAAAGGCCTCGAAATCTTATGACAACCATAACTTTTTATACGTACATCGGATCAATGCGTATAAGGTGAAATTGCGTCGACGCCAAAAAACCGATTAAAGTGGACGTGACACATCGTACACCTTGATGTGTAACACTTTTGATGCCTATCTTCGGAGAAAAAAGGCCTCGAAAGCTTCTGACAGCCTTAACCTTTCATACATGCGTCGGATCAATGCGCATAAGATACCGTTGCGTTGGCACCGAAAAACCGATCAAAGTGGACGTGAAGCATGGTACAACTTGATGTGTGGATTTTTTGATATTAACCTTTATAAGAAGGTGACTTTAAAGAGTGAGCCGGCCAGGTTTTTGGCTCACGTCTCTAAGATGCATCGACTCGCGATAATTCGCCCGTCACTGTTCGACACCCAACTGCACCTAGTTACTGAGTTTACTAGGGACTGCAATCGGCCCCAGTGATGATGTGGCAATTTTCACGAGCCCACCCCCAGATGAGATGGAGGATTTTTTCTTGTGAAGTTTGTACAGCAAACTCAATAGGTTTGGATGAGATGCTATTCAACCAACGTAATGAAAGATAGCTTTTTGTTTTTGAATGATCCTTGTGTGCAGATGCAACTCGAATTGTATTGACTAATAAGTAGTGATATCTCGATCTCTATCTAGTTGGAGAGGTTTATGTATTGAAATTGTATAGCCATATCCCTTGTTTGCAAGTATGACTTCTTGATCGAGCTTGAGTATGATTTGGCAGATCTGTATAGTCACCTTTAATTGGTGAATATCGAAGTCTGATGGTATTCATCAGGCGTTGAGTGCGTGGGTGTACATAGGAAACCCTCGGCCAATGATCGATCGATCGGTTGCTACTAGTCGATGACGATCTAGGGGATTGACTATTCTTGCGGCATCTCTCACAAAATATTGAACTTTGGTCGATCAGTCGTTGCCAGAAGTTCGGTTGTTGCCCAACGATCGATTATTTACCAACAATCTATTTCTTTGAATGCCACAACATGGAGGATAGCGCATGCTGACAGAGTTGGATCGGCCACCCCCTAACCGGTTTGGAACCGTCAGCCATCGAGAGAGGGTGATGATCGGTGATAATCTGATGTTTGGACCCGAGTGACAAGACTAAGCTTGGACTTTTGATCGATGCCGATACGTTGGTCTTGGACTTTGTCATTGCATGCCAAGATAGTAAGATTGGACTTTTGCTCAAGTGCCAAGACATCGGCGGTGACGTACAGACTTTATCTTTAAGTGCCAAGGATGGATCCTTGGACTTGCTGCATGCCGAGGTAGCAATTACTGCCTCGGACTTTGTCTTTAAGTGCCAAGGCTGTCTCTTTGGACTTGGTGCATGCTGAAGCGACGACGCTTGCCTCGGACTTTGTCTTCGAGTGCTAAGATTGTCTCTTTGGACTTGTATGCCGAGACGGTGATGCCTACCTCGGACTTTGTTTTCGAGTGCCAAGGGCAAGGCCTTGGGGTTGTTGAATACCAAGGTGATGATCGCCTCAGACTTTGTCTTCGAGTACCAATGGCTGGGCCTTGGGCTTGTAGAGGGCTGAGACGTTGGTCGCCTCGGACTTTGTCTTTGAGTGCCAAGGGCAGGGCCTTGGGTTTGTAGAGTGCTGAGGCGTTGGTCGCCTCGGACTTTGTCTTCGAGTGCCAAGGGCAGGGCCTTGGGATTATGCTCATCGCCTCGGATGAGTATAGTTGGCAGCTTAGATTGACTGGATTGCCTTGAGCCTCTTTATCCTATTTTTACTTCGATCTTCCGACTTGAATGGGCGAAATTGAAGTCTTTGGTTGACCTGGGTTGTTAGGAGCATTTTCATCGAACTTAGCCTCGAGAGAGCGCAGTCTATTTTACTTCTAGCTTCCACCTTGAATGGGTAGAATCAAAGTTTTGGGTTGACCTGGGTTGCTAGGAGCCTTTGTATCGGACTTTATCCTCGAGAGGGCATAGCTAATTTTACTTCGAGCTTCCAAGTTGATAGGCGAAATCAAAGTCTTTTGTTGACTTGGGTTGCCAAGAACTTTTTTATCGTACTTTAGCCTCGAGAAGGCGTAGCCGAATTTGCTTCGAGCTTCCGACTTGAATGGGTGGAATCGAAGTCTTTGGATGACCTAAGTTGCCAGGAGCATTTTTATTGGACTTTATCCTCGAGAGGGCATAGCCAATTTTACTTTGAGCTTTCGACTTGAATGGGCGGAATCAAAGTCTTTGGTTGACTTGGGTTGCCATAAGCCTTTTTATCGAACTTTAGCCCTAAGAGGGCATAGCCAAATTTGCTTTGAGCTTTCAACTTGAATGGGCAAAATCGAAGTTTTTGGATGGCATGGGTTGCTAGCCTTTTCATCGAACTTTGGCCTCGAGAAGGCGTAGCTGATTTTGCTTTGAGCTTCCGACTTGAATGGGCGAAATCGAATTTTTTGGTTGACCTGGGTTACTAGGAGCCTTTTTATCGGTCTTTAACCTTAAGAGAGCATAGCTGATTTTGCTTCAAGCTTTCGACTTGAATAGGCAGAATCGAAGACTTTGGTTGACCTAGGTTGCCAGGAGCTTTTTTATCAGACTTTAGCCTCGAGAGGGCATAGCCGAATTTGTTTTGAGCTTCTGACTTGAATGGGCAGAATCAAATTCTTTGGATGACCTGGGTTGTCAGGAGCCTTTTCAACGAACTTTCGGCACGAGAGGGCATATATCTGATTTTGCTTCGAACTTCCGACTTGAATGGGTAGAATCAAAGTCTTTGGTTGACCTGGGTTCTCAGGAACTTTTTTATCAGGCCTTAGTCTCGAGAGGGCGTAACCGAATTTGCTTTGAGCTTCCGACTTGAATGGGCAGAATTGAATTTCAAGAGACTTCAACTTTGAGAAAAAGAGGTATTTTATTGATAAACCAAATTTGTGGTTATAATTTTTCTGAGGCTACCCGACGGACGTTATAAATCCACCTTAATTTTCAGGTGCTTAACCTCTTCACCAGAGGGTGCTTGCTTATGCAGTTTGCCTGGTGGATTTTTTATCCATGTATAATGTTGAATCCCTTCCTTTACTGATGCTGTCTTTTCTTCTCTTGACCTGGTTTCTTATTGGCAATGCAGCCATCGAGTTACTCTTTTTGGACCAGGGCTTCGATGTGATGCTTTAGCTTTCGGCATATAGAGGTTGGGTGGCCGTGTTTGCGATGGAACTCGCAGTAGGCTATTGTATCGCCCACCTAGTCAGAATTTGGAGGAGAAGTTGAGGCCATTTGCAAAAGGGATCATTATGCAAGTAGGCGAAGATGTTTTCAATCGAGGTGTCAGCTTGGTGAACATTCTTTGCTCCCTCGGAGCACTCCGTTTCCCTACGGGAGGGGATTTCGGTTCTTCATTCAGTCTCTTGGCTGGCCCCTTCTGGTCGGACACGGCATTGGCATGCTTCTTGTAGCATGCATCATTCGGGGCTTTATCAGCCTTCTTGTATTGGAAATCATGAGGTTCCCACGACTCACACAGCTTTCTGGCCCACTAATTGTACTCTACTTTTATCTCCTGCTATACACGCTTGAACATTACCTCCAAGGAGACGGGAGGATGCCAGATGAAGTTAGTGTAGACATGGAGTTTCGGTCGGATTACATTATGGAATACTAGCATGATGGCCTTCTCATTATGAGACTGATCGGTGAGCTCAGAATGCTTATTGCGGAACCTCGTTGTGAAAATTCTCAGGGATTCATCAGAGCCCATCTTTAGCTAGTAGAGAGTGTCCAGTTTCTGTTCCAACTTCAAGTTCGGCCGATAGTGATCCATGAAGAGGTCTGCCAACTTTTCAAACGTGGCTACCGCATCAGTGGGCAGCATGTGGTACCAGTCAAGGGTACATCCCTCGAGACTTCCCGTGAATATACGACAGAGAACATGGTTCTTATACTTGTACAACGTCATGGCCTGCTTAAAGGTGAGGATATAGAGAGTAGGGTCTCCCTTGATGCAGTTAAACTTTGGTAAGCTCGATGTTCCCCAACCCTTAGGAAATAGGGTTGCGAGCTCCTCAGGACGCAGAGGCCCCACTGAGATGATTAGCTACCTGCAGTCTTGATGGCAGTGTCCCACGTCGGCGGTATACTTTAGTACATAGCCGGAGTCTCGTCCCTTTAAGCAACATGCTTTTTGCCAAATCGATGCCTTGAGGATGACGGGTCCTGCTGATTGCTGTAGCCTTCTGGATGGCTGATTTGCGGCCCTAGCAGCTTATGAACGTGTCTTTAATTGGTCGCCACAGAGACTTCATGCTTGTCTTCGATGAGTACTTCATTCATCATATCAGCATTTGCCTTTGGAGAGTTGGTGCTGGCCTTTACCATCGAGCACATTGATATCTGCTTGATAAAGAAGTTGAAGTAGACTTGAAGGAGGACTTGTGGCTCGTTTCCACAAGTTGAGTAGGAGTTGGTAGAGTTGTGGGTAAGACCTTTAACGATATCCCACATACGGTGCCAAAGATTGCAGGAAAAATTTTCGTGCCGTCTTGATCAGAGACCTTGCCCCACAATTCTTGATTGAATTAGATGGTTTGTATGTTGTGTAGATTAGAGACTCGAGAGAGAGATAACACTATGAGTTATTGTCGAAGTTTGGTTTTACGACCTCTGTCTCTAGGCGAGAGGTGCCACCTGGTTTTCACTATAATTTGTATGAAGGGGGGTGAGCATTCTCTTGATAGGCCGAGAGAAGCTTTTTACAATGGAGTTACAAAGAGCAATTAGAAGAGTACTCGAAGGAAGAAAGAGAGTTATAGCTCTAGAATATCCTCTTTCTCTGATTAATTGGCCAACCCCTTAACCTGTAAGCCATAGGGGTCCTTTTATAATTGAGGCATATGATCGATATGGCAATGATGACGTGGTTGTGCTGAGATGGTGCTGATCCTGAGCCTCCTCATTGGGCCCCTATTGGGTTATTGTCCAATTCCAATAAGGGGGGTTTGGTTTGCGGGCCCTGTAGAGTAGGTCCATGGTTCTCGTCTTGCCTACTTAGGTCGTTGCTCGGGCCCATGTGGGTCTGGTCCAATCCGGTACAATTTTTGCACCCATAGGTATTAGACCCAATCTTGATTGTCAGACTGCCCTAGCCCCCAAAAGTTCTTTAAATCCCAAACGTCGAGTCTTTGTAGCCTTCTGGAAACCCTAGTCTCACTGCATGTACTCATATTTTCCATCATACAGGTTATCTTCTAGGTTTCTTCTTGAGCTGAGAATTATCATCAACCTCTAATTTAATATTATTAAATCAATAGTTTTGCTTATATCTTGGAATCATAATTTGTATACCACATCATTTTTGGTATTAATTAGAACTTTAGGTTGGATTTTGGGAGTCTGCATCTGTTTGTTTGATCAAAATCTTGCATCCTTATATATCTCCTGCATCATCTAGTATATAGTCATTGTTGCATGTAAACTTGTACTGGGATTGACTACCCATTAACTATGGGTACCCCAGACTGCTAAACCTTAAGCATGGGCAAAACATAACTCTTACCTGAGGGGCATATTGAGCTACATCTTCCAACCTAGTGAAATATTATAATTGAGCAATAAAGCTAGCTAAGTTTGGCTAGCTAACCTCAGTGCATTAAGAGACCGACTAGTCGAAGCTAGTTCGCATGCCCCACAACAGGCAGATGCAAGCACGGCTTTTAGATCTCACAATATTTAGGATAGCGAAAGTTTAAGCAAACAATGATTGCGAGATATAACGTGAAAGAGCGCATAAGTTATTTATAGATGAAAACTCTTAACAGGGATGAAAACCACCCTCTGATAGAAATCAGGCCGAGTCCCTTTACACAGAGAGGTCTAATTTTCCTTAGAAAATCAGAACAATGTTACAAGTAAACTACGACGTGACTTCATAGAGATTACCCTTAGCCTCCTAGGTCCGTGACCCACACCTTCGGTGAAGTGAAGGCAGCGCTCTTACTTCATAGGTGCTGAACTGAGCTGACTTTTGCACCTTCGTCATCGTTCTTCTTCTCTGCTTGTCCTTCTCCCTAAAGAGGCCTCTCAAAGCGAGTGGTGTTGCTAAGGGTGCTCGTCGTGAACGACGTCATGGAGTGCTCTCGCAAGAGCCTTCCGTTGGAATTGGGTTCTGCTAATCAGAGTCGCAGCGGAAGCAAAAGAAAGATCCGAAGATCATACGGTGTATGTTTCATTACACTACAAAACAATCTACATGCAAATCTATGATCTTAGCATATGTACGGACACCCTAGAGGCATACTACGATCTACGGAAGACATGCATGCATCTAGTTAGGTGTTTAGAATCATCATACCTTTTGGATCTATGATCCGGAGAAAACGGAACGATGAAGAACCGCACTTGAATTGCAAGGGAAACTGTTAGATAGCACCTTGTACTTTGCGAATTGAAGAATCCTCGAAATCCCGTCTCTGAGTGCAAGGATTTCGAGCCGACGGAGGAATTCGTTGTGAAGATGATGGCGAGCCGCGAGATCTCCTCCTCCTCTCTCTCTGTTATTCCTCCTCCTTCCTTCCTCTTCCTTCTCCCTTCTTCTTCCTCTCTTTTCCTTGGCCGAAACCACAAAGGAGGAGGACTAGGGGGTCGGATTTTTGGAGGAGAGGAAGTAGAACCTTAGAGCCGGCCCCTCCCCCTCACTAATACATATAGGGCCGGTCTCCTAGTACCCATGGGCAACCTAGGGCCGGCCCTAATAGGATTAGGATGAGGGGGGGGGGGGGGGGGGGGGGGCGGTTTTTAGGGATTCCAGGTGTCTATCGTGAAGCCCGGACGAAAACGCCCTTCACGAAAAGTGGAAAACTGAAAGAGAGACTGAGTGAGGTGCGCTACTCGGAATCGAGTTCCGTCAGTGCCTATGAGCTCCTAGAATTATTCTGCTCATTCTAAGATCCATATTCAATAGGTTCTGAGCCATATTTTAGTATTTACCAAAATACCCCTACAGCTCGTAACATATATGAATTAGGTTCTTAGGCTCTGGGCTTGCGCTCCATCGCACTACTTCGCATCCAACGTATCCAACTAGGTCGGGGAACAATTCCTATACGCAACGATAGGGTGGAACCTTCAGGGTTCAGGATCTCTAGCTCCAACCGGATCCCTGATTAACTGTTCCGGTGACACACCGAAAGTTCTGTTAATCAGCCCTAATCCGATTAACCCGCTGTGGACGCGGAAAAAAGCGCGGGTCGTCTTTATTGCGAATCACACGAGATTACAATTGTGGCCGGGACCCGGGTGGCTCGGGTGTAGCGAGTCCGGGTTGCGGCGAGTTTTGATCAGGGGATTGTGGGAAAGATCTTCTGGGGGATCCCTTTGATCCGCGTCTCCACGTGGTGTTCGTGCGAGAGCTCTGAAGGGGCTGCCCAGGACTGGGGTTTTACAGGGAGAGGGTTTTGGAGAGGCTAAGGAATGTCCACCGTTGCTTTGTCCCTTCCGTGCTTCGCGCTTTCTCGGCTAGGGGGTTTTCGGCTTCGTTCCTCGGTCTTCGCGTCTTCCTCGTTCCTTGCTTGACCTCGGTGTCCTTGATCGTTGGTTCGCGGCGTCGATCGAGCTTTTGGCATTGGCTTTGGCTTTGGCTTTTTGGCTTTGACTTGGCTCCGGCGTGGCTCTGGCTTTTGCTTTGCTTCGGCGCTTGCACTTGGACGTAGCTGGGAGAGACTTGCGATGCTTTCGTTCTTCCGGACTTCGCGTCGTATCGGCTAGAACGTGCGGTGCTTTTGATCGTGGCCGGCGTAGTCGCTTGGCTTTGGCACTTGCGTTGCTTTGGCGCGGGCTTTACTGGGGATTTGCTTTGGCTTCTTGCGTTGGCTTTAGCTTCGGCGTCAACTCGATCTTCTTCTTCGAACGACGTGGGCTACTTCTTCAGTGCTTCGACGATTTGCGTGTCGACTGGACTTCTCTTCTTCTTCGGGCTTCTTTGGCGTGATCGGAGTCGAAGAATGCTTTCGAAGATGGTGGGGGTAGCACCGATCCCCGTGCGACGGTTGTGGCGTCGGCTTTTGTTGATAAAGACGACGAGGGTAGCGACGGTCTCCGTGCGACGGTTGTAGCGTCGACTTTTGTTGATGAAGACGACGGGGTAGCGACGCTTCAGACGATTTGCTCCAGGCTTTCTTCTTCGTGGATGGGGCAGGCGTTAGTCGAAGACGACGGGGTGATGACACTTCGCTTCTCTCCTCCGGGCTTTGGGGCTTGATCGGGATCGAGGATTTGTTGGAGCCGACGGGGTAGTGCCGCTCCTCTTCTTCTCCGGGCTTTTGGGCTTGATCGGAGTCAAAGCTTGTTGGAGACGACGGGGTAGCGACGGTCTCCGTGCGACGGTTGTAGCGTCGTCTTTTGTTGATGAAGACGATGGGGTAGCGACGCTTCAGACGATCTGCTCCAGGCTTTCTTCTTCGTGGATGGGGCAGGCGTTAGTCGAAGACGACGGGGTGATGACGCTTCGCTTCTCTCCTCCGGGCTTTGGGGCTTGATCGGGATCGAGGATTTGTTGGAGCCGACGGGGTAGTGCCGCTCCTCTTCTTCTCCGGGCTTTTGGGCTTGATCGGAGTCGAAGCTTGTTGGAGACGACAGGGTAGTGCCGCTCCTCTTCTTCTCCGGGCTTTTGGGCTTGATCGGAGTCGAAGCTTGTTGGAGACGATGGGGTAGTGCCGCTCCTCTTCTTCTCCGGGCTTTTGGGCTTGATCGGAGTCGAAGCTTGTTGGAGACGATGGGGTAGTGCCGCTCCTCTTCTTCTCCGGCCTTTGCTTCTGGCGTCTTCGGAGTCGAAGGGTTCTTCTTCTCCGAGCTTTCTTCTTCGTGCACGGAGTCGAAGGGATGATCTTCGTGTGCAAGGGTCTTCACGTTGATGAGGACTTTCAGTAAGCCGATCCCTCGGGACAGGCTTGACTGTGCCTCGTGAAGCCTTGGGTCGATGAAGAAGCGTCTCCTCTTCTGCAGAGCTCTGGCGTTTCGTCTTCAATTTCCCGACCATTTTTTCCTTCCCCCACCCCCTCTATTTATAGGCAAAGAGGTGGGGAGAGAGATATGGGAACTTTTTAATTTTAAATCCCTTTTGTATCTCTCTTATAATTACCCGGATTCTATTCATCCATTGATGAGGGGAATAACATTTAGTTGTTTTCCTTTTCTGGCGGGTGCAATTATGGCTGGATTTTGCGCACGAAATCGATGGCGATCGGGCGCTTCGTCTTGTGTGTCGGATCGAGGGATCGGCGCAGATCCGCGTGTGTGCAGACGTCATACGCTACCTCCCCCCGCGCATGGCGGTATTTCTTTCATTTTCTTTCTTTTCTTTCCTTTTCTTTTCTTTCCTTTTCTTTTCTTTCCTTTCTCTTTTCTTTCTTTTTTTTTCTTTCCTTTTCTTCCCTTTCCTTGCAGGGCCGGCCGGCCCCCCATGGGGTTCGGGTCCTACTAGGGCCGGCCCCATGTGGCTCGGGTCCTAGTAGGGGCCGGCCCCATGGGGTTCGGACCCTAGTAGGGGCCGGCCCCCCCTTGGCGCATGGGGTCCGCTCCTCTTTGCCAGGTGCGAGTCGGGTCTGCGTGTCGGGTTTGCATCCACGTCGGCACACGTAAGTCGGGTTCGGGTCCGACGAAATTCGTGTGTCTACAAATACCCCCTCAAGGACGAGTGCGTCGGTGAGAGCGTGTCGGGTTTGGACACGTAGGAATCGTAGAGCGCTTGTCCTTGATTCCTTTTGTGGGCAGGGTCGGGAGTCTATTTAAGGACCCCTACCCCCTCCATCCGTCATTGTGTTTCTTTGCGAAGGTTCCGCCGGCTTCTGGAGACCGCTGTCGGAAGAGAGCTGCCTGGGTTTGCACGCGACTTGCTCCGTCTTCCCGGTGTCGCCTCTTTCGTCGGCCTTGTGCTTCCGCGCGAAGGTTCTGCCGGCTTCTGAAGACCGCTGTCGGAAGAGAGCTGCCTGGGTTTGCACGCGACTTGCTCCGTCTTCATGGTGTCGCCTCTTTCGTCGGCGGCGATGGTGCGCGATTTTGCGGTCGTTGCGAAGGCGGGCTCGAAGCGACGATGCGACGAGGTTCGAGGCGGGGAGGATGTAGGAGCGCGGCTGAGGTGCGGGTCGCCTTCGCCGCCTCTCTCTTCCTCCTTCTTCTTTTTCTTCCTTTCTTTATTTTTCTTTTTCTTTTTCTTTTCTCCCTTTTTTTTTTTTTTTTTTTTTTTTTTCTTCTTCTTCTTCGGCTCCGGCCCGTAGAAGCAGCAGCGGCAGCAGCGGGGCCGGCGGCACGGCGGCGCGGGGCTGCAGCGCGCGGGGCGGCGCGCCGGGCGGCGCTCGGGGCTACAGCGCGCGGGGCGGCGCGCGGGGCTGCAGCGCATGGTGGCCGGCCGCGTCGGGTTCGGGGCCGAGAAGGGCGGCGGCCGGGTCGGTGCGGGACTGAGAAGGGCGGCGGCCGGGTCGGGTTCGGGGCCGAGAAGGGCGGCGGCCGGGTCGGCTTCGGGGCGGCGCGCGGAGCCCAATGGGGGCGGCCCTGAGTTGCAGGCGAAGAAGAAGGAGAAGGAGGGGGGGTGCGGCCCCCCCCCCTTCCCTTCTTGCTGTCGGTCTCCAATTGGAAGGGGGCGCGGGCCCCAGCAGCAGCTGCCGTGGCCCTTTTTTTTTTTTTTTTTGTGTACGCACTTGTCTTGACTTGCCTCCCTTCATGGTCTTCCAGGGCTCGCGTCTTCGAGAGTTTGACTTCCTCGGGCTGGATAGACGAGGACTTCTTCGACGGGAGGAGATGCCTTTGCTTTCCTTACACTCGTGTGCGCCGTCACCGCAGCTCAAGGCGGGAAGACCTTCTGTCGTTGCTCCGTGTCTTTGTGCACGAGCGCATCACGGAAGATGGAGTCGCGGATGCGACTTACGGGATGCCGAAATTAAGCGAGAAGATTCATACTGACGAAGGGATCTCCATGAAGCTTCTGCGGCCGAGTTTGAATCTTCCGTTCCACCATTGCGATGAAGAGTTCGTGCCTACACCAGTTGTTGCCTCGAAGATATGTGCTAGGCTGACCCGATGGGGCACCGATTCTTGGCCTCGGGGAGACGTCCAGTACCTTTGCGGCTTTCGCGAGTGGATGGACGAGCTCTACGAGGTCTTTGGCGCGGAACCTGAGATGAACTTATTGGTCAAATTTCTGGCGCCGGCCCGTCGAGAGTACAGTCGTCTGGAGGGGATGTACCGCGCACTTTGTGAGCTTTGGTGTCCGGAAACTAACACCTTCCTTACTGGGGCGGGGGAGATAGGCATCTCGCTTCGTGACGTCCATATCGTTTCCGGGTGCCCCGAGGTACGGAACTACTACCAAGAGGAGGTGCCTGCCTTGAAGGATCTGCTGGACAGCAGCTATGTTCCGAGTTCTTGCCTTCTTCTGTTCAAGGCACATGCTATCATTGCGGCGCGGGATCAATCAGATCGAGTGCGTCCTTCTTCTTGGGTCGACTTTTGGTTCAGAGGCGAGTATAGGTCTCCAGCGCCTTCGGCTCACCCGATGTGGAAGATCGCTCAGATGCAGAGACCTCCGCTTCGCTCCTTTGTGAGGCCTATCGACTCCTTGGCTCGAGAGAAGCACTCAATGGAGGGGAAGCAGTGCCCCTGGGAACTCCTTGGCCTGAAACATGACAGCGAGGAGTGGCGATCGGTTTACCGAGCTGCCGGGCTGGTCATCTTCCTCTGCCGGTTCGTGCTTCCGTGTTCTGGGGAGGCTATTCGTCCGGGGACCTTCCTTGCTGCTTCCAGGATGGAGAGGGGCGAGCTCTTCAATCTAGCCCCGGCCATACTTTGCGCCTTGTATCGGGCTCTCAGCGGGACTTACTGGGACTTGTCTGGCTCAGATAAGGCCAAGGAGGAGCTTGGCCGGTCGATCGCGTTCGGACCTTTGCATTATTTGTACGGCTGGATAGCTCTGTATTTCCCGAAGGGGATCTTTGCCAGGCGCGGGCATCCAGCCGAGCTACCTTTCCTACCCGGGGTAGGAGGGATCTTGAACGCCTTTATCAGTTGGGAGCGTCCGACAGAGTGTGCTCGTACCCTTTTGAGGAGGATGGGGAGCGTCGATTTTGAATTTCTGTCGGAGCATTCGGTGCTGCCTTTGGAGAGGTCGACTGTGTATGATAACGACGGGCTCCCGGACAGTCTTTACTGAAATATGGTAAGCTGTCGTCCTGGCTACTTGGTCTGGCGCAAGGGGGACGTGGTGGAGGTGGAGCAGTACTCCCCCCATCGCTTTGCTCGCCAACAGGGGTTTCGGCAGGAAGTCCCTGGCATGCCTCAGCAGCTGCAGGGGCGTATCAGTCCACAGGAGGGTTACCGTCTGTGGGCTTCTCTCTACGCTCGCTTGACTGGCAGCAGTTTCTTTCCTGGGGCCAAATCCGGGTTTCGGGACGCCGCCACTCCGGAATACCGCAAGTGGGTTGAATGGCGAGTTTCCCCTTTACTTGCAAGTTTTCCAATCGACGTCTTGGTGAGTAGCGGGTTCAGGAATTTCTGCTTCAATCATTCTGCGGGAGTGGAGGACCGCCGCCTCCGATTGGGGCTTCAAAGAGCGCAGAGGAGCTGTAGTCGCCTTTCCAGTGCTCGTCGCGTCCCTTCTTCCGTTCCGGTGCTGGATGCCGAGCTTACTAGTGCCCCTGGGGCATCTTGTTTCCCGAAGGCCGAAGTTGAGGGTACCCCTCCTAAGAGAAGAAAAGTGTGCATTCCTCGCGGGATGGTCCCGAGAGTTCCTTGTCTGATGGAGGACGCCGAGGAGCCTGGACTTCTGAAAGATGAGGTGATTCCTCCGTCTAGGACCGCTTCGTGTGACCACACAGGTATGGTGCTCTCTTTATTTTATTTGGCCTTTACTTTCAGGAAGTTTTATCACACTGAGCATCATTTCTTCTTCTTGACTAGATTCCGTTATAGTGGTAGAGCACGGAGCGATCTCTTCAAAGGCATCGCCCGGGCACTCGTCGACTGGCGCTGCGCAAGAAGTGCCTGGGGCATGCAGGCTAGATATCCCTTCGGACGATCTGGGTTTCCTTGGACTTTGCGGGGAGAACTTCCCTAGGGGCGACATTAACCTGGACGACATCGATGTCGACGCCTTGTCTTTTGGCGAGGAGGCTGAAGTCTCGAGCGTTGACAAGCGGCATTCCCCGATGACTGTGCCCTCGTGCCCTTTGGTGGAGACGGTTGTTGCAGCGGTAACGGAGGTTTCTCCGGTTCCACCACCCTTGTTGGCACAGGCGGCTCCTGTTGCGGCTGCAGTGGGAGGGAAGGTCTTGCCTACCTACTCCGAGGCACCTCGCCCGGATTTGAGGCCGAGGAGCAGAGTCTCAGAGTTCCTTCTTGTGAGCTGCCGGCAGTATATCAAGTCGACGTTGGAGCCTTTCCAAACTGCCGGCCTTGGCGCCCTCCAGGACTGGTGGTCGACGGACGGTGCAGAGTTTTGCGCGAGCCTGGCGGAGTTTAAAGTTGACAGCTCTCTTTTCGTCGCTCAGATGAACCTGCTTGTGACTGATAGCGAGGCTTACCGATCCCGGCGGGCTTTGCTGGAGGGGAGCTCCCTTTCTGAGCTGGAGGCTGCTGAGGCGAGTCTAAGTCAGTCCGAGCATCAACTTGCGGAGGCTACGTCCAGTCTGTCGAAGGCTCAGAGGAAGGCGGAATCTACGCGCGCCTCA
The DNA here is from genome assembly GCA_947650365.1 of Chamaelirium japonicum. Taxonomy (NCBI): domain Eukaryota; kingdom Viridiplantae; phylum Streptophyta; class Magnoliopsida; order Liliales; family Melanthiaceae; genus Chamaelirium; species Chamaelirium japonicum. Next base: position 130,321,084 of record OX393549.1, read on the forward strand.
CTTCGGAAGGCGGAGTCTCGTTTGGAGCGGGCCGAGGCCGCGGAGAGCGCTTTGAAGGCGAGTCACCTGAAGCAGCAGTCGGACTTGGCAACCCGTCGCGAGCTTCTGGCTGCTCGTCCCGTGGAGCTTCAGAGAGTGGAGGCGACTAGGGAGGAGCTGCTGCACCGTCTTCAAGCTCTGGACACCTTCTTTTAATTGTGGCCTTCTTTCACAGGACTTATGCAATGTACTACCTTCGGTTCATTAATAGTATCGCCTCGTTTTGCCACATCCTTTTTATGGAACTTTGTTGTCTTTTTCTTTTGGTCGGATTGAACCTGAAGTAACTTCTCAGGCTGCCTACGTACCCCCCTAAGGGGGATCAAGTCGCACGTAGTTCAATTTTTTTTTTTTTTTTGAATAAGGGGTGTGGCCTTGCTTTAGGCATAGTACCTTTTGAGGTACTTGCCGTTGATAGGGCCGAGTGTCAGCCCTTCTGGCGTGGTGAGAAGATAGGCGCCGTTGGAGTAGACTTCCTTGACGGAATGCAGGCCATCCCATTTGGCATCAAATTTCTTCCCTCCTCGATGCGAGAGAATGATGGGGCGTTTGACCGCCAGCACCAGTTCCCCTATCTGGAATGATCGAGGACGAATCTTCTTGTTGAAGGCGCGAGAGAGCCTGGCCTGATAACACTTCAGACGCTGTTGAGCCTCGAGGCGTCTTTCATCCAGTGCTTCCAATTCTGCTAGGCGGAGCTGGGCGTTGTCGTCGCTGGTGAGGCCTTCCTGGACTGCTATCCTGAGTGACGGGATCTGGAGTTCGAGCGGAAGAACGGCTTCTACACCATAGACGAGGGAATACGGCGTTGCTTGCGTAGGCGTGCGGAAGGACGTCCGGTAAGCCCATAGTGCTTCGCCCATGCGCTCATGCCAATCTTTCTTTGTCTTCGAGATGGTTTTCTCCAGCAGCTTGCACAGAGTCTTGTTGAAGGCTTCTGCTAGGCCGTTGGCCGGAGCGTTGTACATCGTCGAACAATTCTGCTTAATGTTGTACAATGCGCAGAATTGGCTGACGGCAGCATTTTTGAACTGCTTCCCGTTATCTGTTACGATGTAGCGGGGGACTCCATAGCGGAAGATGATATCATTCTGGATAAAGCTGATGACGGAGTACTTTGTAACTTCCCTCAATGGTATTGCTTCAGCCCACTTGGAAAAGTAGTCCGTTGCCGCCAAGATATAGAGATGTTGCTTGGATGACTTGGGCAGAGGACCGACGATGTCGAGACCCCATCCGTCGAAAGGCCAAGACGCGATTGTTGGGTGTAAAGGCTCCGGAGGTTGACGGATGTAGTCCCCGTGCATTTGGCAAGCTTGACATCTTCTCGCATACTCCAAGCTGTCTTTGATCATGGCAGGCCAGTAGTATCCCATCCTTCTGACGCGGAAGTGAAGCTTCGGACCGGACTGGTGCGATCCACAGATCCCAGCGTGTACTTCTTCTAGCGCGGCTTCCGCTTCCTCTTTTGCGAGGCACCTCAGGAGTGTGCCGTCATAGCTTCGTCGGTACAGTTCGCCATTGAAGTGGTAGAACCTTAGAGATCGTCGACGGATGTCACTTTTGCGCTTCGGATCTTCGGGGAGTTTACCATGAACGAGATACTCCACAAACGGTTGCCTCCAGTCTTGTTCTTTAATCTCGAGGACATGCACCGCGTTGGTTTGAACCGGTATTTCGGGCGGACCCTCTTCTTTGGTGATCACGAATCTCCTGCAGACGGGAACGACGAGCGAACGTTCATCTGGAAACGGGAGTGTAGCCGCCAGATTTGCGAGTGCGTCAGCCTGCTGGTTGAGGTTTCGGGAAACATGCTGAATGGAAGCAGCCTTGAGTTTTTCAAGGAGCTTCACAGCTTGCACGTGCAACGGTACCAGGTCTTCTTTGTTGACTTCGTATGCCCCCAGGACTTGCTGGATCACGAGTTGAGAGTCGCCAAAGATCTCTAGTCCTTGAAGCTTCATTTCGTCGGTCAGTTCGAGACCAATGAGTAGGGCTTGATATTCTGCCACGTTGTTGGAACATGCTTCCGAGAGTAGGAATGAGAAGGGGAGTATTTCGTTGTCCGGAGTGACAAAGATGACTCCGGCTCCCGCTATGTCTTGCCTAGCTGTGCCGTCGAAGAACATTTTCCAGGATGGGGCGACGTCGACGGAGAACACTTCTTCATCTGGGAGATCTTCTGATAACTCCCATTCTGCCGGGAGGGGGTATTCTGCGAGGAAGTCCGTGAGGGCCTGCCCTTTAACCGCTTTCTGTGGCACGAAGGTGATGTCGAATTCAAGTAGCAGCAGGGCCCACTTGGCCAGACGTCCGGAAAGCACTGGTCTCGACATGATGTATTTGAGTGGGTCAGCGTTCGAGACGAGTCTGATGGTGTGAGCGAGCATATAGTGTCACAGCTTTTTTGTGGCAAAGATGAGCGCTAAGCAGACCTTCTCGATTGGGGAGTAATTCAGCTCTGCGCCGACGAGAGTGCGACTTAAGTAGTAGCAAGCTGTCTCCACGCCAAGTTCATTGTTCTGGGCCAGGAGTGCCCCCAAGGACTGCTCTTGGGCGGCGATGTAGAGGATGAGCGGCCTCCCTTGGACCGGTGCTGATAGGACTGGCGGCTTCAGTAGATATGCTTTGATGTTTTGGAATGCTTCTTGGCAAGCTTCATCCCATTTGAACGGCGCTCCTTTCTTCATGAGGCGACTAAAAGGGTGGCACTTTTCGGCCAGGTTGGCGATGAATCTTCGGATATACGCCAAGTGCCCCTGGAGGCCTCTGAGGTCACGCACTGTCTTTGGTGCGGGCATATTGACGATAGCATCAATTTTGGATTGATCTATCTCAATGCCACGATGTCGGACGACGAAGCCGAGGAACTTGCCCGAGGAGACTCCGAACGCGCACTTGAGCGGATTCATGCAGAGTTGGTACCTTCGAAGTCGTTTGAAGATTAGCTCGAGATCTTGTAGATGTGCCGATTTCTTCTTGGATTTCACCACGAGGTCGTCGACATAACACTCCACGTTTTGATAAAGAATGTCGTCGAAGATTTTCTGCATAGCTCGCTGGTAGGTGGCTCCCGTGTTCTTCAAGCCGAACGGCATTACCTTATAGCAGTAGATTCCTTTCGGTGTGCGGAATGCCGTGAGCTCCTCGTCCTTGGGTGCCATCCGAATCTGATTGTAGCCCGATGATCCGTCCATGAAAGTGAGCACCTCGTGACCTGTCGTCGCGTCGACCGTTAGCTCCGTGATTGGCAAGGGGAAGTCGTCCTTTGGACATGCGTTGTTCAAGTTTCTGAAGTCCACGCACACTCGGATTTGGCCGTTCTTCTTTTTGACTGGGACGACGCTAGAGATCCACGTCGGGTACTTGACCTCTCGAATGAAGCCGGCTTCGATCAACTTGTTAACTTCGCCTTCTATTTGGGGTACCAGTTCTTGTCGGTAGCGTCTTTGCCCTTGCTTGATAGCGCTGGCTCCGTGTTTGACGCTGAGCTGGTGCACTGCAATTTTTGGATCGAGGCCCGGCATCTCCTTGTAGGACCATGCGAAGACGTCTCTGTATTCTTTAAGCAGTTTGACGTATGCGGCTTCTTCCTCAGAAGTCAAGAGCGTGCTGACGAATGTAGGCCGAGGCTCCGTTTCCGTGCCCAAGTTGATTTCCTTCAAGTCATCAATGGTGGACTGCCCCCCTTCTTCGAGGACTGGCGGGGCATCGGGCAACTCGTTGTCCGAAGTAGAAGTTGCACCGTTGCCTGGATCCATAATGGAGATATGATGGGCGGCAGCCATGGGTGGGTGGGTGGGTGTCGAAACGAAGTCCTCGATTGGCATCCCCAAACGATCGAATGCCGACTTCTTCTTTGATTGTTTGACTGGCCCGAGCCTTTCGAAGACAGATGTGCATTTTCGATTCGACCAGTCTTTACCGCCTCTGGTTTGCTTCCGGAACAAGGCTTGGCATCGAGCCCGTCGTCGTCTTCTCCTACTTTCTGGATGGCTGAGGTAGGTAGAGAGTGCATCGGAGATTGTCGATCCTTCAGTTGCTTCATCTACCGTCCTTGCCTCGATGTAGTTTGAGGTGAAGGTCCTCTTTGCTGCGGTTCTGATGACCAACGGAGCTTGACTGGAGCCGATGCCTCGACGGTTCGGGGGAATTTGTTCTCCGTTTTGAAATAGCCGAGCTTGAGTTCTCGTCATCCCATGTGGAGTTGCTGCTGGTGGGAGTGTGCCCATGGCGCTTTCCTTGTTGTAGCCAGCTCTGAACAGTAACTGGGCAGCATTTTGCCCCCAACTCCCTTCTGGCTTGAATCCGAGTTGCTCGAGGTCTGCCGATTCGACGGGTCTACTTGGGTCCGGAGCTTGCGTCAGACTAGGTAGTGGCACCGTCATTTCTTGCAGAGTGATGACATTGGCCTGAGATAACGACGGGGCCAACTTCTTTGTCGGAGTAGGAGGCGATCGCTCGGATTTTCGGAGCTACTGAGGCACGAGACGCAGGATAGGCACCGTTTGGATTGGCAACGGGGTATGTTGCGTTGCTCTTGGCTCGGAGCTGATGCGCATCCTTTGCCCAGGTTTCGGCATTCCTTGGACCTTGAGTCTTGCCTCGTCAGAGGGTGGCACCGGATTCGCGGGAAGTGGAGTCTTGTCCTTCTTTTCTTCTTCAATTTTCTGGACTCGAGGAGCTTTAGCTGGAAGAACTTCCGCGACCGGTCCCTTTGCTTGGTAGAACTTAGCGTCGGCCAGGTGTGCCTCGGCCTCGTTGAATGGCTTGTCGTCCGCAACTATGCACCTTTCCACGCCTTCTTCGTAGTACTTGAGGCACTGGTGCCAGGTGGATACCACGACGCCGTTCTCGTGCAGCCATGGTCTTCCTAACAGGAGACGATATGATGTCTGGCAGTCGATGATGTGGAAGAGGACCGTTGTATCCAGCGGGCCAATGGAAAGCTTCAAATGAATGATTCCGACAGTGGACTGTCCGCCCTGGTTGAACCCTTGAATGACCAACTGACTTGGCGAGAGCTGGTCGTCGGTGATGCCGAGTTGCCGCATCGTCTGGATAGGCATGATGTTGACGGCGGAGCCACAGTCCAACAAGATTCGGTTCACCGGCTTCTCCTTGATGTATCCCGAGACGTAAAGAGGCCGGTTGTGTAATCGCGTCCCGAGTTGCAGGTCCTCGTCTGAAAAGGTTATCGTTGCATCACACGAGGCTACAGCTTTGTGCTTCTGGTCGTCCTTCCTCTTCCTCTTGTAGCTATCCAGATCGGCCAAGGCCGCAGCCATTGCCAGGCGAGCCTTCTTCGGGAGATGCAAAGCTTCTACGAGTGGTATGTGCAGGATTGCTTCGTCGTGAGAGGCGGTGCCCCCTTCGTCGGAATCGTCTCCCTCGTCGGTGGAGTCGCCTTCTTTAGAAGTCTCGCCTTTGTTCTCTTCTTCCGCCACTTCATGGACTTCGACCATGCAACAAGACACCTTGACGTGTTGGTCCACTGGGAGGAAGTGATTCGGGAAGAACTCTTGCAAAGTTGTCGGCTCTGGAAGGCTCTACTGAAGGATATCGTCTTGGCTTGCTGGCGGCACTTTGAAAGCCTTCCTCCCCGGAGCCTTGCTCTTCTTCTTGTAGGTCTTCTGCTTGGTGAATCCCCTCATCACACGGTCTTGCTTGAGTTTCTTTTCTTGCCATGGCTTTCGTCGCCGTGGTAGCATGACCCATGCTTCTTCGTCAGTGGATTCCCCTTCGCTAGGATGACGGTCGATAGCAGCAACTGGTTCCCTCGAAGGTACTTGTTCTTCTGGAGGCTCTACTGGCTTGTCTTCTGATTCCCAGCCAGTGGGCTTGATTTCGTCGATCGAAACGGACGGAGGCCTTGAGTAGAGGATGTAGTAGTCGAATTTCCTCGAAGGCTGGCCCAGCAGACCGACTTCTGGATCTCCCTGCTCGTATCTTTTCTGGAGAACGTATTGGGACGTAGCATTGCTTGGAAGAGGTGCTTGCTCTTCTTGAGGCTCTACTGGCACGTATTCCGATTCCCAGCCGATGGGCTTGATTTCGTCGATCGAAACGGACGGAGGCCTTGAGTAGAGGACGTAATAGTCGAACTTCCCCGAAGGCTGGCCCAGCAGACCGACTTCCGGATCTCCTCGCTCGTATCTCCTTTGGAGCGCTCGTTGGGATGCAGCATTGCTTGGAAGAGGTGCTGGCGTGAGCGATGATTGCCCCCAGGGCAGCGGTGTTTCCTCCTCGATGAGTGCGGGAGTACGTTGATGTCGCTTTGAGACTTTCTGCTGGGAAGTTGACTTAGCGATTGGTGCTTGACGGTTGATGCGCAATTTGGGCATGCTTCGTCAAGCGGCAACGAGTACCGGCAAGAAGGAGCCGAAGGTGATGGACGTCATGTTGGCCGTAGCAACCTCCCCGGAGTCGATCTCTATCTTTCCTTGCTTTGCGAGCGCCATGATTCTTTCCTTGAAGACGAAGCATCTTTCGATGGGATGACTCACCATCCGGTGGTATTTGCAGAAGAGAGGGTCGTCGACGCGATGCATCTGCTCGGGCCTCTTCGAAGGAGGGAGCTCTATCATCTTCTCTTGCAGCAGTTGGTCGAACATGGAGGAGACTTCCGAGTCTGGGAAAGGGTACTCCTTGGCTTCGAGCTCCTCTAGAGTCATCCTTTGTCTCGGAGGCGGAGGCGGCAGTATGGCGGCGCCCTTCTTCTGATCTGGCTTGCCACCGATCTTGAGCGGCTTGGAGCCTGAAGCGACGTCAGCAACATTGACTTGTTTCGGTTTCGTTGCCGGTGGCTTGTCCTTCTTTTCTATCTTCAAGAAATCCTTGTTCTTCGATTCCCCACGATTTGCTAGGTTGAGTTCCATGTCATGAGCCCGAGTTGCGAGTTCTTCGAAAGACCGAGGCTTGATACCTTTGAGGATGTAGAGCAGACTCTAGTGCATGCCTTGGGTGCACATCTCGATGGCCGAGTCTTCAGACAAGCGGTCTCGTGAATTCAGTGCGAGGTTCCTCCACCTGTCGATGTAGTCGATCACTGGCTCATCCTTCCTTTGCTTGACGGCGGTGAGTTCGGTCATACTGACTGTTCGTCTGGTGCTGTAGAATTGATTGAGGAACTCCCTCTCCATCTGATCCCAGCTGTCGATGGTCCCTGGAGGAAGGTCAACATACCAGTCAAAGGCATTACCTTTGAGGGTGCGGACGAACTGCTTCACCATCTCGTCGCCATATGTACCGGCATTATTGCAGGTCTCGATGAAGTGGGCAACGTGTTGTCTTGGATTTCCCTTTCTGTCGAAGTACTGAAACTTGGGTGGCTGGAACCCGACTGGGAAGCGTAGCTGCTGGATCCTCGCGGTGTAGGGCTTCGAGTATGCTGCCGTGATCGGAGGAAGGCTACTGCCGTGGGAACGCATCATGTCGGCTATCAACGCTTGGACTTGCTGAGCATTCATCGTTGCCGTTGCCGGAGGTTGAGTGGCCACCGAGGCTGGCGTCGGGGAGATGACTTCCACTGGGACGGGAGCCGAGGAGAGCGCTGGAGTAACTGCTTGAATCGTCGGAACAACCTCTTGTGGAGCGAGAGTTGAAGACGGAACTTGAGCGGCTACTGGAGAAGCGATGGGTTGGCCGACTGGTGAAGCATCCTTTGCGCTTAGCTTTTGGAGCAGAGTGTTGATGTGACGATCCTTCTCCTCCATTAGTCGAGTAATTTGCGCCATATGCTCGCTCATCTGCATGACTTGTAGCTGAAGAGCGGACGGAGGGTGGTGACTGAGAACATCTCGGTGTTGCATGTTCGCATCCTCGCCGTCATCATCAGAGATGTAGTTACGCCGACTTGCTTCTGGCTGATGATTGACGTTTGCCCCCTGCAGAGGAGGTGCAACGTCTGCCGGAGAACCCGAACGGGCTCGGGGTTGGGGCTGGTCCTCCCCAAACTTCTGGACATGGACTCCAGGATCGAGGCTCGTTTCTTCAAGCACCAGGGCCTCGTCGGCGCTTTGGCGAGCATCTTCGGTAGTAGCTTCTGGCACGAAGACGTCCGCGAGAGTCCGTGTACGCCGAGTGTAGACGCGCACCATTGGAGGAGCATCACCCTCCGGATTTACTGGATCACCGTGTCGGAGTAGAGGAGACTCGACGATTGGTGAGAGGCTTGGAGCAAACACATCGTTGTTCGTTCCGGCCATTGCAAACTTCAAGCAGCTTCTTCAGCCGTACGGATGAAAGGAGAAGAGGTCCCACCGGGCGTGCCAGAAATCTGTGGATGCGGAAAAAAGCGCGGGTCGTCTTTATTGCGAATCACACGAGATTACAATTATGGCCGGGACCCGGGTGGCTCGGGTGTAGCGAGTCCGGGTTGCGGTGAGTTTTGATCAGGGGATTGTGGGAAAGATCTTCTGGGGGATCCCTTTGATCCGCGTCTCCACGTGGTGTTCGTGCGAGAGCTCTGAAGGGGCTGCCCAGGACTGGGGTTTTACAGGGAGAGGGTTTTGGAGAGGCTAAGGAATGTCCACCGTTGCTTTGTCCCTTCCGTGCTTCGCGCTTTCTCGGCTAGGGGGTTTTCGGCTTCGTTCCTCGGTCTTCGCGTCTTCCTCGTTCCTTGCTTGACCTCGGTGTCCTTGATCGTCGGTTCGCGGCGTCGATCGAGCTTTTGGCCTTGGCTTTGGCTTTGGCTTTTTGGCTTTGACTTGGCTCCGGCGTGGCTCTGGCTCTTGCTTTGCTTCGGCGCTTGCACTTGGACGTAGCTGGGAGAGACTTGCAATGCTTTCGTTCTTCCGGACTTCGCGTCGTATCGGCTAGAACGTGCGGTGCTTTTGCTCGTGGCCGGCGTAGTCGCTTGGCTTTGGCACTTGCGTTGCTTTGGCGCGGGCTTTACTGGGGCTTTGCTTTGGCTTCTTGCGTTGGCTTTAGCTTCGGCGTCAACTCGATCTTCTTCTTCGAACGACGTGGGCTACTTCTTCAGTGCTTCGACGATTTGCGTGTAGACTGGACTTCTCTTCTTCTCCGGGCTTCTTTGGCGTGATCGGAGTTGAAGAATGCTTTCGAAGATGGTGGGGGTAGCACCGATCCCCGTGCGACGGTTGTGGCGTCGGCTTTTGTTGATGAAGACGACGAGGGTAGCGACGGTCTCCGTGCGACGGTTGTAGCGTCGACTTTTGTTGATGAAGACGACGGGGTAGCGACGCTTCAGACGATCTGCTCTAGGCTTTCTTCTTCGTGGATGGGGCAGGCGTTAGTCGAAGACGACGGGGTGATGACACTTCGCTTCTCTCCTCCGGGCTTTGGGGCTTGATCGGGATCGAGGATTTGTTGGAGCCGACGGGGTAGTGCCGCTCCTCTTCTTCTCCGGGCTTTTGGGCTTGATCGGAGTCGAAGCTTGTTGGAGACGACGGGGTAGCGACGGTCTCCGTGCGACGGTTGTAGCATCGACTTTTGTTGATGAAGACGACGGGGTAGCGACGCTTCAGACGATCTGCTCCAGGCTTTCTTCTTCGTGGATGGGGCAGGCGTTAGTCGAAGACGACGGGGTGATGACGCTTCGCTTCTCTCCTCCGGGCTTTGGGGCTTGATCGGGATCGAGGATTTGTTGGAGCCGACGGGGTAGTGCCGCTCCTCTTCTTCTCCGGGCTTTTGGGCTTGATCGGAGTCGAAGCTTGTTGGAGACGACGGGGTAGTGCCGCTCCTCTTATTCTCCGGGCTTTTGGGCTTGATCGGAGTCGAAGCTTGTTGGAGACGACGGGGTAGTGCCGCTCCTCTTCTTCTCCGGGCTTTTGGGCTTGATCGGAGTCGAAGCTTGTTCGAGACGACGGGGTAGTGCCGCTCCTCTTCTTCTCCGGCCTTTGCTTCTGGCGTCTTCGGAGTCGAAGGGTTCTTCTTCTCCGAGCTTTCTTCTTCGTGCACGGAGTCGAAGGGATGATCTTCGTGTGCAAGGGTCTTCACGTTGATGAGGACTTTCAGTAAGCCGATCCCTCGGGACAGGCTTGACTGTGCCTCGTGAAGCCTTGGGTCGATGAAGAAGCGTCTCCTCTTCTGCAGAGCTCTGGCGTTTCGTCTTCAATTTCCCGACCATTTTTTCCTTCCCCCACCCCCTCTATTTATAGGCAAAGAGGTGGGGAGAGAGATATGGGAACTTTTTAATTTTAAATCCCTTTTGTATCTCTCTCATAATTACCCGGATTTTATTCATCCATTGATGAGGGGAATAACATTTAGTTGTTTTCCTTTTCTGGCGGGTGCAATTATGGCTGGATTTTGCGCACGAAATCGATGGCGATCGGGCGCTTCGTCTTGTGCGTCGGATCGAGGGATCGGCGCAGATCCGCGTGTGTGCAGACGTCATACGCTACCTCCCCCCGCGCATGGTGGTATTTCTTTCCTTTTCTTTCTTTTCTTTCCTTTTCTTTTCTTTCCTTTTCTTTTCTTTCCTTTCTTTTCTTTCCTTTTTCTTTTCTTTCTTTTTTTTTCTTTCCTTTTTTTCCCTTTCCTTGCAGGGCCGGCCGGCCCCCCATGGGGTTCGGGTCCTACTAGGGCCGGCCCCATGTGGCTCGGGTCCTAGTAGGGGCCGGCCCCATGGGGTTCGGACCCTAGTAGGGGCCGGCCCCCCCTTGGCGCATAGGGTCCGCTCCTCTTTGCCAGGTGCGAGTCGGGTCTGCGTGTCGGGTTTGCATCCGCGTCGGCACACGTAAGTCGGGTTCGGGTCCGACGAAATTCGTGTGTCTACACCCGCGTAGCCACCTAGAGTGCGACACGAGTTGAACTCTAGTGATCCTAAACTTATGTTACTCCCTCGTAACCCTGTTCTCTACTATACTCCGATAATCCTTAGTCCCTCCTATTACTAGTGCCATGATACGACTCGGGCGGTGGGGAGCACCGTCAGATCCCGATCGATCATCTGACTAGGGTTTGATAACTTGTCATCTATAACACCACACACCTTCCAGTGCTATGCCTAGCATCCGGAACATCATCAGTCATACTGACAACCACCAGGCCTGGGTTAACTGTGTCGACAGATTGACTCATCAAAACGTACCCATCCAACACTGGACGTCAGATAACCTATAGGGATTACATGTCACTCAAGCGACAGCCAGGTAACCCAACGTACCGTGGTATTGGACTATGGAAGATCCACACATGTTGGCACATCAAAGCACCACACAACTGGTTGGCCCAGTGTACATGGTCCCTCAGGGTTAAGGACAGATTATCTATAGTAGTAAGACGGTTTCTGCACTAGTGTCTGAATTACTGAATTGTGCACCATCTTGGTTCCTGTTCAACACGATCATCGTGTTTGGTCAGGTGAATGAGAATCCCACGTTCCCGTGGTGGAGACTTCACCACATCCTCTACCTGCCAACAGTTTGTTCTCGGTGAAGCGACCGACATCACCTAAGCTGTGAACTAGTTCTAGGTCTACATAGAACTGGTCCACTGGGTCTCCCAAGCATGGATCCTCTATGCGCCTCAGTGGCCTACTGTGTTCCCTAGGGTCCTTTTATTATATAAGTATTATCATATACCAGAGTAGTATTCTAATTAAAGCAATAACCAAAGTCATCTTTATTAATGTTAATACAGAAATTCCACGCTAAGGACACACGAGCTACAACACCTTCCACACGGCGATGGGAACACACTTGGTGTGTACAAAGTGAAGTAGGGAGAAACAAAGTAGAAAAGAAAAGAAAAGCTTGAACCTAAGAAGTAACTAAGATAGAAGGTGACTAAGATCTCTTTCAAGACCTTAGATGCATGCTTCTAAGCGTAATATACCTAAAACATTCAAACTAAAAAAAACTCCCAAAGGATAGATCAAGATCTAAGTGTTTGATGATACCTTAGATCCTTCACTAAACTTTGACCTCTCTTACTTGTATGATCACAAGGAGTTAGAAGACTCTCAAATGACCATGCAAGTAGTGAGTCTAGCCTCCATAGTCTTGAACTAGGCTAGAAGATTGAAAAGAGGAGGAAAAGTTAAAGAAGAAAGGTGATGGAGTGCAAGGGACAACTCACTAAACCTTAAAACCCTCTTCTAATTTTTCTCCCAAACCAAAAGACTCATTAGTAGCTGAAAGGTGTAGGGGTGGGCTATTTACAGCCCAAGGGAGCCCTTAGGTGGATGGATAAGATCAAGAGATTAGCCTTTATCTTTAAGGGGCTATCTCAGTCAAGTCGTGCGCACTACCCTACAGTCATGCATACGACCACACATATTGGAAGATGATTGTTGAGCCTACCGACTTAACCCTTCCAGTAAATTCTAGACCGGGTCGTGTGTGCAAATTTAAAGTCATGCGCATAACTTTCTAATGTGTCTCCATGCTATAGGACCATCCCATATAGGGGCTAAGGTGAACATCAAATATATGGTGTGTGACCAACTAGGATCGTGCGCATGACTTGTGAAAGTCGTGTGCACAACTTAAGTCTGACAGAACACTAATTTGAGCAAAATAGTTTAAGACAAAGTAATGCGCACGACTATGAAGTCATGCACACGACTTTAGTCTCATAGAGAGGACTTATGCCCACCTCTAGACTAAGACACAGTCATATGCACGACTTGTGAAAGTTATGCGCACGATTAGCCTACTAAATACACACTAAGTATAGGTCTTTGGCTCTTGTTCTGAACAAGATGAAATGCTGAAGTCTAATAGGCTCATGTGGTCATTTCTTGTCTAAAATAGATGCCCATACATCTTTAACATTTAAATTGAAATAAACATGCATGTAAGAACTAAAACGGTAAAAAGATCGAAGAAAACTATATTATGTGTGTGTTTGCTAGTCATGCACCCAAATCCTAATCACCAAAGCAAAAAGTCTTATTCCAAAGATTTTAGAAATATACCTTTCATGCCTAAGCATGTGGAAAAGGATGATAGTAATGGTTTTGACTGCAATGGTACTCTTTATCGTAATAGAGCCAAACCTAACTCTACCCTTCCAACTTTAGCTTGCAGCTACTTACTATACTGGTAAAGTAGGTTTGTTTAAGTCGTTAAAAACTAAGGATAATATAAGTAGACCTAATACCTAGACACATAGCAGTTGGTCATGGAGGCCAGAAGTTCTCAGAGAGAGTCCTATACATCCCTTATTTTTAGTAGAGGGTTATTTATGTAAGTATGTGCAGTCTAAGTCATGATAACCTAGACCTAGACCCTGGTCATGCCACGCTCTCACTGAGATGGCACCACGCTAGCAATTTAATGTTCAATGAAGTATCACGACCCACAACTTACATAATTTTCATGCCAACAAAAGCTAGCATCCGACTGCCTGGACTACCTCTAGAGCGGTCACCATCGGACTTCTCTTATTGGTCGCATCAACTGTGTATTGAGGTTGTGTTACCATTGAACAAAAAAATGCTATGGGTGTCGTTCAATGCTGAGCTTAGCCTAAGGTTAACACTAATGTGGGGAAAGATAGTAAGAAAACATGTAAACACTCAATCAAATTTAGAGTCCGACCTCTGAACTTGAACACAAAGCATTGCGACATCTCTATTTTCCTTTGCAAGCGTTCTGGATCCAGAGCAAGCATCTGTGCACAATCTCTTGGTGTCACAATGAAGTTGCCATCATCGCAAACACTCTTTTCCAAGTTTTTCTGTCCTTCAGGGTTTCGCGTGTCCTCCAATGGTAATGGATCTTTAGTTCCACTAAAGCCATCATCTTTATTCTGTTAATGAAAAAGCTAGTATGCTCTGAGCAAGTGCTCGTTCGTACACAATTTTCTAGGAAGAAGAATATACCAAAAATAAATAATTGTCTGGCAAATCAAATTGTGGCAAACTTCCACACACATGTTCAATATGGCCTAAATTAAACCACGATTATATAGTCCAGATAAATTAAATCTAGGGTTTGACCTCCAAATTCAAGCAAATTAGCATATCCAGATATTTATAGGAAGAACACGCCCTCTTAGAAGATCATACAAAATAATAAATATTTCTGCATATGCATGCAACTACATGCTACTCCTATGATGGCACATGTGACCTACGTGCTCACATGATGGTTTTATAAAATAAATCATGAAACAGACATCATTAAAGAAGCTCTGATACTAATTATTGAAATAAATCCAATGGATCAGGATCATAGTGGAAGCGAAAGTTCAATATGAGGATCGTAGATTGTGCATGTTCTATATTAAAATTCATATAAACCAAACATCATGTGTGTATGGATTTGGCATTGAACCCTAACGATGATCTAACGAATCAAATTATACTAGATCTAAGGTTTAGATGATCATACCTCTGTGCTGATCTTTTAACCAAGGAGAATTTTTTTTTTGTCGTTGAGATCCTTGTGGCATTGATCTCCCTCAAGTTCACCCGATCACACAAGAATACTGGATCCTTGCGAAGCGATCTCTGAGTACCTCATAATTGCGAGCCTTCACCCCCCCCCCCCCCACCCACCCCTCTTTCTCTCTCTCTCACAAGGAAGCAAAGTATGATAAGCTGGGTGTCCAAAATTTCAAAAGGAGCAACCTTTTTCCATGCACCCTCTCTCACCCTCTATAGGCCATTCCCACAACCCTTGCGTATGCAAGTTGTGGCCGTCCCCCCATTGGCCTTGCATCCACTTGTGTATGCCCATAGTGGCCAACCCCTTATGGCTTGCGCATGCACATAATGGTTGGCCCATATGGCTTGCGTATGGCATAGTGGCCGACCCCTATTGCCTGGCGTATGCACATAGTGGTCAGCCACATTATGTGGAGAGAAGCCCTAATTCGACTAGGGTCCTCTCACATGCCAATAAGGAACACATGAGGGGTACCTCCAGTAATTCCACTATTCATTGGGTTGCCCCTAGAAAAAATAGGATGCCCTTAGCAAAACTTATTAGCTCACTTCTATCATGTTCTAGTGCTATGCACATATGAAGTAAGGCCCACATGAAAAAGGGGGTGTATCTAGTATATCTCCTATTACTCTGGGTGCCTTTAGTAAATATACTAACCTACCACATCTCCACGCTTTAGTGCTTTGCACACATGGGTATAGGACAATTAGGGTTTCTGGTAATTGACTTCATTTCTAGTGTTTTATGAGATAGGGAACTAGTAAAAAATCTGAACATAATGTGGATAAGGTGAAACTTTAGGGACTGAGGATCATGGCTTCCAACTAAACTCGACTAACACACTATTTAAGAGTACCATTAGTCTTATAAGCCCGGTTAACATGCGTAGCCACCAAGAGTGCGACACAGGCTAAACTCTAATTCCCCCAGACTTATTATACTCTTTCGCATACCCCTGGGCCCTGCTCAACACTTAGCATTGGTAATACGTTGTCCTCCACATAGTGCCATGAATCAACATGAGTGGTGGAAAGCACCGTCAGACTCGAGTGATCATCTTACTAGGTTTTATCCAGGTTGACTTATTTCAATGCACCTTTGGTCGCTTTGGCCAAGCAACCGAATCTGGTCAACAATTACACTATTGACCACTAGGCCTTGGTTTAATACAATGTAAGTCAAACCAAGGAACGTACCTCACGGTAGGGATATTGATGGCCTACAGGAGTGGCATACCGATGTAACGCCAGTCGGATAACCCAGCACACTGCAGTATTAGATCACGAGTGGATCCTTCATAAGTTAGTGTACCAAAGCACCACGCAACCAGTTAGTCCACGAAACATGGTTCCTCGGATTAAGGACCGACTATCCTAAGCAGAAACACAACTTAATACACTGATATCTGCTTATCAATCTATACACCATGTTGGTTCTGTTCGGCTATAGATAATGTACTTGGTAATAACCATGGTGGAGACACCCACACTCTATCATACCAACACGTTATCCTGATGAGGCAACCAACCTAATTAGAGCCGTTGGTGCAAAAAATGGCTAAGGCTAGCCTACATACACACAACCCATCAAAAAGTAGGTCAGCAGAGACCCATATCTGTAGAGGCCCACGAGGATAGCTCGTAATCCACCAACAGGATAATAGAGGCCATATTTCCAAGGTTCACGAGCACAGCTCGTGGCCCGCTAGCAGACCAGCAAAGGCCTGTACTATCGGAGGCTCATGAAGACAGCTCGTGGCCCATTTAGAAGTCCACACGTGAACCAACCGCAAAACACCACATGAACCAATTGTAGAATTACATGCGAGCTCCACTATTTTTAGGAAGGCAACATCTATAAATTCACCTTAAATCAATAAAAGAACTTTTTGGCTATTGAAGTATTTACAGCCTTGTGTGGAGTGGCAGAGTTTTGTGTCCAAGCTGATCAGATTTAAGATCACGTCTCATTCTCCAAGCTTCTATTTCTATCTCTTCTTCACTTCTTTGTACAAGCCTCCCCCTGCTTGTCGAGGGATAGCTTAATGTTTAATAGAGATCGTGGATTAAAGGTTGCGACTTATGGTACAAAGACACAGACTTTGGTCGAACTTCGTTACCAACTCTCTGTGCAATTTCTCCACTCTTTACTTTGCTTTAATTTTATAACTCTATAATCAATTGATTGTTGGTGGGATTAAGCGACGGAAAAGATCCCCACAAGAGCTGAGAACTATTTAGGCTTACGTATGACTAGTCCACTAAATCTCCTACTCAGATGAATTACTATGTTGCCATGACTCCTTGTTCTGTAAACAGAATACGTAACAAAATGCGTACCGAGACATAATTATAGTCAAACTATCAACTATTTATAGATAATCTAGAGTTTTACAAGCCATTGACCATATCAAACTCAACAGAAGGAGGGAAGAGAGAAAGAAGAAGAATAAGGAGGAAGAAAAAAGAAGCAATAGGAAGGAAGAAGGGAAGAGGGAGTGGAGGTTTATCTTTGGATTCTCCTTCAAGTTCATACAGGTCTTCATCCGGATTTTTCGACGTGTTTACCTCGGCTTATACTTTGGCTGGTTTTCATTGATCTCTTGGTAATCCTCCGATATATCTCTGTATCTCTCGGGCGGATTGTTCTCTACTCTGTGGGCGTTTCTATGAGGGTTTGCGGGGTCCGAAAAACGGTGACTACTACATGTTGTATTATCTTGCTAGTGATAATTCAAATCCTTGATTGTCTGGTGAGTATGTGGTGTCCGTTAACACTGTATCACTGTATCGAATTCTCAATGTGGTGTGCGATATCTACATAGCTCCAATCCTTAAACTTTTGAGCACCATCCAGAGGGTTTTCACTGTGGAACAAGTTGGTATCAGAGAGGCAAATTTCACGACAATGTGACTATTCTCTATTTTGATTTAAGTATGTTTAATTGGTTGAAACCCTCTTTAGGGTATTAGAACCAATTTTGATTGTCATATTGCATGTCCTGGCACCCAGAAGTTCCTTAATTTTGAAACGGTCGAGCCTTTTGAACCTTACGGAAAGCATAGTCTCACTGCCTGACTCATCTTTTCCATCATAAGGGTTATCTTCTAATTTTCTTATTGTGCTAAAAATAATCACCAAGCTCTAATTTAATATTACTAAATGGATAATCTTGGTCATCTCCTGGCATCATCATTTGCATGAGTGTATCGCATCACCGCTCCCTCCCTTTGTCTCCTCCCTTCTTTTGGATCTTCTTGAGAAATCACATGGTTCTTGTTCTACCCAACATGTCCAGATGATGAATGTCAGTTGTTTCTGTTAAATTATTTTTGAAAGTCACCAAGTCATTACTAGTTATGTTAATAGTAGTGAGTGTTTACCATGCAATTTATTGCCTGTAATCTAATCAATCAACCCTATCAACCGAAATTTCTGGCAGCAT
The DNA here is from genome assembly GCA_947650365.1 of Chamaelirium japonicum. Lineage (NCBI taxonomy): Eukaryota > Viridiplantae > Streptophyta > Magnoliopsida > Liliales > Melanthiaceae > Chamaelirium > Chamaelirium japonicum. The sequence continues at coordinate 130,338,931 of OX393549.1, forward strand.
TTAGTCTTAAATTTTCAGCTTACTCCAACTTCTATTCAAATGTGGTCGAGGATAGTCCGATGGAACCATCTGCTCTTCTGCGGTCGCTGTTTGTTTGAGTCCCCTCAATTCCCCCATCATAACCGTTGGATCAAACATAGTGGGATTCACCTGCCACCGTGCCTACTATCGGCTGGCTGTGCTGCCTTGTCTTGTCCTGGGGCCCACACTGAAGGAGTCACAGACGAGCTGTTGGGGTGGTGGTTGCGCCGTTTTTTACCCGTTACTACGCGTGTCACCAAAGATACGGCCGACTGTCCTCAGGCCAATAAGCACTACCTTGGGTTTTTCTGACTCCCACTCCATTTTTATATCGAAATTGGATTTGCACCCCCACTATTCTAAAAAATTGACTTAACCCCTCCATCCTTTAAATGTGGTTGTTTTTTATTGAATTACATCCCACTTTAATGTCAAAATTTGAGTTACACCCCCACTTTTAACAGGTCGCTCATGGTCAAGTGAATGACTCGGGGGTTAATTCAAATTTTTTGAGAAATGGCGGTGTAACTCAAATTTTGACATAAAAATGGGGTTGAGAAAAAAAAAACCCAAGAATGAAAGCACACGAGAGAGAGAGAGAGAGAGAGAGAGAGAGAGAGAGAGAGAGAGAGAGAGAGAGAGAGAGAGAGAGAGAGAGAGAGAGAGAGAGAGAGAGAGAGACTAACCAAAAAAAGCCTATTATAGAGATTTTGTTTTGATTTAGGGGGGTGGGGTCAAGGGGATAAGTGGGGTTTAAAAGCGGGCATATGGACCCGGCGGAGGACACATTGCAAGAGCAGCCTCGCCGCCCGTCGCTCCCATCCTCCCCCCTTATCGCTTTCTTGTTTCTTCTTCTTCTGGGGTTTTTGAGAGAGAGAGAGAGAGAGAGGTTTGTTTTTTTGGTGAGATAGTTTTCTTTTGTGGTTTGTTGTTGTGAGGTGGGAAAGATCGATGGAGACGAAGGATATGGTGATGGAAAGCAAGAAACCATCAGTTGATGATGTTGTTGTAGGGCTTGATGGCCCCAAGGATCATGCAGCATCATCCTCTTCTGCCAACCCCTCCGTGGCTCAGAAATGGGTACCTACTTCCACTGTGATCAATTCTTTGCACCCAGAGTTTGATTGATTGTGTTTAATTTGTTTGCTCCCCTCGATCTGTGTCTTGGGGCTAGGAGGATGGCAGAGTATCGTCCCCTCGGATCCAGAAAGAGCTCTCGTCATCGGAATTCTTAGAACTGTTAAGAATGCAGGGCGTGGAGAGACAGTTTCGGAGCACCCCGATCATGTCTGCAGGTTCTTGATGTTACTTTTGAGAAAGTTTATCAAAGATCCTTTTTTTTTTTTTGTTTTTTTTTCTTGGTTCTCAGTAAAAAATCCACATTTTTTTAAAAAATGGAAGAAAAAATTATATATTTAGAAAAAAGGACGCAGATCCTTTTATTTCGCAGCAACGGACTTATACAGCAGTTTAACTATCGTGGAAGTAAAAAATAGCAGTTTTATACCCAATGGTTATTTTATACGGCAGTCTGACTACCGTATAAAGTGCAGCACTAGCTGTTGGCCTTTATACCATAGTTAAACTGCAGTATAAAGTAAAGCACTAGCCGTTGGTCGTAGCACGCCCAGTTTTCTGCCGTATACAGTGGTTAAATTGAAGTATAAGTCCGTTTCTACGAAATAGAAGGTTTTGGGTGCGTTCCTTCTAAATAAATAAATTTTCAATCCTTCTTAAAGAATGTTGTTAAAAAATACCCCCTTTGCTCCCCCCCCCCCCTTTCTATTGCTGTAGGCAAAAGAACTATTCATTTCAAACAGACTGTGGTTCTACAAAATCACAAGTAATGATCTCAACTACTGCAAATTAACTTGTGTTTGTTTCCAGATTGCAAGTCTCACAATATTGATGGGAACCAAGACTATCCGAGTGTAGCAATTGACCAATGCGACATCACCTCGTCTCTCGATTATGGTAGTCGAGACTACTACCGCCCATCCAAACTTATTTCTGAAAATTCTTACGTCGTAAGTGACTGACCGACTAGCATCATGTGATAAATTACAGATATAACACAAGTTAGCCAATCAACTGATTGGCTAACTATGTTATTTGTTTATTTATTTTAATTTTGTTTGGTTTTTCGAGAGGGTGAAATTCGATGTTCTAAGAAATATATATATACAATACTTTTGTTTTTTTACTAATCAGTATGAAGAAATTGATTTGGATGAACTTTCGTGCACTGATACAAGAGGGAATTGGTGGCAAGGTATGATAGCAGGGAGGAAGTGTTTATCTCAGTAGAGCATGCATGGATGGGAGAATAGATCTTTAGCTTTCCTATTTCTGACTGTCAGGTTCTTTTTATTATTGATGCTGCTGCTGCTGTCAAGACCAGTGTGCTATCCACTTAAATAGTAAGAAGAAGGTATCTCTAAGTTGTGAACTGAAAATAAGTTCTACTTTGTACTATGTTTTTCCTTATCAAATATTAAATCACATGATTTAATTGTTCTAAATATTTATCTTTTGATGCCCATGTCAGATATCTGGTCTTTTTTTTATGGAAGGTAAGTAAGATTGTATTAAGAATCCAAAATGGAGAGAAGGGGGAATTACGAATCCAGGCTACACTCTGAGTGAGCAAGCGACATAGGTCACAATGGAATCAAAAAACACACATCTCTGCACCGAAATCTCACCATCAGACTAACAACAGAGACCCTTATCCTACGAAAAGCAAAAACCTAATCAAGGACAAGTAGGGGAAGGGGTAAACATGGACACATGATCGAGCTTCTCACGATTCTGTTGTACTATTCTCCACGTATGAATTCATTCTTTTTCGTTTTGGATTACTTTTCCCTTTCTCTTTTAATATCTTATTCCACATTTTCAACCATGCCTCATGTTGAGGATCCTATTAGACGATACCGGATGAGCAATCCGACACTGAATCGTTTCGACCACATGGGTCAATAAAGTTTAATTGCAAAAGATGTTTCATCGACAAATCGATTCGGAAACACAAATAGAGAAATAACAATGCATGAAGAAAACAATCACAAAGCAATCATAGAGAGACATTCGAGTGATTTACGTGGAAACCCTTGCAGGAAAAGCCACAGACAAAGACGATCGGACGATCCACTAGAACGAAGAACCATACAGAGTTATAAGCAACGCTCAACTCCAACGAAATGAAGCCCCTTCACCGAGAGAACCTCCTTATATATTCTCCAAAATCCTTACTAAGCCTATCCAAGCCTCATTCAAAGTAAACAATATGTTCCATACCTCTCCCCAAAACCCTAGACCCTTTTATATATCAAGGGAATATGTTACATAAGCTTATTCCCAAAATTTCCCTCAAAATAGCCCAAGCAGTAAAGTCAAAACGTGTACGACTTGGGCTGACCCATGTTGCCTGGCATAGTAGTGCGCACAACCTAGGAAAGTCGTGCACACGACTGCCTATAGCAGAGTATCGTCTTTTTAATGCATGATGCATCGAGAAAGTCAGGCTCCAACAGTCATGACCCAACAGTCATGCGCACGACCACCTAGGGATGGAAGATTTCGCCATTTTAGATGACACGTCGACTTTTTTGGAGAGGTCGGATCGCGCACATGAGCTATCCAAGTCGTACGCACAACCCCTAGAGCCAAGCAACATCTTCAACAATCTTCACCTTGGTGAAAAATCCAAATCAAAATATGATTGTCGTCTCCACCTGCACCCTCACAGTGCCTAAAGATGCCTAATCGATATCCCAAAATATGTCCCGAAGATGCACCAAAGCACCCTGAAGGTGCTAGCACCCCGAAAGTGCGAAACTACTCAAATTATCTTGACCAAACTCAGGCAATGCCTAAACTTAGTCAATAGAATCGGCTTTGTTACCAATTCTGCAGGATTATCATATGTAGAAATCTTCTTCAAATAAACCGTCTTCTTCTTAATATATTGCTGAACAAAGTGATAACAGATATCAATATGCTATAACTGTGAGTGACGGACCTGATCGTCATTCGTCAAATAAATAGCACTCTGTCTATTTGAAAACATCTTCATTCTAGACTGCAAAAGACCAAACTCGGCCACAATGCCTTGGAGATAAATCGCCTCCTTAGCGCCTTTCGTAATGATCATGTATTCAGCCTCTATCGTCGACAGTGCAACCGTGTCAGTTGAAAGACCTTCCAGATCACCAGCATAGTCTGTATCAACATATCCAACTATATCTCTAACTGACTTGCCTGTACCCTGAAGGTATTGTAGTATTAACTTTACGGGATGCCAATGCTCCTTTCCCGGATCAGTCATGCTATGACTAATTATACTGACTGCATGTGCATTATCAAGATAAGTATACACCATGGCATACATCAAACTGCCGATTGTGCTCGTATATAGTACAAGAGCCATGTAAACTTGCTTATTATTGGTGCTAGAAGGTTGTCTCGCCGATAGTCGAAAGTGTGTATCAAGGAGGATGCTAACTGGCTTAGCATCACCAATCTCATAATGAGAAACCACATTCTGAAGATACCTCCTATGCGTCAAATAATTTCTTTGTAATAATTTCGATCTCCATCCCAATAATTTCTTTGCACCACCCTAGTCCTTTATCTCAAACTCATCGCTCAACTGAGAGTTCAGGATGTCGATATCCGATATGCTCTTTGCAACAATAAAATTGTCATCCATATATAAAAGAAGAAATACCATAAAACCATTATGAAACTTCTTGAAGTAGGCGCAGTGACCATTCTTACTTCTGACATATCCATAATCCCCCTTAATGTGTCACGCCCCAGAAATCTGAAGACCGATTCCTGGGGTGTGAGGTGAAAAAAAGGAAAAGGGTTCTGGGTATGGTTACTTAACTATGCCAATTTTAGGATTCTCACTGGGCTCTTTCTACGCTCACACACAAGCAAATGAAAGAAGGGGGAGAAACAAAAGATCAGGCTCGACCTTTAAAAGGAGTATCCTTTCAGTACATGCGACCCAACGGGGTCACAACATACTGACAGAATATCCTCTAAAGGAGCACGCGGCTCAAGCCTCCGACGGCGAGCCGAGTATCTCACCCGCTCCCGAGCACTCGGTGCATCTGTCTGAAGGTCCTATCTATTGGGCTTGTCGAATTAGGTCTTATATTTTTGTGGTGATCTAACCTAGGCTTGGGGCCTTGAGGAGAGGCCTACCCAAAGAAAATTCAGCTGGCACATCACCACTTATCACACTAACTAACTAATAGAAACTTATTCCAATCCAATTCGATTACATCCGATGAAAAGGTACCACTACTAAGATTGACATAAATAGAAGAAAAAAAAAAAAAAAAAATATAAGCTGCTACTCTACTGACTGCTGGACTCCTACTGCTGCTCCTGTGCCTCAGCTCCTGCAGAAGAGTCTACTCGTGGGAATGAGTAGCCCCCAAAAATACATTTGGGAGATTAGCCAAATAAATGGCTAGTGACAAGCTAACAATCTTAATAACTAACAACGCTCAATTTTTAAGACAAATTATTGATTCACCTAATTGTCAAGCTATGTTCTCAAACACGACCTATGTGTCCATGCAATTTCTACATTCACATGCAAATCCTACTGTCACTAGGTCATCGTGTATACAGTCATACAATTCAAAATTTAATAATCAAACAATTAAGCACTCATACATGAACCCCGGATATTTTGTTCAACCTGCCCCCGGTCGGGCATTACTATCGGGCCTTTTATTTCGATGTAGAGGGCCAACTCTCTCGCCGTGCATCCACCAACACCATGCACAATTCACCCAGATGATCATAAGGGGTTTCCCGTCTTTCACGGTGGAGCTCTACCGCCCAACTTGCTTTACTATGGGGACTTCAACTCCCCGGGACAGGGTTGCTAGACCAATCCCTACTCGAGGGCACCTCCTATTGGCTTTACCACAACCCTTGCCCGTGACCCCTAACCTACTCAACTTCGGCTGTACGCGCAAGGTGGTTCACGACCCTTGCGCGCACGGGGTCTCTACCCTCTAACCAGGTAGATTAACAATAATTAACATAATACATGGCAATGAAAGAACTAAACAGTGTTTAATCATTTGCGATGGTTTACACCCGGGTTCCGCACTCTCTCATAACCCAGCATTACATAAAAAAAACAATACAGCACTCTCACCCAAAATCCCTTTACTAGGGTTACCACGCTCACCTCAGGAGGGTGGGTCCCGAAAATTCTTTAATTATTTATTTATTCAAATTAAGGGAAAATCCTAGTTATGGTGTCCATGCAAACAATAATATTTTATTATTAAATTAATAACTTTTTATGCATGCGTCGTCGGACTCGCGACTCCGCATGCAAGGCGGGGTCCACTCGACCACATGCGACGACGTCCGGCGGGACCCGCATGCAGCGTTATGGACACCTACCCTTAATTTTTATATTCACATTATTAATTATTAAAGAAAGCGTGCTGTGTCACCTGGTCGACGTGCACGGACTCCTGTCTCTGGCCTCTGCTCCGTCCTCGGCTGGATCGTCCCGGTACAAACTAGTAATCGAACCATACGAGCAAGTATTAAAATCTAAAATCGGCGAGTCTCTATAAGGAGGAAAATGCCAAGTCGCGGGGTTCGATTTGTCCTTCACCCGAAACGACCTCGGGCTAGGTTTGGGGTACGGAAAAATAATATACAGATGAACTCATGGCCTTACCGAGTCTAAACTCAGATCGGAGGTCTCGTTGGGTCGAATCTGGGAACGAGGGTTGCTAGGGTGGGATCTAGTTTGGCTTGGCGAATCCGCCATCGGGCCGATTGCCAACAACAATACCACTAAAAAAAATAATACAACAATTCTACCCTAGGTTTTCGGCTTCGGGTACTCGACCAATTCCGGCGGTTTATGGGTTATAATAAGCCAAAGGTCGGCTGGGTAGGTTGGGCCATCGGGCACAAGACACAGACGACGCCGGGAAGGGAGGGGCAGGTCAATGGTGGCTGGTCGGATCATCACAAAAAGAAAAAAAAAAAAAAAGAAAAGGCAGGGGTTGCAACGGGTTGGTCTCAACAGAGCCGAGAAAAAAAAACAGAGGATGAAGGGGACGCTGACCTGATCGATGGGGCGTCGTTGGCTCCGGCTGCGACTCCTCCGGCCGGTTGCTCTCCGGCGCCGCACGAGTAGAGCCCACCGCTAGAGAGAGAAAAAGAGAGAGATCGGAGAGGGATGAGGGGGGGATCGGCTGGGTCTAGGGCTTAGTTTATAGGGGAGAAACGGGGGCTGCGGGATAGAGATGAGGGGGAGATCGGGATTTCAGGGGGGGATCAGGATTTGAGAGGAGATCGGGTTCGAGAGAAGGTCGGGAGGGGATCGCGCAGGGAAGAGGATCAGATTTTGGGGGTTTTGGGGAGATAGAGAGAGAGAGGGGGAAACGGTTGGATGGTTTTGGGATTAAGAGAGATAGAGAGAAGTGGAAGAGGGGAAACGGGTTAGATGGGGGTTCGGTTGAGAGGTGAGATGGGAGAGAGAGATAGAGAGAGAAATCGTTTTAGAGAGGGAGAGAGATAGGATCGGGTGGGTTTCGGTTTGGTTGGGTTGGGTTGGGTTGAGATGGGGTTGGTTGAATGGGTAGGGATAGGTTGGCTGAATAGTGGGTAGTGGGTGATGGGTTAGGTTTAGGTTTTAATTTAATTTAATTTGATTCACTATTTTTTTTTTTTCTCTACTAAACAAACATTACTCGCAAATCAAGCAAGGCTCGCACCCGGGCTCGCATCGCACCGAGACGGGCCGGTGCGCAAACTTCACGAGTCCGACAGACTCGCCTAAAAACCTTATATATATTAATTAATTTAAAAGATCAAACAATCATGCCATGCCTCCAGTGTCGCCTAGCGACCCGGACCCGGGGCCCACTGCCCGGTCCGATTCAGGTTCAAACACACACCATCGACGATCATAATACGAAAGCAAATCAATCAATTTAGCAATAGATAAAAAAAAATAAATAAATGGCTGCCCTGGAATAAAACGCACCGGGTATTACATCCTACCCGCCTTATTAAAATTTTCGTCCCGAAAATTAACTAATACTAATCATCAAACAAAGAAGAGTACTGGGACCGCATCGCGGACTCGAGCTCCCACGTAGCCTCCTCCTCACTACAGTGCTGCCACTGCACCTTCACCATGGGGATGGTCTTTGTACGAAGTACTCGATCTTCTCTAGCCAAGATCCTAATCGGTCGCTCCTCATAGGACGCGTCTGAACTGAGGGTCAGGTCCTGCCAATCTAACACGTGCGACGGGTCTGGCTCATACCTCCGAAGCATTGACACGTGAAAGACACCGTGGACGCTAGAGAGCTGCGGGGGCAGTGCCAGACGATATGCCACCTCGCCAACTCTCTCCAAGATCTCGAAAGGACCTTTGAACCTCGGAGCCAACTTCCCTTTCTTCCCAAATCTGGTGATGCCTCGCCGAGGGGAAACCTTTAGGAAGACATGGTCTCCGACAGTAAACTCGAGCGGGCGTCGATGCACATCTGCGTAGCTCTTCTGTCGACTCTGCGCCGCTCTAAGTCGCTCTCTAATCAGTTGGATCTTCTCAGTCGTCTCCTGGACAAGCTCTGGCCCCAAGAGACTCCGCTCTCCTACCTCCGCCCAACAAAGGGGTGACCGACATGGTCTCCCGTACAAAGCTTCATAGGGGGCCATGCCGATGCTAGCTTGGTGACTATTGTTGTAGGCGAACTCTACCAGAGGTAGGTGCTCCTCCCAACTGCCTCCAAAATCTACTGAACAAGCCCGCAACATATCCTCCAAAATCTGAATCGTCCTCTTTGACTGGCCATCCGTCTGCGGGTGAAACGCAGTGCTAAAACTGAGCTCTGTCCCCAAAGCTGTCTGCAAGCTCTCCCAAAATCTAGAGACGAACCGAGGATCTCGATCCGAGACAATGGAAACTGGAACTCCGTGCAGCTTAACAATTTCCCTCACATAAAGCTTTGCTCGGTCGATGGATGTCATCGTCGTCCGCATCGGAAGAAAGTGCGCCGACTTCGTCAGTCGGTCCACGATCACCCAAACTGAGTCATGTTTGTTCCGGGTCAGAGGCAACCCTGAAACAAAATCCATCGTGATGTGCTCCCATTTCCACTCAGCTATTGGAAGCGGCTGTAGCAATCCAGCCGGTCTCTGGTGCTCAGCCTTGACTTGCTGACAAGTCAAACATCTAGACACAAAGGCGGCCACGTCACGCTTCATGCCCTTCCACCAGAACTGTCTCCTCAAATCGTGATACATCTTGGTGCCGTCAGGGTGCACCGAGAATTTGGATCGATGCGCCTCTGACAACACCTCCTCTCGAACCTCCTCATCAGTAGGGAGGCACAACCTCCTCCGAAACCTCAGACCTCCATCAGCATCGATCGACCAATCGGGGATAGACTCCCCACTGTCGCACCGCACTCTAATCTCTTCCAACTCAGAATCCAACCTCTGTGCTGCAATCACCTTCTGAAGTAGGCTAGGCTGCACTCGCATGGTGCACAACACGGTATGAGAGGACTCCCACTAAACCCACAAATCAAAGCCTTCTATCGTGGCCAGAAAGTCCTGTCGATCAGTCACCAATCTAGCAAGCTGGCTACGGGACTTTCGGCTCAAGGCATCTGCAACTACATTCGCTTTACCAGGGTGGTAAAAGAACGAATAGTTGAAATCCTTCAAGACCTCGATCCATCTCCTCTGACGCATATTCAGATCCTTCTGACTCCCGATGTATCGCAGACTCTTATGGTCGCAATACATGTCGAACTCCTCACCGTACAAGTAGTGCCTCCATATCTTCAGGGCGAAAACCACTGCAGCCAACTCCAAGTCATGGGTGGGATAGTTCCTCTCGTGAGTCTTCAATTGTCTAGAGGCATAGGCTACTACCCTACCATCCTGCATCAGTACAGCTCCAAGCCCCATCAGTGAGGCATCGGTGAAGACAACATAACCTTTGCCACTGGCCGGAATCGTAAGCACTGGGGCCGAAGTAAGACGCCTCTTCAACTCCCGGAAGGACTTCTCACAATCTTCCGACCACTCGAACCTGACACCCTTCTTTGTCAGACGGGTGAGAGGTGCTGCTAGACGAGAAAATCCCTCCACAAAACGTCTATAATAGCCTGCTAGCCCCAAGAAACTCCTGATCTCAAATACGTTCTTCGGCTGCTCCCAGTCCATCACGGCCTCTATCTTCGATGGATCCACGGAGATGCCTTCCTGCGAGACAACGTGTCCGAGAAATTTCACCTCCTGCATCCAAAACTCACACTTACTGAGCTTGGCATACAGTTGGTGGTCTCTGAGGGTCTGCAACACAGCACTCAGGTGCTCTCGATGATCTCCCTCCGTCTTGGAGTAAATGAGGACATCGTCCACAAACACTACTACGAATCTGTCCAGGAACATGCTGAAGACTCGGTTCATCAGATCCATAAATGTTGCAGGGGCGTTCGTTAGACCGAAAGGCATGACCAAGAACTCATAATGCCCATATCGTGTCTGGAATGCCATCTTCGGAATATCCTCTGCTCTCACAGCCAACTGGTGATATCCGGTCCTCAAGTCAATCTTCGAGAAATAGCAAGCCCCTTTCAACTGATCAAACAGGTCCTCAATTCGAGGTAAAGGGTACTTGTTCTTGATCGTTATGCTATTCAGCTTACGATAGTCGATACAAAGCCTCTTCGTCCCATCCTTCTTCTGAGCAAAAAGAACTGGGGCTCCCCAAGGAGATGTGCTGGGATGAATGAAACCTCTATCGAGTAACTCCTCCAACTGGGTCTTCAGCTCCTTAAGCTCCGCGGGAGCCATCCTATACGGAGCAACCGAGATCGGTGCTGCTCCCGGTGCCAGATCTATAGCAAACTCAACCTCTCGAGGTGGAGGCAAGCCTGGAAGCTCATCTGGGAAGACATCCAGAAACTCACGAACCATCGGTGGTAGCACTACTAGATTCCCATCTTTATCTCTACTCGGTAGCTGCGCTAGTAAGCTGAGGGTGATCTGTTGCAGCGGTACCGGGCACAAGATCTTCTGCTTGTCTCCCAAGAAGTAAAACGTCTCGCTCCCCGGAGGTGAGAATGTGACCTTCTTAGTAAAGCAATCAAGGGTAACGTGATAGGCTGACATCCAATCCATCCCAAGCAGTACGTCCACTCCTCCTAAGTTCAGGACAATGAGGTCTGCCGAGAGCTCTTTGTCTCCTATATGAATGATGCAGTCCCGGCAGATCCGGTCCACATCGGTACTTACCCCGAGCGGTGAAAACACCGACAGAGTATGACCCAATGGAACCGACTCCAGTCCCAAAGTCTTGACAAAACTAGGGACGATATAGGAGTGAGTAGACCCGCTATCGAAATGAACGAAAGCAAGGGTCGAAAAGACAGGAAGGGTACCTAGCGTTATCGGAAACATGTAAGAAACTAATCTAGCTACCGGTTGCTACAAGTTCTAACGAATCAAAACTAATAGCAAAGACAACTACACCATTACGTCTACGAATTGAAATTTCTAAGTTCAGGGTTACCTTCGATCGCTCCCCCAGAAGCCTCTGGGTCTTGACCAACTAGCATGTACGTCCTTCCCTGAGCCTGGTTGCCTCCTCCCTGACGGGGGAAAGACCTCTGCTGCTGTGCCTGGGGAGGACGCTGCTGCTGCTGAGCTCTCTGTGGAGGCCTCTGCTGCTGCACAGGTGGTGGCAGCAGAGCAGGCCTCTGGGGTGGAGCTGGTAGGAGTGGCTGCCGACGAAGCTGTGGACAGTTCCACTTCAGATGCTCAAACGAACCGCACTGAAAACATCCACGCCGCGGCGGTCCAAGAGCTGGAGGACCACGAAAGTTCTGAGGCTGGCGCGGCGGGGGTCGACTCTCCATAGGCCTAAACCTCTTCTGAGTCGGTGGACCGTTGCGACTGCTGCCACTCCGCTTCTCCATGATAGCGCGGGACTCCTTCAACTCCTGCTCCACTGCCAGGGACCGGTTGACCAACTCCTCATAAGATTGCCCCAAGAAAGGGGTAACCCTACCTCTGATTGCTGGATTCAAGCCATGCTCAAAGCGCAAGGCTCTCCTACCGTCGGTCGCCACCTGGTGTGGAGCATACCTCGCAAGCTCCGAGAACTTGGCCTCATACTGTGTCACAGTACGAGATCCCTGATAGAGCGCCAGAAACCCCATCTCCATCCGGTTCTGCACGGTAACCGGAAAGAACTTCTTCCGAAAGAGTTCCTCAAACTCCTGCCACGTAATCGCTCCTCGATCTGCTGCTCTGGTGCGCTGGACAGTCTGCCACTAGAAGTCTGCCTCAGCCTCAAACTGGTACGAGGCGAAGGTCACTCTCCTATCGTCGGTGATGCCCAACGCGTTCAGTATCTTCTCAGTCTGCTGGAACCATCGATCGGCCTCAATGGGGTCTGGCTCACCCTTGAAGCTCGGTGGTCCCATCGCCTTGAAGTCTTTCAGCAATTTCCCTTGCCGCTCGCCCTCAGCCTGCTGACGAGCCTGGGCCTGGGCAAGAGCAGCCTGTGCTAGCTCGGCCTGCTGCTGAGCAGCCATCTGCTGCTGCGCAACAGCAACCTGCTGCTGCTGGATCATGGTGGCCATCCCCTGGAGTATTTCCATCATCCTCGCCGTGCTATCAGACGCAGAGGACGATCCTGCTCCGTTGCTCGCACCATTTCCACTCCTAGTACCCGCCATCTGAAATGAAAAGATAGTCCTAACGTCAACTATCTACTAACCAACTATTTAGACTCTAGACTTAGACTCCTAATCCTAGAAATAAACCCCTAGGAACATATCCCTAGGCTCTGATACCAGCTGTCACGCCCCAGAAATCTGAAGACCGATTCCTGGGGTGTGAGGTGAAAAAAAGGAAAAGGGTTCTGGGTATGGTTACTTAACTATGCCAATTTTAGGATTCTCACTGGGCTCTTTCTATGCTCACACACAAGCAAATGAAAGAAGGGGGAGAAACAAAAGATCAGGCTCGACCTTTAAAAGGAGTATCCTTTCAGTACATGCGACCCAACGGGGTCACAACATACTGACAGAATATCCTCTAAAGGAGCACGCGGCTCAAGCCTCCGACGGCGAGCCGAGTATCTCACCCGCTCCCGAGCACTCGGTGCATCTGTCTGAAGGTCCTATCTATTGGGCTTGTCGAATTAGGTCTTATATTTTTGTGGTGATCTAACCTAGGCTTGGGGCCTTGAGGAGAGGCCTACCCAAAGAAAATTCAGCTGGCACATCACCACTTATCACACTAACTAACTAATAGAAACTTATTCCAATCCAATTCGATTACATCCGATGAAAAGGTACCACTACTAAGATTGACATAAATAGAAGAAAAAAAAAAAATATATAAGCTGCTACTCTACTGACTGCTGGACTCCTACTGCTGCTCCTGTGCCTCAGCTCCTGCAGAAGAGTCTACTCGTGGGAATGAGTAGCCCCCAAAAATACATTTGGGAGATTAGCCAAATAAATGGCTAGTGACAAGCTAACAATCTTAATAACTAACAACGCTCAATTTTTAAGACAAATTATTGATTCACCTAATTGTCAAGCTATGTTCTCAAACACGACCTATGTGTCCATGCAATTTCTACATTCACATGCAAATCCTACTGTCACTAGGTCATCGTGTATACAGTCATACAATTCAAAATTTAATAATCAAACAATTAAGCACTCATACATGAACCCCGGATATTTTGTTCAACCTGCCCCCGGTCGGGCATTACTATCGGGCCTTTTATTTCGATGTAGAGGGCCAACTCTCTCGCCGTGCATCCACCAACACCATGCACAATTCACCCAGATGATCATAAGGGGTTTCCCGTCTTTCACGGTGGAGCTCTACCGCCCAACTTGCTTTACTATGGGGACTTCAACTCCCCGGGACAGGGTTGCTAGGCCAATCCCTACTCGAGGGCACCTCCTATTGGCTTTACCACAACCCTTGCCCGTGACCCCTAACCTACTCAACTTCGGCTGTACGCGCAAGGTGGTTCACGACCCTTGCGCGCACGGGGTCTCTACCCTCTAACCAGGTAGATTAACAATAATTAACATAATACATGGCAATGAAAGAACTAAACAGTGTTTAATCATTTGCGATGGTTTACACCCGGGTTCCGCACTCTCTCATAACCCAGCATTACATAAAAAAAACAATACAGCACTCTCACCCAAAATCCCTTTACTAGGGTTACCACGCTCACCTCAGGAGGGTGGGTCCCGAAAATTCTTTAATTATTTATTTATTCAAATTAAGGGAAAATCCTAGTTATGGTGTCCATGCAAACAATAATATTTTATTATTAAATTAATAACTTTTTATGCATGCGTCGCCGGACTCGCGACTCCGCATGCAAGGCGGGGTCCACTCGACCACATGCGACGACGTCCGGCGGGACCCGCATGCAGCGTTATGGACACCTACCCTTAATTTTTATATTCACATTATTAATTATTAAAGAAAGCGTGCTGTGTCACCTGGTCGACGTGCACGGACTCCTGTCTCTGGCCTCTGCTCCGTCCTCGGCTGGATCGTCCCGGTACAAACTAGTAATCGAACCATACGAGCAAGTATTAAAATCTAAAATCGGCGAGTCTCTATAAGGAGGAAAATGCCAAGTCGCGGGGTTCGATTTGTCCTTCACCCGAAACGACCTCGGGCTAGGTTTGGGGTACGGAAAAATAATATACAGATGAACTCATGGCCTTACCGAGTCTAAACTCAGATCGGAGGTCTCGTTGGGTCGAATCTGGGAACGAGGGTTGCTAGGGTGGGATCTAGTTTGGCTTGGCGAATCCGCCATCGGGCCGATTGCCAACAACAATACCACTAAAAAAAATAATACAACAATTCTACCCTAGGTTTTCGGCTTCGGGTACTCGACCAATTCCGGCGGTTTATGGGTTATAATAAGCCAAAGGTCGGCTGGGTAGGTTGGGCCATCGGGCACAAGACACAGACGACGCCGGGAAGGGAGGGGCAGGTCAATGGTGGCTGATCGGATCATCACAAAAAGAAAAAAAAAAAAAAAAAAAAGGCAGGGGTTGCAACGGGTTGGTCTCAACAGAGCCGAGAAAAAAAAAACAGAGGATGAAGGGGACGCTGACCTGATCGATGGGGCGTCGTTGGCTCCGGCTGCGACTCCTCCGGCCGGTTGCTCTCCGGCGCCGCACGAGTAGAGCCCACCGCTAGAGAGAGAAAAAGAGAGAGATCGGAGAGGGATGAGGGGGGGATCGGCTGGGTCTAGGGCTTAGTTTATAGGGGAGAAACGGGGGCTGCGGGATAGAGATGAGGGGGAGATCGGGATTTCAGGGGGGGATCAGGATTTGAGAGGAGATCGGGTTCGAGAGAAGGTCGGGAGGGGATCGCGCAGGGAAGAGGATCAGATTTTGGGGGTTTTGGGGAGATAGAGAGAGAGAGGGGGAAACGGTTGGATGGTTTTGGGATTAAGAGAGATAGAGAGAAGTGGAAGAGGGGAAACGGGTTAGATGGGGGTTCGGTTGAGAGGTGAGATGGGAGAGAGAGATAGAGAGAGAAATCGTTTTAGAGAGGGAGAGAGATAGGATCGGGTGGGTTTCGGTTTGGTTGGGTTGGGTTGGGTTGAGATGGGGTTGGTTGAATGGGTAGGGATAGGTTGGCTGAATAGTGGGTAGTGGGTGATGGGTTAGGTTTAGGTTTTAATTTAATTTAATTTGATTCACTATTTTTTTTTTTTCTCTACTAAACAAACATTACTCGCAAATCAAGCAAGGCTCGCACCCGGGCTCGCATCGCACCGAGACGGGCCGGTGCGCAAACTTCACGAGTCCGACAGACTCGCCTAAAAACCTTATATATATTAATTAATTTAAAAGATCAAACAATCATGCCATGCCTCCAGTGTCGCCTAGCGACCCGGACCCGGGGCCCACTGCCCGGTCCGATTCAGGTTCAAACACACACCATCGACGATCATAATACGAAAGCAAATCAATCAATTTAGCAACAGATAAAAAAAAATAAATAAATGGCTGCCCTGGAATAAAACGCACCGGGTATTACATAATGTGTCAAATCTTTTGTACTACTATCTTGGTGACTACTTGATGCCGTACAAGGACTTCCTCAATCGGCACACATAGTCTTCTTTACCTTTTATCACAAACCCCTCAGGTTTCTACATGTAGATTAGCTCGTTCAACTGTCTTCATATCTAGTTGCTCTAGATCAAGATCAAATAGCACCACCATATAGCAAATAAAAGATGGATAGAGGTATGCTTCACCATAAGTGAAAATATCTCATTGTAGTTAACGCCTTTCTTTTGTAACTAGCATTTGGCTACCAATCGCGGCTTATATCAAATATTGCCTGAAGCTTCCTCTTTCGTCTTGTAAACCCACTTGCAGTCGATTACTTTCTGCCATCTGATTCTCATAACAAGCTCCTGAGTCTAATTTTTATAAAGAGACACAATCTCTTCACCCATGGCTACGGCCCACTCAACACAATCCCTATCCTTGACTACCTCTCTAAAAATAGTCGGCTCATCACCATCGACAAGGGTTAGTGCATGCATAGGCAACTAACTCGTCATATTGATATCTGACTGGTGCTCTGGTAGTCCGCTTCGACCTGTCGACTGCAACAAACAGCTATTCTGGAACCTGAACTGCTTTATCAAGAGTAGTCGCCTCTATCGGAATAGTTTGCTCTACCTTTGTAGAAATTATAGGAGCATATAGCTTTGCCTGAAATTGATCACCGTGACTTTCGCCCTCAAGATTGATCTCTAATCTCGGCCTACTGGAAGTCTACACTGAATCTCATCGAAAGTCACATTTCTACTAGTAATGAAGATACACAATTCTGGGCACCAAACTCTGTATCCCTTAACTTCGAAAGCATAGCCTAAGAATATGCTCTTTTTTCTCATGCAAATCTAAGTTGCTATCTTTGACGTGATAGTAAGATGGATATCCAAACACTCGCAAGATCGAGTAATCCATCGGTTTGCTTGATAAAATCTCATATGGAGTCTTCAAAGTAATCGCAGTAGCTGGTGACCGGTTCACCAAATAGAATGTCGTGTTCATGGCCTTTGTCCAAAACTCTTTACCCAAGCATGACTCAGAGAGCACGCAATGTGCTCGCTTGAGCAAAGTCCGATTCATCCTCTTTATGATGCTATTATTCTAAGATGTCTCCCTGTCCATGAAATGTCTGACAATGTCTTCCTCTTTATAATAGTGTTGGAACTCCTTTGATGTAAATTCTCCCCCATTGTTGCTGCGGAGACACTTTAATTTCTTGCCAGTTTGTTTCTTCATCAAAGTCTTCCACCTTCGAAATATCTTAAATACCTGATCTTTGGTCTTTAACATGTAGACCTATAACTTTCTAGAATAGTCATCCATAAAAAAAAATTAAAAACCTCGATCCTCCTTTAGAAGCAACTCTAGAAGGACTTCGAAACATCTGCATAGAAGTAATCTAATGTCCTCTTTGTGTGATAAATTGTTGTATCAAACTTGATCCGATATTGCTTTCCAAACACACAATGCTAGCAAAACTGAAACTTGACGTTATTCACACCTAAGAGCAAATCCTATTTGCTCAACTCAAAAAAGCCTCTCTCACTCATATGGCCTAAACATGTAGAGCAAATCCTATTTGTTCAACTCAAAAAAGCCTCTCTCACTCATATGGCCTAAACGTGTATGCTATAACCTTGACAAGACTATCTCTCGATCTTCCGCTTAAGTAGAAACCGTTTTACTACCTGTAATAATGCTCCTAGAAAGAATATAGAGGCTTTTAATCCTGTCACCCTTCATAATAGTCATAATACCTCAAGATGCTCTGAGAACTCCATATTAAGCGGTGAACATGCAATCCAAAGAATCTAGAGTACCAAGAGAGATGAGATTCTCCTTTAAATTTGGAATGCGTCGAATGTCAGTCAAACTTCTAATAATACCATCGTGCATACAAATTTTGATTTCTCCCTTCCCAATGGCCTTGTATGCGAAATCATTACCTATCAAGACCAAACCACCATTTACCTTCTGATATAAGAAGAACTAATCCTGATTAGGACACATATGGTAGGAGCAACCAGAATCTAGGATCCACTTATTATTCTGATCTTCTTGAAATGTGACCCATAAAACTACATCATCTGATAGATCCTCCGCTATATGAGCTACGTCGGATGCGCCTCAGAATATACACTCTTTGTAAACGTACTCCCCTTTGCTTTTAGCTTAGGTCAGTCAGACTTGATATGAGCTCTCTTGTGATAGTAATAGCACTCCATATCTTTCCTTGGTCTAGACTTAGATCTAGACTTTTCCTTGGAACAGCCCTTGTTCTCTAACCTTCCTCTCTTCATAAATTAGAACTCTTTGCCTGTGACTCCGTAACCAATAGCTTCTTTCTAAAATTATTGGACAAAAGATTCGTAATGACTTCCTCTAGTTTAATTGTCTCATTCCCATAGAGCATCATTGTAATGAGGTGCTCGAAGCACTTCGGTAAAGAAGGGAGAAGGATAATGGCTTTGTCTTCCTTTTTGATATCTAATTTGTTGTTTAATAATTCAGACGTGATCCGACTTAATTCATTAAAGTGATAGTGGATGGAAGTACTTCCTTCATGCAAAACATGTAAGACTGTTGCTTCAAGAACAATCGATTTGTAAGAGACTTTGTCATGCACCAGCTTTTAAGTTTCGTCCAAATTGCCACCTCGGAACTCTCATACATAACGAGAAACTTGATTTTCTTCTTCAAGCAAGATCAAATTGTGCTACAAGCATAGAGGTCAAACTCTTCTCAATCCTCTGCTGACATATTTGTAGGTTTCGCCTTCGAACCATATAGAGCTTTGTGAAGACCCTGTTGAATCAATAGATCTTTAACGCTAACTTGTCATAAGGTGAAGTTAGACTTCCAATCGAGTTTTTCTACATGGATCTTGAGATTAGATACATTCGATAAGTTGGTTTCCATGACAATTGATCAAGAATGATAAGCCTCGCTCTGATAATTTATTGAGGATCCTACTAGATGATACTGGATGAGCAATCCGATACTAAATCGTTCTGACAACATGGGTCAATGAAGACTAATTGCAAAAGATGATTTTTTGACGAATCGATGAGGAACAAGCAATCTACTACAAATAGAGAAATAACAAAGTAAGAATAAAATAACACAAAGCAATCATAGAGAGAGAGTCGAAAGGTTTACGTAGAAACCCTTGCAGGAAAAACCACAGGCAAAGACGATCAGATGATCCACCAAAACGAAAAACCAAACGGAGTTACAAGTAATGCTCAACTCCAACAAGATGAACTCTTTTCGCCGAGGGCACCTCCTTCTTCTCCAAAACCCTCACCAAGCCTCCCTCAAAATAAATAATGTTTTCCATACCTCTCCCCAAAACCCTAGACCCCTTTATATATCAAGGGAATAAATTACATAAGCTTAATCCTGAAATTTCTCTCAAAACAGCCCAAATAGGAAAGTCAAAACGTGTACGACTTGGGCTGACCCGTGCTACTTGACACAGTCGTGCGCACGACTGAAAAAGTCATGCTCACATCGACTACCTGTAGCAGAGCCTTGTCTTTTTGATGAATGACGTGTCAAGAAAGTCAAGCTCCAGGTTGTGCGCACGACCCGACAGTCGTGCACACAACCACCTGGGGATAGATGCATTTGCCTTTTCAGATGATGTGTCAACGTTTTTAGAGCCGGCTGGTTTGTGCTCACGAGCTATCCAGGTCATGCACTAGAGCCGAGCCACATCTTCAACACCTCATTATCCATGGCATTGTTTTCGGATATTGATTGAAAAATACAAGGGTCTCTTAAAGGTCCGGTCCCATCAGGAATTGGTGGATCCCCTACTTCTCCACTGCTCCACCCTTTGCTACTTGGATCTCCCAATATTCCTCCGGTTACTGCATTGCCCGCGCCCAGAGCACTTGGACCACTTTCCACCTCCAAAGCACCCACTCTGGGTTTGCCACCAAAATAACTGAGCTTAAGAATCTGATCAGAAGAATGGGCTTGAGATTACGGAGGGGGGGGGGGGTCACAACCTAAGGAGGATTAACTCCCAATGCAATTCCTATGCATGTCACCTCTGGCCTAGCCCCCACCAGTTAGGAGGTCCCCAACTGCACCATCCACCTCGTTTCCTAAATCAGCATCAACCAAAATAACATGCTATAGCACAACGTACCACTAACTCTTTTTTACAAGCAAGAGATCGAGGCCTTATCAAATCCTAAATTCAGCAGCATATCCTCGCTATCAGTTTCTAAGGATGCCACATTAATCCCAATTGAAACTCGGGTTAATTACAGTCGTCTCCTCTCCATCAGAAGCACCTTGATTAGCGACCTCAATGCTCACTTCTTTAGCAGCTCCCACTTGTGCAAATCCATCTCGATCCTGAAAGCTTCAACATTTTATCAAAATTTTGGGCCTCTATACACAATACTTATCCCTTGATCCTCAGCTGCACTCACATCACCTACAGGAGGGAAAGGATGAGCAGGAGAAGGCCGAGGGAGCTATCACATCCTCAAGGTCGAGCTGGAGGAACTGAGGATAGAACTGCGAGCTTCCCGTGACTAAGCTTCCGAGGTGGCCAAGCAGTGCAACCAAGCCTTAAAGACGCTCGTTGATCACAGCTTTGAGGTGGAGTGCAACGCCCCGGTATTTTACGGATTTAAATAACCTGTATAACACTGGGGTGTTAGAAGAAAGACTTGATATAAAAGAATCCCACCAAATATGGAAATCATTGAAGCTTCTTTTATTAACAACCATGTTTTACACTATAAGTTATGATACATGGCTTGATATAATACTTATACGTATACGCGCCATCTAGAATCTTCGATGTTTCAAATCTCAACTCCCGCATCCTCGTAGAATATAATATATAGCGGATTTTCGATCCCCTCCAGTTCATTTTCTTTTTGGGCTTTCTCTTCTCCGTATCCTGTAGGATTAGTCTCTGTAAAGGGTATAAAATCTATAGGGGGGTGAGTTTAATCCACTGACTTATCTAATAAGCCAAGTTTATTTAGGGTAAGATGACTGTACTAAAAGAAAACAGTAAATATGATTATGAATAGCAATTTAAAGGTTACTGATCATCCGATTTTCTTTTTGGCTCAAACCAGGGTAGGAATCTCAATCTTACCCGGTAACTTTTTGTCTGAAATAAGGCTAGCCATATACCTAGGTTTCTTTTAGTCACAAGACTAAGTTAGCCCCACACCTTTGTTTCTTTTTGGCCTCAGTCAGGGCTAGCCCCACACCCAGGATTATCTTTTAAGCCCACAAGCTAGGGATAACCCCATACCCAGAATTATCTTTTAGCCCACAAGCTAGGGACAGCCTCACACCCAATTTAAATGATCAATATTTCTTATAAATTAGACTAATCTATAGCATATTACTATTATTTCAATGATATATACTTATCAAGAATCTACTAGGTTTAGTCCCCTACCTGAGGAGTCGTAGAATCCTTCACCCGACAATGATTCCTTAGTATGCTCATGACCTGAAATATATTTCTATTTTTATTAGTTTTATATTTTATTTCACAAGGATCAGACATAATCAAATTCCGATATTAGATACCTTAGGTTTTTATATGTAAACTAATCTATTCAATGCATTTTAACATATAAGGATATTTAGGACCTTTTTAAAATAACTTTAATTTATATCTATGTTGTAGGATTTTTTGTTCTAAAAACGTGGCCATAAACGAAACTCAATTCGGCGTTCGTTTGCTCTAGATATGGCCAAAATAGTCGGAATTGACGGATAATAATATGTGGTCTGCCTTTAGTAAAAAGATCAGGTTGCTTTTAACAATTGTGTTCAGTTTGAATAACTTCAGAGTGGTTTTATCATAATACTAATGGGTGGCTATTGTGTTTAATGGGCTTCGGCCCAAAACTGTTAGTGATTTCAGCCCATAACTAAATGGGCTTACCCATCTCTTTAGTGGGCTTAAGCCCAAAATAAAAGAAAATAATATTGTTCTGTCGATTTTCTTTTAGCCAATAGGGGTGACCGGTGGCGGGTACGGTGGCGGACGGTGGCAGACAACGACGGTGACCGGTGGCGGGTGGCGGTTGTGGGCGGTTAAGGTGGCTGGGTGGAGTGGGATTAAGTGGGGTAAAGAGGGAACGATTTTCGAGGTTATTGGTTTGATTGCAGAACTGTAGAGATTTAGAGGGGTTTTTTAGGCCTTTTTCTGAAATACCAAGAGGTAGAGTCTTAATTGCAAAATTGCCCATTATTATAATTATTACTTCAGTTGAGCCTCCCTATTTTGATCGTTTTTTATCCAGTCAGAACCCAAAGGTCTACAGCTGGTTTTATCTCTTGATCTCACTACATATATTTTATTTTTGTAGTTTAAATTGAACATTTGAAGTGACTTGTGGTTAGAGGGGTGAATAAAAAATTTTACTAATGGGTCCATAGTTCAAACCCTACCGTGGTCATTTTTAGTTTTAAATTTTTAAATATCCTAAACGTGATTAAAACATAAAAGTTTATGTATATTTTTTGACCGTTTCGACGATCGGATGCAATGGCGTAGTCCGATTTTTGTTTTGAAATTTGTACAAAAAATTTCTTATTATAGTAGATTAAAATTATTAATATTTTTGGGATGTTACATCCTCTACCCCATATAAAAATTTCGTCCTCAAAATTTAAAGCACGTATCTTTGGTGTCGAAGAAGTACGGATATTGCTTTCGTATTTTTGACTCCAATTCCCAAGTGGCTTCTTTCTCATTATGATGTTGTCATAACACTTTTATCAATCGTATAGTTTTGGTTCGCAGTACTTTATCTTTAGTGTCTAACACTTTCACAGGTACTTCTACTTAAGATGCTTCTGCTTGAATACTGATGTTTTTATCTTCTAAAACATGAAAAGGATCAGGCTCATATTTGCGAAGCATGGATACATGAAAGACATGATGTACATTAGTCAAACTTAGAGGTAATGCCAAACTATATGCGAATGGTCAAACTTTACCCAATATTTTATATGGTCCAATATATCTGGGAGAAAGTTTATCCTTGAGGTCAAAACATTATATACCCTTCTTAGGAGAGATCTTTAGAAAAACAAAATCTCCTACCTCAACAATAGGTCTTCTTCGATTGTCTGCATATCTGCATAGCTCTTCTGTCTACTCTGATATTTTAATAAGGTGGCCCGAATGACTTTTATTTTGTCCGTAGTTTCTTGAGTCATTTCTGGTCCCATAATACTTTTCTCTCCAACTTCTGTCTAGCAAACTGGTGATCTACAGGGTCTTCCATATAAAGCTTCAAAAGGCGCCATTTGTATGCTGGATTGATAACTATTGTTATAAGTAAACTCTATTAAGGGTAGATATTCTTCCCAATTACTATTGAAATCCAGCACGTATGATCTTAACATATCCTCTTAGATTTATATTACTCTTTCTGATTGTCAGTCAGTTTGAGGATGATAGATAGCACTCATAGTTAATTCAGTTCCCAACGCCTTCTGTAAACTCTTCCAAAACTTAGAGGTAAAATAAGGATCCCTATCGGACACGATAGTTACCGGAATCCCGTGAATTTTAACAATTTTTTTCATGTATAGAGTACTATCATCTATAGTGGATGCAGTCATTTTCCGGGGTAAAAAAATAGACGGACTTAGTTAGTCTATCCACAATTACCCAGATCGAGTCATTTTCCTTCCATTTATAGGAAATCCGGTAACAAAATCCATGGTTATATGTTTCTATTTTCATTCTGCTATAGGAAGAGGTTGTAATAACACTGGTGGCCTTCTGTGCTCAACTTTCACCTTTTGACATGTGAGGCATTTTGACACAAACTGGGCTACATTATTTTTCATACCACCCCACCAGAAATTTCGTTTAAGGTCGTGATACATTTTGTTTTCCCCTGGGTGAATAAAAAATTTGGACTCATAAGCTTCGGTCAAAATATCTCTCGCAGGTAAGGAGCGTTAGTGACTGTGAATCTTCCCCGGAATCTTAGTCCATTGTCAGTGCCAAGACTCCAGTTTTCTATTGCTTTCCTTTTTTTTCTAACTTGTATCGAATTCCTTGAAGTTCGTAATTTTTCATTTGTGCTTCGTTTACCCCTTTTTTCATATCTGGCTTAACTCCGATATGACTTAAGTAAGCTTGTGGTGAGCACTTCTGTATGCCTAGGTCAAAACCTTCCAATGCGCCAGTCCATTGCCATTTATCAATTATTATATTGGCCAATTGTCCCTTTCTACTGAGGGCATCAGCTACCACATTTACTTTCCCTGGATGGTAGATAAAATCATAATCGTAATAGGCCAATAATTCCACCCACCTTCTTTGTCGTAGGTTTAAATCCTTCTGTGTGCCAATGTACTTCAAACTTTATGATCGGAGTATAACTCAAATTGTTCTCCATATAAATAGTGACGCTAAATTTTAAGTGCGAATATGACAGTTGCCAGTTCTACATCATGTGTAGGATAATTATTTTCGTGTGTTTTTAACTATCTCGAAGCATAAGCCACGACTTGGCCATCCTGCATAATTACGCCTCCTAACCCCATATGAGACGCATCCGTGTCAAGCGTGTACTTCTTACCACTTTCGAGTATTTATCAAAACCGGAGCAGTAGTAAGTTTCTTTTTTTTTAGTTCTTAGAATGCATTTTCACAAGATTCCGACCACTTAAATTTTTTCTCCTACTTAGTGAGTCGGGTGAAGGTAGGGTAAGGTTGGGCATTAATTGATTAAGTTTTTTTTTTTTTCAACGAACTATTAAAAACTTCAAACTATTTGGCTCTGATCATTTAAGATGCAGAGGTAAACCATCACAATCTTGAAGTCAAAGTCCTAGGCGGCTCCACCTTAGGTGGTTCCACACTGGCAGTTGGCAGCCCTTTTCCCCATGGGACAACTCCACTTAACCCCAGACATCCCTTTCCTAGGTAGCCCTTTCCATTGAACTCAAATTAGAGATACAATGATTAACCCAGATCCTAATTATCACAGAATATTTTATAAATTCTAAGTCATTATGTACTTGAAATTAGTCCTCGATGCACTAATGATTCAACCCAGATCTCAACATATTTTTGTAAAAATTAAATAATAGGAGGTGATTTTGTATTCTACATTCAACTCGACTATATTTAAAACTTTATTTATTTGTGTCAATCACTTGTACGTTACTAACTATTTGAGGTTGGAGTCCGTTGGACTTCTCGGCTATAACTTTCATCTGAGAAGTATCTTAGTTTTGTAGAGGCTATCATGGTCGCTTTATTTTCTCGAGTAGTTGGCGTACATAAATCTAATTCCTGAGTTAACCTACTCTCATCAAGATTGATTAACCTAGGTAAGGTTCTAATATTTTAGATAGGTTTCAGATTGCACAGGAAAGGGGTCTTAGTCTTTGATACACTATTTTTTTTTAACACTAAGTTTACATTAATAAAAGAATTAAGAATAGTTTCTTTTTAATAATTATTGAACATTATTTCTGTTATGATATTGTAGTAACGTGTTCTCAAAAAGAGGTCTTAGGGGATAGAAACTTAAATTAAGTTACTCCTTAGTGATTTCTTACCCTAATTGAGTTACTACTAGGTTTTATAACACCTTCTTATGTTTCTATATCGTTACGAAGAAGTATCCTATAATCCTAGTTAGTTTTCAGTTCTTTTTTAGGTGATCATACATTCTAATTTCGATGCACCTATATTGACTTATAAGTTGACTAACTCCTCAACGTCCAAAGCTATTGTCTTAGACCTACGCATCGAATGTTATTATAATATATTTAAAAGAGAGATCCTAAATTTAAGTTTAGGTGTATATACTTTATTCTAGCGATTAAGTATCTTAGGTCATCAATATCTTAATCATCTAGGGCTAGGTGTACCTAAATCTAATTCGGATGAACCTAACTTGTGCTCTATGTTAAGTGACTATCCTACCAATGTCCTTATTGCTAATAAATTTTAATTCCTATGATCTATTGCCTAGGCTCTGATACCAAGTTGTAATGCCCCGGTATTTTACGGATTTAAGCAACCCGTATAACACTGGGGTGTTAGAAGAAAGACTTAATATAAAAGAATCCCATCAAATATGGAAATCATTAGAGGCTCTTTTATTAACAACCATGTATTACACTATAAGTTATGATATATGGCTTGATATAATACTTAAACGCGCCATCTAGAATCTTCAATGCTTTAAATCTCAGCTCCCGCATCCTCGTAGAATGGAGTATATAGTGGATCCTCGATCCCCTCCGATTCCTTCTCTTTTTGGGCTTTCTCTTCTCTGTATCCTATAGGGTCAGGCTCTATAGAGGGTATAAAACCTGTAGGAGGGTGAGTCTAATTCACTGACTCACCTAATAAGCCTAGTTTATTCAGGGTAAGATGAATATACTGAAAGAAAATAGTAAACATGATTATGAATAGCAATTTAAAAGTTACTGATCATCCGATTCCATTTTTGGCTCAAACCAGGGTAGGAATCTCAATCTTACCCAGAAAATTTTTGTCTAAAACAAGGCTAGCCCCATACCTAGGTTTCTTTTAGTCACAAGACTAGGCTAGCCCCACACCTAGGTTTCTTTTTGGCCTCAGCCAGGGCTAGCCCTACACCCATGATTATTTTTTAGGCCCACAAGTCAGGGACAACTGGATTATCTTTTAGACCTACAAGCCAGGGACAGCCCCATACCCGATTTGAATAATCAATACTTCTTATAAATTAGACTAATCCATAGCACATTACTATTATTTCAATGACATATACTTATCAAGAATCTACTAGGTTTAGTCCCCTACCTAAGAAGTCGTAAAATCCTTCACCCGATAATGATTCCTTAGTATGCTCACGATCTGAAATACATTTCTATTTTTGTTAGTTTTATATTTTATTTCATAAGGATCAGACAGAATCAAATTCCGATATTGGATGCCTTAGGTTTTTATATATAAACTAATCTATTCAATGCATTTTAACATATAAGGATATTTAGGTCATTTTTAAAATAATTTGAATTTATATCTATGTTGTAGGATTTTTTGTTCTAAAAATATGGTAGCAAACGAAACTTAATTCGGAATTCGTTTGCTTTAGATATGGCCAAAATAGCCAGAATTGATGAATAATAATAGGTGGTCTGTCTTTAGTAAAACGATCAGGTTGCTTTTTACAATTGTTTTCAGTTTGAATAACTTCAGAGTGGTTTTATCATAATACTAATGGGTGGCTACTGTGTTTAATAGGCTTCAGCCCAAAACTGTTAGTAATTTCGGCCCATAACTAAATGGGCTTACCCATCTCTTTAGTGGGCTAAAGCCCAAAATAAAATAAAATAATATTGGCCTACCGATTTTCTTTTGGCCAATAGGGGCGACCGGTGATGGGTACGGCGGCGGATGATAGCGGCGACTACGGCAGCGACCGACGGCGACTACGGCGGCGACCGATAGCGACCGGCGACGATTGCGGCTGCGACTGGCGGCGACGACCGGTGGCTGTGGGCGACTGAGGTGGCTGGGTGGAGTGGGGTCAAGTGGGGTAAAGAGGGCATGGTTTTCGTGGTTATTGGTTTGAGTATAGAATTATGGAGATTTAGGGGGTTTTTATAGGCCTTTTTTCAGAATACCAAGAGGCGAGGGTTTTAATTGCAAAATTGGCCCATTATTATAATTATTACTTCAGTTGAGCCTTCCTATTTTGACCGTTTTTCATCTGGTCAGAACCCAAAGGTCTACAGTTGGTTTTATCTCTTGATCTCACTACATATATTTTATTTTTGTAGTTTATATTGAACATTTGAAGTGACTTTGTGATTAGAGGGGTGAATAAAAATTTTTACCAATGGGTCCATAGTTCAAACCCTACCTTGGCCATTTTTTTAAAATTTTTTTAAATATTCTAAACGTGATTAAAACATAAAAGTTTATATATGGTTTTTGACCGTTTCGACGAGCCGGATGCAATGACGCAGTATGATTTTTGTTTTGAAATTTTTGTAGAAAATTTCTTATTATAGTAGATTAAAATCATTAATATTTTTAGGATGTTACATGGGGGCTCTCTTGGCTGGATGCAGGTCAGTGCTGGCCATGTTTTATCACTGAGGCAGATGAAGAGGGAGCAGAAGAACTTTATCAAGGAGCTTCAGGCAGAAATCGTGAGCCTACAGGAGACGATTCGAGGAGGCGTTGGCGTTAGTCGACTCGGATACCGTTGCGACAGCTCCGAGAGGCTCGGAGACCACATCGAAGGCTGCCGGTAGGGGTCGCTCAAAGGGGTCTCACTCCGTCTCCTAGGCATCTTAGATTGACTTGTACTCTACTATTTATCCCTCTGCCAACATTGTGTATCTGTCCTTCTTTTGATAATAAATGACATCTTTTGGCGAGATGGCTTGTATTTGAAGTATTTCTTTGGATATCATTGAATGCTTGTATGCTTGAATGATGATCGAAATATCTTCGGGTGCTAAGGGCGAGACCTTGGACTTGGTGAGTGCCGAGCCGACGATGCGTGCCTCGGACTTTGTCTTCGAATGCCAAGGGTAGGGCCTTGGGCTTGTTTGTTCGATGGTAGTTAGAATTCAGAGTATTCAGCGTAGTGCCTTTGTGTTGGTCGAGTTAGGCAAAACATTGTTTTGGTCTGGCTAATCTCAGGACACGTAGCGTTGTACTGTTACAATTTAATCGGGCTTCTCACAACATGATCCGAACTAACTATGGCGAGACACTAGTGCATGTGTCCTTATGTGATAATGGGAGCATGTGCATCACCAATGATTCGGAGTACTCAATGTAGTGCCTTTGTATCAGTTGGACTTAGGTGAAGTGTTGTTTCAGTCGAGCCTATATCTGGGGCATGTAGCTTTGTACCATTACAGGTTAGTCGGCCGTATCACAACACGAACTGAACTAACTGTGGCAAGACACTAGTGCAAGTGTCTTTACGTAACAACGGGAATATATATGTGCTTCGCCAATAATTTGGAGTACTCAACATAGTACCTTTATATCGGTTGACTTAGGAGAAGTGTCATTTCGGTCGTACCTATATCGGAGTGTGTAGCTTTGTATCGTTGCAGGTTAGTTGGCCATATCACAACCCGAACCGTACTAACTTTGGTGAGGCACTAGTGCATTTATCCTTACGTGACAACAGGAGTATGTGCATCGTCAATGATTCGGAGTACTCAACATAGCGCCTTTAGATCAATTGATTTAGTCGAAGCATCATTTCGGTCGAACCTACTTAGGGACGCGTAGCTTTGTACAATTGCAGGTTAGTCGACCATGTCGCAATATGAACCGAACTAACTGTGGTGAGGCACTAGTGCATGTGTCCTTACGTGATAACAAGAGCATGTGCACCGCCAATTATTCGAAGTACTCAACGTAGTGCCTTTATATCAGTTGACTTAGGCAAAGCACGGTTTCAATCAAAACTACGTTGGGGCACGTAGCTTTGTACCATTGCAGGTTAGTCGACCGTGTTGCAATGTAAACCAAACTAATTATGGCGAGGCACTAGTGCATTTGTCCTTACGTGACAATGGGAGCATGTGTGTCGCCAATGATTCATAGTACTCAGCATAGCATCTTTATATCGGTTGACTTAGGCGAAGTGCTGTTTTGGTCGAATCTACATCGGGGCGCGTAGCTTTGTACCATTGCAGGTTAGTCGGCCATGTCGCAATGCGAACCGAACTAACTGTGGCATTGAGTAGAAGTTGAAATAGAATTCACTACTTTGATAGAATTTGAAGCGTCGGCTATTTTATTGATACCTCAGAGGTAGTTACATCTACTGATAGAGTCTTTTGATATGTGATGCATTCTACACTCGAGGAAGTTGTTTTCCTTCTGGTGAGACGAGTCGGTATGAACCTTTCCTGCCTGTTGATTCTACAATGTATAGTCCCACTCAGTTTAGAGCAAACTTGTCGCTGCCATGTTTCTTAGTGTTTAGGAGGTTCGCTCTGATAACAAGGTCACCGATGTTGAACTGTTTTCTATAGATTTTGCAGTCTTAGGATGACTTGATATTTTGCTAATAGTTGGCGATGCGTAGGGCCGCTTGATCACGAAGCTCATCTGCGTAGTCGAGGTTGTCAACGTGAAGTTCCTCGTTGATCCCTTACTCAATTTCAAGGGTCTTGAAAGTTGGGTAGAAGGCTTCTGTTGGCAGAACCACTTCCGACCCATAAGTTAGGCAGAAGGGTAAGAATCTAGTCGACCACAGAGGCGTGGTCCGATAACTCCACAGAACCTCAGGAAGGATCTTTTTCCATAGTCCCTTATTGTCGTCTAACTTCTTCTGGAGTATGTCAATGATGGCTCTATTAGAGGCTTCGGCTTGACCGTTGCACTGAGGGTATTTTGGGGTTGAATATAAGAGTTTGACTCTGTAGCTTTGGTAGAATTTTTGAAATTTGTCTGAATCGAACTGTGCCCCGTTATCGACGATAAGCACTTGCGGTATGCCGAATCTTGAGAAGATGTTCTGCTTGATAAACTTGATGACTTTATCGTCTGTCTCGCAAAAGAGAGACACAGCTTCGACCCATTTACTGAAGTAGTGCATTGCCAGCAATAAATACTTATTCTTACTCGGAGAAGGCGGGAATGGACCAAGGAAGTCCAACCCCCATTGATGGAACAACCGTGTGCTCGTCAGAGGGTGACGCTCATTTACAGGGAGATAGATTGCTCGGGCGTGCTGTTGACAGGGCTCACAATTTTGAACGAACTGATGAGCATCCTTGGCTATTGTTGGCCAATATTAGCCTTGGAGTTTGACCTTTCCCTCAAGAATCTACCGCCATAGTGGTTGCTGTAGGCTCCATCATGGATGTTGTCCAAGATCATTTCTGTTTGATTCAGGCCAACATATTTGAGAAGCACTATGCTATAAGACTAGAAGTAAAAATCATCTTTTTAAAGGCGATAGTGATGAAGTTTCCTCTGCAACCATTTTCAGGCATTCTGCTCTGCTTGAAGAAGTTGAGGATGGATCGTCTCCAATCCGATTGATCATCGTCTAGGTTGAAAAGTGAGGATTAGCTGTCTCCAACTCTCGCTGTCTTTCGTCGTGGCGACTACATCGTGCTGCTCAAGGTTGGCCTTGGGCAACTCTTGGTATTCGATATTGACTTGACGTTAATTGACTGGATCTCCTAATACCGAAGCAGTGTTGGTGAGGGAGTCACTTCGCAATTCTCTGCTCTTGGTATCTGGAGGAACTTGATGTCTGCGAACTGCTACTTGAGTACGAGGAACAGGTAGTAGTACTACATCATATCCTCTCATGCTATGTAATCGTCGTTAACTTGTCTGATTACCAACTGGGAATCACTGTAGACATCAAGGTGATCTACCCCTAGTGATTGAGCACTTTCCAAACCAGAAACAAAGAGCTTCATATTCAGCTTCATTGTTAGTGGCATTGAACCCGAGGATGATGGCCTTCTCTAAGTGATCGAGCTCGGGGGATATTAGAACCATCCTAATTTCTGAGCCGATAGCGCTTAAAGCTCTGTCGGTATAGAGTTTCCATTGCACAGTTCCCATCGAAGGAGTGTCAGGGCTCAGATGGGAGGCCTCAGGGCCTAGATTGAAATATTACTCGTTATTGTCATCGAGATGCGTCTTGGGATTATCTTCAAGAGTGATAGTTTCCTCCACGATAAATTCGACTAGGAAGTCAGCGATGCCTTTCCCTTCAACAAAGATTTGAGGCTTGAATTGAATGCCGAGTGAACTCATCTCGATCACCCACTTAGTCATTCGACCGGCTCGACTTGCCTTGTTGAATATATCTTTGAAAGGGTGCTCGGAAGTGACGGTGACCAGGTGGGAGATGAAGTAGGGACGGAGTCTCCTAGTAGTTGTTAGCAGAGCCAAGGTGACCTTCTCTATCCTTGAGTAGCGAGTCTCAGCTGGCAGAAGGGTCTAGCTGATGTAGTAAATAGGACGTTCGACAGCATCCCTTCTACTGACCAGGACTGCATTGATGGCTTGATCGGTGATGGTAAGATAGATCCAGAGTGACTCTTCCGACGTTGGTGCGATTAGAATATTTGCTCGAGCGAGGTAGAACTTAATACTTTGGAAGGCTTTCTTGCAGACTGAGTCCCACCCTGTGGTATCTGCCTTGCGGATCCAACTTATCGAAGAAGGGCTTGCACTTGTCTGAAGACTTGGAGAGGAGCCGGTTGAGCGCTGTCAGCCTTCCCGTGAGGCACTGAACCTCCTTCTGATTGGATGGCGATGGAATTTCATGGATCGCTCGGATTTTATCTAGATTTGCTTCGATGCCCCTTCTAGTCATCAGGTGATCCTGGAATTTCCCTTATTGCCCTTCAAAGGCGCACTTAGCTGGATTCAGCTTTATGTGGCATCTTCTCAGGACTTGGAAGGTCTCGGCAAGGTCAGAAAGATGATACTTTCAAGTTTGACTCTTGGTGAGTAGATTGTCGATGTAGACTTCAACGTTGTGCCCAATCTGCTCTTTAAACATCTTCGTGACTAGTCTCTGGTAGGTTGACCCCGCATTCTTGAGGCCGAAGGGCATGACATTGTACCAGTAGATGCCTTTATCCATCACGAAGCCTGTCTTATCCCGATCTTTTGGATGCATAGGAATTTGGTTATAGCCTGAGTATCCATCCATAAAAGATAGTAGCTCATGCCAGCGGTGGCGTCGACGAGTCTATCTATCCTTGGCATGGGGAACGAATCTTTGGGACAAACTTTGTTGAGGTTAGTGAAGTCGATGCAAACTCTGATTTTCCTATTCTTCTTCGGGACGACGACAATGTTAGAGATCCAAGTTGGATACTCTACTTTACGGATGAAGCCCGCTATGAGTAATTTATCGATCTCCTCTTGAACCGCGACCAGCCGCTCCGGTCTGATGCTTCGAGGCTTCTGCTTGACCACACTTGCCCCTTCTTTGATTGTGAGCTGATGATATGCGTTGTACGGATTGATCCGAGGCATGTCTTCAAATCTCCAG
The DNA here is from genome assembly GCA_947650365.1 of Chamaelirium japonicum. Taxonomy (NCBI): domain Eukaryota; kingdom Viridiplantae; phylum Streptophyta; class Magnoliopsida; order Liliales; family Melanthiaceae; genus Chamaelirium; species Chamaelirium japonicum. Next base: position 130,372,160 of record OX393549.1, read on the forward strand.
ACGAAGACGTTAATATTGGACTTGAGGAATGACATCATGTCTTGCGCTTCTGCATCGCTAAGACCGGTGCCAATGAATGTCTTTCAAGAAATATCCCCATTATTAATGTTTACTCGGGCGATCTCCTCGATTGAAGGTGGAGCCTTCCACTCCATCAGTGGAGGCTTTGGCACTTGAGGCTCCCTTGACGGTTATCTGGTCGAGGGACCAGCTTCGTCAGTCGAACACTTTGCCAACGTAGCGTTAGATATTGACTGATTTTGTGCAACCACAGCCTCACATGATCTACCTGTCTATTGACTGCCTTGGATACACCTAATTCCCTCCTTATTCTAAAATTTGAAGAGTTGGTGATTAGAAGAGGAGACGATGTTGATTTGGTAGAGGAAGGGTCTGCCCAAAATGAGATTGTAATTCAACGTTCCCTCGACGATGGTGTGAACCGTGCCTCTCCCATCGTCATGCGTTGCTCCCCGTTGAAGCTGGTGATGACGGTTGGGGACTATGTCAAGACTCTCATATCTATGGCCGAGATACTTGAAGCAATCAAAGAACATGATGTCGATGGAGCTGCCGGTGTCGACGAGTATCCGGTTGATGGAGCTTCCATCGACAACGAGTCGAAGGACCAAGGGATCACGGTGTGGAGTGCACACTCCGTTGAGGTCTTGGTCGGTGAAGGCGGTCGTCGGCCAAGGGAGGCCTTTGATAGGCTTCTCAATCAAAGACTCCTCGACTTGAAAGACAATACGCACGTGATAGACATGTCGTACTTGCCGCTCAACCTCCTTCCGAGTTAGAGTTTTGTGGAGGTTACCGTGGATACCGTAGACCTCTGCAAGAATGACGATGGCAATCGATTGATGCATGACCGAGTGGATCTATCATATCTTTTTCTCCCTCTAGGTAGGGGGAGGAGAAGGAAGTGAATCGTTTGTCCTACCAGCGTTGGTCTTGAACTGCTGGAGATGGACTTCCTCCTAAAGGTTCTCCAAATGGTACTTCAGACTGAAGTATCGAATGGTAGGATGACCGTGGCATCGATGGAAGTCATAGTAGACTGACTTGTCCTATGTCTGCTTGGTGCCAGGCTCGAAAGGGTTGGGCCTCTTGAGGTAGTTCTCGTACTGGATCTGCTCAAGGATGATGTCGATTGGCAGGTTCCAGTTAGTGAACGTAGTCATCCAAGGCTTCGAGGGTATATCGCCTACCCGTCGCGGTCTCTTGGAGGACCCTCCTTTTTAAACCTGAGTGTTAAGAGCTCGGGCTGCCGGTCTTGTTGCCTCCTTGTCCGAAGGAAGCTACTAGAGGTCACGACCCTTGCAAGCGACTTGATTGTCCTCGACCTCAATCTCTCGTTGGATCCGATCGAAGAGTACTCCAAGGGAGGCAGGAGGATTGCAGATGAGTTTGTTGTACATGTGGAGATCGTAATGCAGGGCATTCTAGAATGCCAACATGATGGCTTTATAATCGAGATGACGTCCGAAGAGAGCTGCATGCTCGTTCCAGAACATCCGAGTGAACTCTTGGGGGGTTTCGTCCGAGCCCATCCATAGTCGATAAAGGGAGTTAGCGTCTTCTCCGGCTTGAGGTTCAACCGGTAGTGTTGGACGAAGAGGTCCGCTAGGTCCCCGAATAGGTTGAAGGCGAGGATGTGCAGCATCGGATCTCCCATCAAACAGTTGAACTTGGGGAGTGTGGGAGTTCTCCAGCTTCGAGGAAACTAATCTTGGAGAATTTGCCGATGAAGTGGCATGTATATATATATATATATATATATATATATATATATATATATATATATATATATATATATATATATATATATATATATAGAGGAATGGGATGCTGCCTATCAAAGCAGCGTTTTTTGCTGCTTTGATACATTGTTTGACCATCCTAGAAGTTTTGGAATTTGATGAAATTTGGTGAGGGTGTTGTCTAGGGTAAGATGATCATCCTCACAAATTTTAATCAAATTCCAAAACTTCTAAGAGGGTCAAATGGTCGAAGCAAAATCTGCAGTCACCGTTAAAATCTGCAGATTTTGCTTCGACCATTTAACCCTCTTAGAAGTTTTGGAATTTGATGAAAATTTGTGAGGATGATCATCTTACCCTAGAAAACACCCTCACCAAATTTCATCAAATTCCAAAACTTCTAGGATGGTAAAACAATGTATCAAAGCAGCAAAAAACGCTGCTTTGATAGGCAGCATCCCATTCCTCATATATATATATATATATATATATATATATATATATATATATATATATATATATATATATATATATATATATATATATATATATATATATATATATATATATATATTTCTAAAGTGTGATTGTTCCTACGATCACCTCGTTGGTCGGAGAGGCATCTCGGAGGAAGGGGAGAAAGGTGGGACTCAGAAACCCTCCTCTCATGGCGATGTTCCACTAGAGTTCGATCGTTATTGAGATGTGATTGAGTTCTGGAGTGGTGTCTTCTGTTTGAACCTCCCTCCGATTGTGAGGGTCGAAGGATGATTAAGAGCTGAGAGGTTTGGGCTCACGAGTTGACTCGTCAAAATACTCCCATACTGTCTATCTAGGAGGGAGAGGCGAGGGGTCCCTTCGAAGAGGGCTTGAGGGACCGTCGGGAGGTGTCGATAACATATCGTCTAAAAGGAGCAGGGGAAGGGTCAAGCGACTGGCGGATGTCTGCTCCGTCACTGATATCGACGGTCGACCATGGGAGGTCAACTCCTTCTCCGACGATGATCTGTCAGAGGGAGTCCCTCTCAACTATGAGAGTAGCGTTCTGCGTCATGAGAGTGAGGAGTTGAAAGTCCTCTGCTGTGATCTGATACGTCATTTGAGGGTCGGTAACGGGTGAGATGTGCGCTTTCCTTAAACGTTGAGGAGTCAGGTCGGCAAGCTGAGGAGGCCACTATGGTTAAGCCTGAGTAGAGTGATCAATCAACATGCAACTCCTCGAATCAACACCAGGTTGTTGCTTAAAGTGTTGGCTCGTTACGAATCGACGACTCATTGAGCGAGTCGTCAGATGCTGAGTGTCTGGATGCATGTTATTTCCTTCCGGCTGGTCCACGGATCGTGTCTTCACTATTTTGGTATAGCGATGGAGACAGACGGATTGCTCGGGCAATCGATAGTTGCTTGCTTGACCGAAGGAGTTTAAAAGCACGGAGGTCGCTAGTCGATAGGGAGAGATTCCACAGACGGTGCCAAACTTTGGGGGAGGATTACGGCTGTTGCACGATCCCTCTCCAAAAGTTGATAGAATAGTTGAGCTTCAGGGATGTGACACGCTGAGTTGTTGCTTGCTGAGCTGTCACGCTAACACTGTAGAGTAGAAACAGAGAGAGAGAGAGAGAGAGAGAGTTGCACATATTCGGTTTCTAGTTACACGGCCTTCAGAATGAGAATGGGAGTTGACACAGGATGTGGTAACGAAGTTCAGCCGAAGCATACGTCTCTGTGCGATAAGACACAACCTTTGAATTCACTAACTCTAAAAGAAGTTGAGCCACCCTCGACAGGCCGAGGAACACTTACACAAGTGAACAGATGGTAGAAAAAGTTTGATTGAAGAATGAAAATCAGAAGGCTTTGGGAGCTCTGGAAAACAGAAAGTGGGATATGGAGCAATGGATCTGGATCTGAAATATTTGTCGGGTCTGCTATTTATAGAGGTTTAAGAATATCGGGAGTTTGATAAATATTCGAGAGGATTTATCAGACCCCAAATAGTGTTTGTGAGTCCCAAACAGGGTTGCAGATCCCTGTTTAGGACTCACCAACAATTCTGATCATTCAAACCTCCAAACCAACTTCATCAAAAAGGCAAAATTAATGTTTCTCCTTGGTCAAACTTGGGATTCGGAGTCGGATGAAGGATCCAAGAACGATCTGGCCTTCTTGTTGATGATCACACCGATGCATTTTCCCGTGTCTTTGAGAGATAGTGTGATCCTTTTCGGTCTCCCTAAATTGTTCCTTATTATTCATTATCGTGACTTCCGTTCAAGTTTCACCATGTTGAGGAAGGACACTCTGTCTTGCTTGACCCTTTGTTAAAGTGGCTTTAGATACACTGTACAATGACAATACATGCACAAAACCATACCGCAAGCTTTTTAACATCCCGTGATGTTCAACGGCGGAACCTTCCCCTTGTTCATATTTGATAATTTTTTGTTTGAGTTCACCATACCGAGCCCATCTCCACCATCCATCTCATTTTTCTTCTTGCTTCTTAGCGGTGGAACCGTGGAAGCATTATCCTAAGGCCCATGGAGTGAATCCTAGGTGGACGCCTGAGATCTTCCATAAGGCTATCCGATGATCCCAATAAGATTCGGTACGGTACCAAATTGGGTATCATAGAATCTTCCTGCCTTGCTTTAATCGAAAGATTTTAGGATTGTTATTTCGATGCACATACTAAACCCGAACTCTAAATCCCAATGATCCTTCATTGTCTCAGAGAAGAAGAATATTTCAGCAACCTTGGGCTCCATAAGATTAGAGAGCCACGGCGTAAAAAAATTTGGTCACTAGTTTTTAACATGTTAGTCATGTTAAAAGCCGATAGAAACCAAAGCCTCGATAATTCACAATTATGATTCAACGCTCCACTCACCGAAGGTTCGCTAGTTGTGGGGGAGCCGTCCGATTCACTTACCGTAAAAAGTGAATAACACACACTTTCTAGGGTTGAGCGCATGGGAAGGAAGGCTCTCAACAGCTAGCTAGCTAGCAAACCTCGGCTAAGTTGAGGAGAGTGGAACTAGTCCATGTGGGGTACGTACAGACTTTAATAGTCAATGGAGGTACACCTTTGCAAATGTTTTGTATGGGTTGGTTGAAGCCTAAATACAAGTAGATGGATTTTTAAAAAAAAATTGTGGGATAAAAAAGATTTGTTATTTAATAATTTTATAATCTTGTGAACATGACATCGATGGTCAGGCTTCGCAAGACTAGGTACAACAGAATTGAGAAAAAATTTGATCCATACGGGAAGTCGAACATGAAACCCCCACAACAAGAGAGGAAGAAAGTACCACCCAGACAAGAACAGGCTGGGAAGGACAAGCCACTTGGTATTAGTTTATTTGAGAATGTATACACTTGGTCTTTGTTAATTTGAAAATGTTAAAAAAAGTGAAATACTATTTATACCGATTTGGTTACAAAGAATGATGTGGCATCCAATTATAGGATTTCTTTATCTGTGCGATTCATTGGTTTTGGGTTGGATGAAATGAACGGCTATGATCACAACATGTCATTTTATGTGAATGAATGGATAAGAGCTTAGGGTAAATTAAATAATATTTTTTTAAAAATAAAAAGTCAACTTTCGCCTATGGAATCCCTCTAGAAGTGTGTGTGGGGGGTGGGTGGGTGGGGGGAGGGGTTCAACACATCCTGTGTACGCTACAATCATTGCCCAGAGTCTATCAACACACTCTAGGTGATGGGGGCCACTACCCCCTTTTGTTGGGACCTACTATTCCATGTCCCTTGAATCACAATGGATCCCAAGGTTGTAGCGTATGCTGGATGTGCTGATTTTTTTTAAAATTTTTTTGTGTTGGGGGGGGGGGGGAAGGGGAGGAAGAAGGTAATTTATGCTTATGTGATTTCCCACATGGGAATTGGGCCACCCGTGACCTATTCCATTAAATAGAAGGGTTTTTTTATCTTACCCCGCGAGGTAATTGGGGTAATTAAATAGTACTCCCTGCAGTATTGATTTTCGAATCTTATCCTTTGTTGATCGAAATCCACATGATCTTTTGGAATAAAAAAGTGATTTTTAGGAAGTAAAACTTGAAAATTAATGTCAGAAGGGGGTATTTTTCAGTTACTTCAACTAAGTGGTGGGGTGGAGGGGTAAGATCAAAAAAGCCCTAACTAAAAAGAATGGCATATTGGCTATAAGTAATCGACTGGCCTTGTTGTCAATGAACAACCACCATCCTTCACAGATTTACTCCTCCATCTTGAAAGAGAACCCCCTTGGCGTATAACTCCCATCATTCTAGACTGCAAATCCATATTGAGACACCTGGTGTTCAGTTATATAGAGTTGAGGTAAGAGACTACGAGTGTGTGTGTGTGTGTGTGTGTGTGTGTGTGAGAGAGAGAGAGAGAGAGAGAGAGAGAGAGAGAGAGAGAGAGAGATGGGGGGGACACGGAACTCGTTGACGAGGTTCTGACAACATATCAAGTAGCCTACTCCCTGAGCGATAAGTTGATACCTTGTAATCCACTATCTCAAAAAGTTTATATCTCGACAAGCCAAAGAAGGCTCTGACAACATATCAAATAGAAAAGATGATCTAGCGTATATATGAGAGAAGGTCTCATATCCGATCAACCAAATGACAGAACTCTGAACTACCGAATCTCTAAAAAGATCGAAAAATCCCTTCATGCTACTGTGACGTAGTCTATTTATTGGTGCAGGCATCCTGCAACTGCCAGGGACAACGTGGCCGCTTGAGATCATGAATTACTTGGGTCTTTTGGATCTTGGGTTTAATGGCCCAGCGTATACCTGGTCCAATCGGCGCTCCTTTCGCTTTCATGTGCGGGAACGGTTGGATCGAGCTTTGGCTAATTCAAAATGGCGGGTGCTCTTTCCCAACGCCGGATTATGGCACCTCCCAATGGTGGGAAGTGATCACTGCCCGATTCTGCTGTATTTATCCCCCGTCCAGAAGCGAAGGCGCAAATTGTTCAAATTTGAAGAGCAATGGACATCTAGTCCCTCCTTCTCTAAGGTTCTTGAGCTAGCTTGGAAACCTTCTGTCTCAGCTCACGGTTTTCAGGGAACTATTAGCAAATGCAATCGGGTTAAGAGTGAGTTAATGCGGTGGAGTAACAAAGAATTTGGCAGTAACAAACGGAGACTGAATCAGATCAAAGATGAATTGGCTAAGGTCCAAGCTCTGGATCCTTCAGAGGAAAATATTGAGATGGAAAAGAGGCTCCATTCTAGTTTCTTGCTGACTCTGGATAGGGAGGATATGTATTGGCGTCAACGGGCAAAAATTCATTGGTTTCAAGATTTGGACAGAAGCACTAAATTTTTTCACATTTCGGCTTTGAATCGCCGTAGGCGAAATAATATCTCGTATTTGCAACTACCTAATGGCGAGTGGACTGCTGACATGGGGAGGATCCGTTGCTTGATCCTAGATCACTTTGCTAGTTTATCCCACTCTTCAGGCCCACTGGACTTCAATCCTACTGACCTGGGCATTTCTCCGGCCTTGTTGACTGACGATATTGCTAATATTTGTGATCTGCCAACGACAAATGATGTTAAAGACTGCATTTTTTTGATGGGTTCGCTTAAATCCCCTGGGCCTGATGGGTTGTCGGCTGGGTTCTTCAAAAAGGGCTGGAGCATCATCGGAGAAGATATCGTGGGGAGTGTTCAGCAATTCTTTGTGGACAAAGTGATGCCGGCAATTGTCAAACACACGAACATTGTCCTCATCCCTAAGAAGAAACAGCCCTCCACTCCTGCTGAGTTCAGGCCTATCAGCTTGTGCAATGTTCTTTATAAAGTCATAGCTAAATTGCTAGCTAACAAAATGAGGCCTCTTATGGATAAGTGCATTTCTCCATTTCAAAACGCTTTTGTACCAGGTAGACAAATTATGGATAACTCGATCATTACTCAAGAAGTCCTCCATACTTTTAGAAGAACCAAGGGTCGTAGAGGCTTCTTTGCGTTGAAGTTGGACATGTCCAAGGCCTATGACCGAGTGGAATGGGATTTCTTATTGAAAGCTATGGCTTCCTTGGGGTTCCCTCGACCATTTTGTGATCTTATCAGGTGTTGTATCTCATCCCCTTCATACTCTATTTTGATTAATGGGCAACCGGAAGGCAAATTTGTTTCGGAAAGAGGCCTCCGGCAGGGGTGTCCTCTTTCCCCCTACCTCTTTTTGATTTGTGCAGAGATACTTTCTCGGCTATTCTTACTCCGTCAACAGGAGGGACGGTTGCATGGGGTCAAGGTTGGAAGGAGTGGGCCGGCTATTACGCATCTGATGTTTGCGGATGACCTATTCATTTTTGGGCATGCCAACATGGAGGAAATCCTAACTGTGCGTGATGCTATTTTGTTGTATGGCAGTTGGTCGGGGCAGTTGGTTAATTTTGACAAATCTTCCATCACTTTCAGCAACAACATCTCCAGAAATCAAAGAGAAGTGATGGCCTTAGCTCTGGGTGTCAAAATTATGAGGAAGGAAGAGAACTACCTGGGTAATCCTTTGTTTGCAGGCCGTTCCAGAAGGGCATCTTTCAACTTCTTGGTGGACAAGTTGCAATCTAAGCTCAAGGGTTGGAAAGCAAATGTTTTATCTCATGCGGGCCGAACTACCCTCATCAAGTCCACACTTTCTTCCATTCCTAACTACTTCATGGCCACAAGCATTCTACCTACATCAATTATAAACAAACTGAATGCAATCCAACGAGATTTTTGGTGGGGTTATCCGGCGGGTGAGAAGCACATATATTTTCGGGCTTGGAAAAAATTCATGCAACCCAAATTGGAAGGTGGTTTGGGCATCCGGGATATGGAGTTGGTTAATAAAGCGTTACTGATGAAGCTGGGTTGGCGCTTTTTGTCAAACCCGAATGGCTTGTGGGCGTCGATTCTGAGAAAGAAGTATATGCGTCATGACTCTTTCTGGGAGGTGAGGCGGAGATCCTCGAGCTCTCAAACTTGGAAGAGTATTCTTGATTGCCGCACTCATCTCCAGAAGGGTGTTTGCTGGGTTTTGGGCAATGGCCGTACTATCAAGGTGTTCCAAGACCCATGGATCCCATCCTTGCGGGACTTCCGTATTCATTCGAATGAGCAGGGGGTGGGACAATTGGTTGTTTCTGACCTGTGGGATGTTGATGGGTCATGTTGGAAGGACCAAGTTCTGAGGAATTTGGGTGTTGATGAATACACCATCAATGCCATTCAAAAATTAACTGTGAGGCCTTTTGTTGAAGATGATGATTTGTTAGCCTGGATCAATCATCCTAACGGTAAGTTTACTACCAAATCAGCGTATCATGATCTCTTTCTGCACATGCACCAAGCGTCGTCTTCGAATGTTAAAACGTTTACAGGATGGAAAAAGTTATGGCAGACGAAGTCTCTTACTCCCCGTATTCAGATCTTTGTGTGGCGAGCCCTTAATGAAGCCCTCCCTGTGCGCGAAGCTATCCATAGAAGATGTCCTTGGGTTGAGGTGACTTGCCCAATTTGTTTGCAGGAGCCTGAGACGGTGAACCATCTCTTTTTTGAATGTGAATTTGCAACTGTGGTGTGGTTTGGAGCACCGATTCAATTGGATGTTAGGGCGAGACCCAAATCATTCAAGGAATGGATTTGTTTACTGCTTGACGATGATGGTCCAAGATTTGAGAAATTTTATCAGGCTGCTTCAATCTTGTGGCACCTTTGGAAATCCCGAAATAGATGGATTTTCGAAGGAATCAAGCAGCACCCGGTACACGTGATTGAGCAATCTAAGGCGTTCCTGTGCAATATGATGAATGTGGGTTTGGATGAGCGCTCTCATACTGTGGACAAGGAGGTCTCCACCAAGAGAGGTTATCAGGATTCTTGGTCGAAACCTATTCTGGGTTCTATAAAAATTAATGTTGATGCTGCGGTTAGGCCTTATGGTGTGGCTACTGGTGCAGTAGCTCGTGACGAAAGAGGGCAGCATATTCACAGTACTAGTAAATTGTTCCATGTCTGTTCTCCTCTTGAGGCTGAGGCTTTCGCTTATCGAGAAGGGTATCGTTTGGCTCACTGGCTCAATCGTTCTGCTGCTATTGTGGAAGGTGACAACGTTGGGGTTGCACGTCTTCTGTCCCAAGAGTGTGTGGAGACCCCTTGGAAGTTGCGAGGTATCCTTGCAGACTGCAGAAGAATTATGAGTTGTTGCTCGAATGTATCTACTAGAGCTATCCCTAGAGTTGCTAACTCTTGTGCCCACACCTTAGCCGGTCAGTCGGTGGAGCGGATGATGGAGTTTGACACAGATTCTACTCCTGATTGCATTACTCATATTGTTGAGTATGAAGGTTGTGCTTCTGATGTAGTGCGGTTGGGTGAGAACCTTATGTCCACCAATTGTATTACTGATGCTGTTTTTGGGCATGGGGCGCCGTGAATAGAACCCCCGTGTTCGTGCAAAAAAAAAAAAAAAAAAAAAAAAAAAGAATCAACAATCCAAGTATCATCATTTTTTGACAAGAGGAAGGCTTGAGGATTACCTGAGATCTTGGTAGAGGATGGTAATTCTGAGCTGGTATTAAGAGTTAGTTGTAAAACAAAGAAGATAGTGCTGGAAGTAATCAGGGGCGGAGTCAAGATTTTCTTTTAGGGGGGGGGGGGGGGGGGGGGGGCAAGCTACAAGCAATGAATTTTTTTTTCTATCTTAAAAAAAAAAACATCCCGCAAGCTACGTACAAGCAATGAGCTTTGTTAAATATGCTTTAGAAATACTGTGCGAGGACAGTATATACATGGACAACACCATCGCAAAAGCTTTTCAATATCCCGAGATCAACGGAGGAACCTTCTCCTTGTTCACATTTGATAATTTTTTGATTGGGTTCACCCAGTGACGGAACTATGTATTGACCAAGGGGGGCCATGGTCCCCCCTCAATTAATTTTTTTTAAAATTTTATATAGAAAGAATCTTGAATATTTGTATATAATTTAATTTTTGTACATACTGTGGCCCACTCCAGATGAAATTATTAAGCTTAAGGCCCCTCCCAGTGTAAAATCTTGATTCTGTCCCTGCAGGGCTCATCATATCGAACCCATGATCTCCACCATCCATCTCATTTTCCTTCTTGCTTACTAGTGGTGGAAGCATTATCCTCGGGGCCATGGAGTGAACCCTAGGTGGACGCCTGAGATCTTCCATAAGGCTATCCAATGATTCCTATAAGTTTTGGTACGGTACCAAAGTGGGCATCATAAAGAATCTTCCTTTCTTGTATTAATTGAAAGATTTTAAAACTGTTATTTCGATGCGCATACAGAACCCGAACTAAATCCCAAAGATCCTTTGTTGTCCCGAAGATAGGAGAATGTTTCAGCAATCTTGGCCTCCATAGGAATAGGAAGCAAGGTGTAAAAAAAATTGGTCACTGGATTTTAATACGTTAGTCATGTTAAAAGCCAAAAGAAACCAAAGCCTACATAATTCACAATTTTAATTCAATGCTCCACTTACCGGAGGTTCGCTAGCTATGGGGAGCCGTTTGATTCACTTATCCCAAAAAGTGAGTAACACACTTTTTAGGGGTGAGCGCATGGGAAAGCTCGTAACAACTACCTAGCTAGCTAGCAAACGTCGACTAATTAGAGGAGAGTGGAACTAGTCCATGTGGGGTACGTACAAACTTTAATAAGCAATTGTGGGGGAATGGTGATTGCTATGGCCTTCCGGATAGCTGCCTTGTGGCCCTAGTTGCTCCTGGACATGCATTTGGTTGATTACTACAGAGACATCTTGCTCATCTTCGATCAGTAAGTCGTTTGTCAGATCCGCATCTGCCTTCGGAGGGTTAGTGCTGACATTCACCATCGAGCGCGTTGATGTCGACATGATGAAGATGTTGATGGAGATTTGAAGGAGAATTTGTGGCTCGCCATCACAAGTTGAGTAGGAGTAAGTATAAGTGTGGGTAAAACCTTTAATAATATCAATCCCACAGACAGCACCAAAGATTGTGAGAAAAATTTTCATGCCATCTTGATCAGAAACTTTACCCCATAATTCTTGATTGAATGTTAATGGTTTGTATGTTATAGATCATAGAGATTAGGGAGTAGAGGGAGAGAGAGATAACACAGGAGTTGTCGAAGTTCGGTCTTACGACTTACGTCTCTGGGCAAGAGGTGTCACCTGGTTTGCACAATAATGTACGTGAAAGGAGAGGGTAAGCGTTCTCTCGACAAGCTGAGAGAAGCTTCTTATACGTACAATCGGGGTTGCACGGAGCAACTATAAGAGAACTAAAAAAAGAGAGCTCTGGCTTTTGAATCCCCTCATCTCTTGATCGATTCACCAATCCCTTTTTCTGTAAGCCATAGGTGTCCTTTTATAGCTGAAGTATGTGCTCATATGGCAGTGATGATGTGAAGCTGCTGAGGTGACGCAGGTCCTAGGCCTCCTCTTTGGGCCCTTATTTAGGTCTCTGCCAGACTCCAAATAAGATCCGCTCGGTCTGTGTGCCTTGTGGCGATACTTCTTGGGTCTTGACTCATCATTTGGGTCGTTGCATGGACTCAAATGGCCTGGTTGCAGTCTTGAACAAATTTTGCACCTATATCAATTTTTTAAAAACAGATTAAAAAATAATTTATTTCAAAAAAACGGACCCAAATTTATTAATTTAGTAGCAACAGACTTATACGTTAGTTCAATTATCGTATAGGCAATTTAACTGATGTGTGCCCCGTTATACGCCGTTGACTATTATATAAACACCAATGACAAGTTATACAGTAGTTTGACTGCCGTATAAAGACCCCAACGGCTAGTCTTGACTTTATATTGTAATCGGATTGCCGTATAAAGGCTAACGAATAATATCACGGAAAGTAAACAACTATTTTTTTTTTTAATACTGCAGTTGAGCCGTTGTATAAGTCCGTTGCAGCTAAATTAAAATTTTTGGATCCGTTCCTTTCAAATAAATTATTTTTTAATTTATTTTTTAAAACTTAATGAACTTTAATAGTTAATGGAGGTACACGTTTGCAAATGTTTTGTATAGGTTGGTTGAAGCGCAAATGCAAATAGGTGGATTAAAAAAAAAGATTTATGAGTTAAAAAGGTGTGCTATTTATTAATTTCATAATCTCTTGTGACATCGATGGTTTGGATTCGTATGCACAAAAAAAGCACAACGGTATTGAGGAAAAGTTTGCTCCATATCAGGAGTCGAACAAGAAACGAGAGAGAGAGAGAGAGAGAGTCGGCTGGAAAGGATGAACCACTTGGTCTTCATTTATTTGAGAATCCATACACTTGGTTTTTGTTAATTTGAAAATATAAAAAAAAAAAGTAAAATGTTATTCCAATGGATAGCTTTTACTGATTTGTTTACACAAAATGATATGGTGCCCAATCATAGCATTTCTTTATCTGTCGCTCCAAGCTGAGTGGGATTCATTGGTTTGGACTGAGTGAAACGAACGGCTATGATCACGACATGTCATTTTTTAATGAATGAATCGATTCAGGCTTGGGATGAAAATTTAAAAATAAAAAAATAAATAGTAGTCAAAACTTTGGCCTATGGAATCCCTCTAGGAGGGGGGAGATGTGACAGCACGTCTTAAGTTGCATCATAAATGATAGTAATATTTAAAGGGAAAAATAATTGTAAGGACAATAGGAAAGTCTTTTTTTTTTTGCATTCTAGGAAGTCTTTGTTTATAGAGGAAAATACAAGAAGTCAACTTCTGCTGATGCCATACTCACATGGCCCACTTGAGCCACCAGTGACCTACTCCATTAAATTAAACAGAAGGGTTTTTGACCTTGCCCCCCATGGTAATTGGTAATTAAATAGGACCCCTTCAAGTATTATTTTTTAGAGAGTAAGACTTAGAAAATTAAGGTCAGAGGGGGGTATTTTTCAGTTTCTCCAAGTAAGTGTTGGGTAAGATGAAAAAAGCCCTAACTAAAAAGAATGGCGTATTGGCTATATAAGTAATCGAGTGGCCTGGTGGATCAATGAACAACCTCCATATACCCTTAATTCGTTGTGGTGGCCTTTGAGAAGAGAAGAGAAGAGGTGGAAGTAGCGATCGATCGAGGAGCTACTACAAGCTATGGCACCCAACATTAGTCTTGGTGTCCGCGGCGGAGGCACGTACCTTCCCGACGTCTTCTTCTCCAAGATTATGAATTCGGGGGTGAATCAGGAATGGTGGGTGAAAACGAGTGGCTGGACTCTATTCATCCAAGGTCTGGAAGATCTACGTTCTGATGCTCTGATGGGCATTGAAGATGACAAAGGTCTGGTCACTCGTTTGCGCGCTCTGCTCAACGCTATGCCCACTGATCTCCCCGCTGCCGAAGAGCTGCGTTTCCCTCCGACGGCGGTCTTCTACAGGGTGCCCCGCCACATCAAGGACACGCTCCATCAGATGACTTTAGTTGCTACTGCTCGACAGCGGGCTCATGCAACCAATACTCTGTCTGATTTAGAGACGCCATCATACGACAGGCACAGATTCGATCTGGACGTCGAAAATCTCTCCAATGCACAGATGCCGTCATACAACAGACTCAAATTCGAGAATGATTTCGCCGTACCCTGGTACCCAGGTAGACGTACAGGCACTGGCACCGGCACCGGTACCGGCGGCACAGGCACAGGCGGCACCGGCACCGGCACCGGCACCGGCACCGGCACTGGTGGCACCGGCACCGGCACCGGCACTGGTGGCACCGGCGGCACCGGCACCGGCACCGGCACTGGTGGCACCGGTACTGGCGGCACAGGCACCGGAACGGCTCAAGATAGTTCTAGTGATGAAGACGAGACTATCTATGTCAACCCTTAAAAACAATCTGTGTTCTCTTCTTCCATTTGGCAGATAGAGATGCGAATAGGAGGGATAAATAAAGACGGTACCATCTACTGTTTCTGGTTTCGTGATTTGTTGTGACTGCTTTTGGTCTGAAGTTTATCTTTACATGTCTTTATATTATGTGTTTTTCATTCACATTGATGTGGTATTGTCCCCTGGTCACACTCCTTATTAATCTTTTATATTGTTTACCTGATCCCTATCGCATATGAGCATTTGAGCATTTCAATTGTGGGTTTTGTGAGGAATCTTTCCATTGTTCAACCCCTCTCATAATCAATTGATTAGCTTGTTCAGTTGTAGAGAGTTGAGGTAAGAGAGTAAGAGAGAGAGAGAGAGAGAGAGAGAGAGAGAGAGAGAGAGAGAGAGAGAGAGAGAGAGAAGAGAGAGAGAGAGAGAGAGAGAGAGAGAGAGAGAGAGAGGATTCGTTGACGAGGTTTGGCCGTAGCCTACTGTTGGAGATTTTTAAAATAAATTTAATATTTAACTATTTCATTGGGAATAGCTATAACAAGATGATTGTAACTCATTGGTTAGCCTTAAGGCTTACAAGATAGGAGGCTAGGCTAAAGTTCAAACCCCATCGGGAGCTATTTTAGTTAAATAAAAGAGAAAATAGGCTTACGCTTAGAGGCGCACTTAGCATCACACGGGTCGCATTGAGGAGCCATTTCCTTTTTTGGCTAGGGATATAACCGAATGGGCTAACATGGGTGCGAGGCCCAGTGGATCGGATCAGTTGACTCGTGCGGATCGGCTGTTCAGTGAGTTAGGTCAACCCAGGCACAATCGGGCCGAAAGGGTACCTAAAACACCTGGTGAGTTGAGCGGTTATTGATTTTTTAAAAAATTCAGAGAACTTTATGAATATGTTCACCTAAATGGCGCATTCAAAGAAAACATAGTCACAAAGTTCTCTGAATTTTTTCAAAATTTTTTGAATATTCGCACAATAAAGGCCAGATGAATAAAGCAGCGATTAATCATCTAATTCGTTAGTTCTCTGAGTATTCTTGAACGTGCCGAATAATCTCAAAATGTCACGAATAAATATTTAAAAATATATGAAAATTCTAAAATCTTCAACAAATCTCAAAAAAATCATAACGTTATAAAAACTTAAGTAATATTGTAAAAGCTTATGAATTGACACGATCAGATACCTCCTTATGTAGCGGATTGGTTGTCTTTCTGACTGCTTCTGCTATCTGGACGCACCTCTGTAGCCTTTTTGTCCAATCGGCCGGTGCACGGGAGGCCTATCTTCTGAGAGAGATGATGACAACCCAACTAGGCACCTGGCGTGTGGAGGCATACTACACTTTCATGGGGACCCTTTGGTACGAGCTCGTGCAGATGGAACCTGGACCCAATGCCTCGGTATTGGAGGTCCAACTATTCCGGGAGAGCCGAAAGGTGCACTTTCTTCTCGCCAGACTCACACCGGCTTTTTTGCCCTTTGTAGGGCAACTGTTGTACCAGACCCTCTATTACATTTGAGCATTCCAATTGTGGGTTTTGTGGGGGAATCTTTTTGTCGTTCAACCCCTCCCATAATCAATTTATTAGCTTGTTCAGTTGTAGAGAGTTGAGATAAGTGTGTGTGTGTGTGTGTGTGTGTGTGTGTGTGTGTGTGTGTGTGTGTGAGAGAGAGAGAGAGAGAGAGAGAGAGAGAGAGAGAGAGAGAGAGAGAGAGAGAGAGAGAGAGAGAGAGAGAGAGGGAGTGAGTGAGTGTGAGAGAGAGAGAGAGGACACGAGATTTGTTGACAAGGTTCAGCAATAGCGTACTCTCTGAGCGGTAAGTCGCTACCTTGAAATCCACGATCTCAAAAAGTTTGAGCTATCCTTCGATAGTTTAAGGGAGGCTTGGACAACAGATCTAGTAGAAAAGATGATCGAGGTTATGTGACAAGGTTCCGAATCCGATCAATCGAACGACAGGACTCTGAAATACCGAATCTTGAAAAAGATTGAAAAATCCCTTAGCTTCATGCTGTTGTGGCTTGGTCTATTTATCGGTGCTGGCATCCTGCAACTGCAAGGGCCGACATGGCGGATTGAGATCGGTTCACGTGGTGACTTGTGGCTTGCGGCACCCACGTGCGGGTCTCTAAGGTATTAGTCATAAGATTCATAGCACCAAAATTAACGATCCAAGTATCATCATTTTTTGATGAGAGAAGGCTTGAAGATTTCCTAAGATCTTGACAGAGGAAGGTGACTTTGAGCTGGTATTAAGAGTTAGTTATAGAACAAAGAAGTAGGTGATGGAAGTAACAATATTAATTTCCTTGTTGATGTTTTCTCCGTTGTCAAACTTGGGGTTCAGAATTGGATGAAGGATCCAAGAACAATCTCTATTGTGATCCATCTTATTAATGTTCACAGCTATATATGCATTTTCCCTTATCCTTGAGAGGTTGTGATTTCTTTCAACCTCACTAAATTGTTTCGCATTAAATCTTTTCTTGTTGACAATTAAAGTACTGGATTCAGAATTGGATGAAGGATCCAAGAACAATCTTTATTGTGATCCATCTTATTAATGTTCACAGCTATATATGCATGCATTTTTCCTTATCCTTCAGAGGTTGTGATCTCTTTCAGTCTCACTAAATTGTTTCGCATTAAATCTTTTCTTGTTGACAATTAGAGTACTGGATTTAGATAGTTTGAATCCATTATCATGGCTTCCTTCCAAGTTTCTCTTTGTTGACGGATAGCACGTACACTGGTGAAAGAAAATTGTTCGGGCCCTATCAAAATTTAACTTTGAAGGGCTTCGAATTTGGGTCTGAGACTGGCTAGAAGTCAGAACACTTCGTCTTGTTCGACCCTTTGTTAAAGAGGTTACAGATGTTGGAATTTATCAAGGTTGATAGTAAAATCAAGCTAGTAAAAGGTGAAAAGGATTTAGTTTAGCATACAGTAAGGAAACACACAACCAAACACACAGGTAGGGGGGTCCATTTCTTGAAAGTCAGTCTATATGCTATGTAAGATGTACATTTAGAATATTATTTATAACACATTATTGGAAAGCTTGACATTGGGTGTGGACTTATCCCTGGCTAAGACCTAAAAGACTAATCCTGGGTGTGGGGTTGCTCCTGGCTCAGGCCTAAAAGGCTAATCTTGGGTGTGGGGATGTCCCTAACTAAGGCCTAAAAGATTAATCATGGGTGTGGGATTGGCCCTGGCTATGTCTTGGAAGCTTTTCTCTGGGTTATGTCACCCGCTCAGGCTCGATCCTAAAAGTAACAAATAGGGGTCAATAGTTCCATTCATTATCTCATGATAATATTTAGGACAAATTACATAAATCTTCCCTGAACTATGAGGGTAGTTTTATATTGGTTCCTCAACTATTTTTTTTGAACAGATAGACCCCCAAACTATGGACCAAATCAAAATCGTCATCATCTACTGATGGAATGTGTCAAATAACTAAATTACCCCCCTCTTCTTTCTTCAAAACAGAACCGAAAGGAAGGGGGGAGGTTGCTATGTAACTCCAGCCGTCACCACCACCACCCTCCTCCTTCCTCTCAACCTAGCACAACCGCTGGCCTACCTCGTCGACACCTCCGACATGGATCCCAAGAAACAAGGAGGAGGGGGGGGGGGGGGATTCTGAGGTGGTGATAGGGAACGGGAGGAGGAGAGTTGCCATGGGGTTGGGCTTGGGGCTTCACCGGAATGCCGTCGGCGATCAGGGGGACCAAAAGTGGGTTCGAGATCTGGGAGGAGGGGAGAAGGTGGTGGTGGTCCGGTCGCCTGAAAGGGGAGGGAGGTTGCTCTGCAACTCTGACTGCCATCGGGTTGGGCCGAGGACTCGTCGGAACATCGTCGATGATCCGTGGGCCTGACGTGGCTTTGGGAGGTCAGGGAGGAGGAGAGAAGGTGGTGGTGGTCGGGCCGCTTGAGAGAGAGAGAGAGAGAGAGATAGAGAGAGAGAGAGAGATGGGTAATATCAGAAGGAAAAATATTAATATTGGCCACATCAATCATTTCCGTCAAATCTGACGGGGAAAAATTAACGGAGGGATCAACTTGTTAACATTACATAGTTTGGGAATCTATTTGTTCAAAAAAATAGTTGAGGGACTAATATGAAACTACCCCCATAGTCCAAGGAAGGTTTATGTAATTTGCATGCCCTAATATTTAACCATGGAAGCTGATCATATGATATTTAATTTGAATTCCCTGTGTATCTTAACCATGATGAGCTGATGAAAGGAATTGAGTCTCACCCCCTTACAGACGATCCTATTGCAAGGTCTAACCCTGCAGAGCGAGAGGTGGCCAACCAGAACACTGGAAGCGTGGAGCTAGGGGGTTCATTGTACGAGCCATTCTATAGAGGGCGAGTCGGGAGCTTTGAATACTTGAAAGACTTCCATCGTCTCTTGTGAGTGGATTCTTGTGCACCAAGTTACTCACTTTCTCATGCTCTAGAGTTCATTGTTTCATCAAGACATGGGATTTTGGGGCACTACACCGGAGGTGCAATC
Source organism: Chamaelirium japonicum (assembly GCA_947650365.1). Taxonomy (NCBI): domain Eukaryota; kingdom Viridiplantae; phylum Streptophyta; class Magnoliopsida; order Liliales; family Melanthiaceae; genus Chamaelirium; species Chamaelirium japonicum. The sequence goes on from OX393549.1 coordinate 130,391,355, forward strand.
AATAAACTTGAAAGGGTAAAGGTGCATAGTATAGAGCATTATCCCGGAGTCCACATCGATCCATAACCTAATTCCTTCTGCGTTGTTCGGCCAATTCCATGCAATGTCACCGTGACCTTAAACTCTGTTGCTTCCTCCCCTCAGCCTGCTAAGCATCGCTAACTTCTTTGCTCAGACTATGGTTTCGTTGCAATCACTTAAGCCCCATGAGTCACCACCACTCATTGAGGATCCTCTCATAGCGAAGTAGAAGAGGCAAAACCTTGAAGGGTCCTCTCAGTGGAGCGAAAGGGCAGAACCCTTGGTTAAGCGGAATACACATATGTGGTATTCAAGTTTATAGGTCTCTCTCTCTCTCTCTCTCTCTCTCTCTCTCTCTCTCTCTCTCTCTCTCTCTCTCTCTCCCCACCATATATAGAAACTGATGGTGCCAAAAAAATATCACCGACTCATCGTCCGCGTGGCAGTAGCAGAGGAGGACACGATGAGACAACAGAAGTCCTTGGGGAGATCGTCTTTGTCTTTGGGTACACCATGGGCGACCCCGGGTGACCAAAGAAGAAGCCCCCCCCCCCCCCCCCAGATGAGCTCGAGATTCTAGGCCAATCCTGACTTTTGGGTAAGCAGCATTGTAGCCAAAATAGGACTTGGAGTTCAAAGAACACTCTCAACAGAGCTTACCCTGACCGCATGCGATCAGTTCGCACACGGAAGAGGTCTCCCGTGGCTGACGCTCACAGCTTGCCCGGAGTTTACCCTGATCGCATGTGATCAGTTCGCATGCGAAAAAGGTCGCCCATGGCTGACGCTCGGAGCTTACCCTGATCGCATGTGAGCAGTTCGCACATGAAAGAGGTCGCCCATGGCTGACACTCATAACTCGCCCGGAGCATACCCTGACTGCATGTGATCAGTTCGCACGCGAAAGAGGTCGCCCATGGCTGACGTTCACAGCTTGCCCAGAGCTTACCCTGATCGCATGTGATCAGCTCGCACGCGAAAGAGGTCACCCGTGGTTGGCGCCCACATCTCGCCCGGAGCTTACCCTGACCGCATGCGATCAGCTCGCACGCAGAAGAGGTCGCCTGTGGCTAGCGCCCACAGCTCGCTCGGAGCTTACCCTAACCACATGCGATCAGCTTGTACACGGAAGAGGTCGCCCTTGGCTAGCGACCATAGCTCGCCCGGAGCTTCCCCTGACCATATGCGATCAGCTCGCACGCGAAAAAGGTCGCCCGTGACTGGCGCCCACAGCTCGCCCGGAGCTTACCCTAACCGCATGCAATCAGCTCGCACGCGAAAAGAGGTCGCCCATGGCTGGCGCCCACAGCTTGGTCTGACCGTACACGATCGGCTCGCATGCGGAAGAAGTCACCCCTGGCTAACTCCCTCTTACAGTAGCGGATCGCTGCGTCCCTTGGACAGAGCAGCATCTTCCATGAGGCCTCATTCATGAGGTGCTACGAGTCAAAGCTCTCCACGCAACTCACCAGCTGGAAAGAATATCTTGATCACCGCTAGTAATCCACCAAAAGCCCAACTCTAGCTCGCACGCGGAGAGATCGCCTCTTGCTAACAGAAAACTTAGAAGGATATTCGCGAACACCCACAGCTCACCCTGACCATACGCGATCAGCTCACGCCCGGAAGAGGTCGCCCCTGGCATAATTTAAAGAACCCCTCAGAAGGCTCAACACCCACAGCTCGCCTTGACCGTACGTGATCGGCTCGCGCCCGGAAGAGGTCTCCCCTGGCATAGTTTAAAGAACCCCTCAGAAGGCTCAACACCCACAGCTCGCTCAGGTGCTCGCCCGATCATGTAACAGTAAGGCGGTACCAAATCGACAGATGTCACTACCCCCGTGGAGCTACGTGGACAATTGCAAGCTCCATAGTCGGCCAAGGTTGGTCTAGAACACCCCAGACTGGAGCCTTCCAAAATTTTCACCAGTCACGGACAAGACCGATACATTCCTCCTTACCACCGCTTGGCAGGATAAACGACAAAGGCCATTAAAGGGCTCTTATGGGCTAGCACATGAAGGTGTAGAAGGTGCGGGAAAGAGCGGCCACGTATCAGACTCTGACGGTCTGCAAAATATCTATAAAGGTACGACCCCCGGCTCCAAAGTACAGGTTCGAAACTCAGAAACCCAAACATTTTCTCACTACTCAACCTCCCTGCTTTCGAACCTTCACTGACTAGAGCGTCGGAGGGTCTGCGCTCCTTACGGAACCAACCGTTATCACGTTATTCTTACCTTGCAGGTCGAGCATCCGAGCCAACGAAATTCTCCCCCCCCCCCCCCCCCCTGACAGAAACCTCGAGAAGTGTGGTCGTAGATGATCATCTAAATCATCGGCATAACCTTACAAGGTTCAACAAGTGAATATCAAAGCTATCTCAAGGAGCAGAATGAAGGGCACAAGTATACTGCACAAGGTAGCAACAGCCAGTTTGCAAAAAAAAAATGGTAGCAACAGCCAAAATATGTGCAACGATTAGAAACTAAACTAACAACGATCATTGAATGTTAGCAATTAAATCATCTTAAAGGCACATCTATAACCTGTTGGGTTCGCTGCGGTTGTAATGCACGGGTCAACACCGCAGCGAAGCACTTGTTTGGTCCCCGCTCAAATGCTGCAGTTCGAACTACCGCTCATTCAAATTTCTATAGAAAAGCTGATAGCTGTAACACACAGAGAAAAGCTGTGTTTCAACTACACGTTGAAACCCACTGCAACATCTAGTTCTGACCGCAGTGAACCAAACAGGCCATAAAAAGAGAGTGTGGATTATAAGGCGGTAGAGAAATAACATTGGAGTCATAAAACCAACCAAACAGGATATGATCACCATTGCAATCCAACTGCCCATTTCGCTTTTATTCTCAACTAGCAATTACGTAGACAGCGAGTTCATAGTAGGCTCCGACAACACTACTACACCAGCAGCGAGTTCATAGTAGTAATAAGACCGCAAACCCAGAGTAGGCTCCAACAACACTAGTCTGGTGTAGTACAACACCAGTACCATTTTTCAAAAGTCTTGCAAAGCATAACACCACCAATTGGGTCCCGAGTCTCACAGGCCCATCAATGCTTGAAGTCGGGATCCTTGACGATCGTCACGGGGCATGATGCAGTTGACAGAACATAGTTTGTAACACTGCCCAACAAAATCCTGCAGATGCAAAACAAGATAGGTTACAACAGTAGCAGATTCCTTAATGATCTACAGATTTCCAGCTTCACCAAAATGCAATTCATTGGAACTTCGAACTATATTTCATTATTCGGATGATGACACAGAAATGGCAGCAGCGATGATTGAAGGAACTAGTACACAAAATTCCACTTTAAAGATACGGTAGCCAATTGAATAGGATGAATTTATTAGAATAGGATTGGAATGGGATTTAATAATAGGGATGTAGTTGTATATGGTCCACCTCCAATTAGACTCTAACGTACGGGTCACAACCTTTGACCCTAACATTAACCCACTAAAAACCGATCCACTTCAGAATGGGATAAGCTGAAGCGGATCATTCCTCCCCAATGTCCCATCATCGACGACATCGTCATCGTCAACAACATCCTAAGTCTTATCCCATCAAGATGGATCAACTAAGGAGCACCACTAAAACAACAACAGGTCCACAAAAGAATGATAACAATTCTCCTACCAGCTATCGATGTAACGTCAAACCTCTAAGATTGGTGTCTAATAGATAGAGCCAAGCAAAGAGGCTGGCAAACATCCTAGGAGGCTAGTTGGTCAATAGGAAGACCTATCTTGTTAGTTACGCAGTTTAAGCTTATACAACCAGAGAGCCATAGATTCAGAAATGGTCCAAAGGAAAAGTGTACAAGGTTAGAATTGATATACTTACTTACATTAATTTCTATGGCGCAAATTATAAGTTTTTCACTAAGACACTAACCACCCCATCTGCCCATGCTTTTTCACTAACCACCCATCTGCCCTTTGCTCAAAGCTAATAATAGGATGAAATACAAATGCAATGATTTTTTAAAGACAAATGCAATGATTTTTTAAAGCTAATAATAGGATGAAATACAAATGCAATGATTTTTTAAAGACGGTGGTGTTCACAGAGCGCTCCTTTGGAGTCTCACCTCGTCCCAATTCTTCAGCATTGAGGCACCTTAGCACTACTTCAGCATTGAGGCGCACCTTAGCACTAGACTACAATGGGGTATTTAAAATGGTCATATTTCAAACAAGCTTAAAAATAACAAATTCCTCCATATGCTCATGTACTTGCTTCCTATGTCACTTTTTTTTTTAGTGAGAAATCGCTCCAACTGGGGGACTTCGGCAACGGCCCCTACCACTTTTTATACAAAAACAAGAAAAAGAATACAATAGTAACAATTCAGGTAAAAGGTTTCAAAGGAGAAAGTTCAGAAAGTGTACAGAGGCCAATTTAGCTTCTCCTTCTTAGGGGGTGTTTGGCATGAGAAACAGCTATTCCGCTTAATCCTCATCCAGAAGAGGGTATTCCTATCAATTACTATTTCTAATGTAATTCGATGGCTCAGCGTTCCGGTTAGCATAGACATGCACGGAGAGAGATATTATCGCTCCCAAGTCCTTCATCCCACCGGAACAAATAATATTCGTTAGTTTTCAAATTTGGAACTAGGAATGGAAAAAGTCGGTTCTAGAATGATGCCAAACAACCCCTTAGCTTCCAATAGAACTACTAGATTCCTGGATTTACTCCTATTGTTATCTTATTTCCAAATGCTCCAACAAATTGCAATCACTTAGAAGAAATCTTCTTTTTCCTCCAGACGGTCGATAAAGATCAACCTTCCTGGTCTGACTTCAATACCCATTATGGAAAGACTCAACATTTGGAAAGATCTTTCTTAAACAAATGGGGAAGCTTGCCTTACAACAAAAATGTAATGAAAACTGTTAAATTGACTCTTAATATTGTGATAGCTCTCTTAACCAAATCTGGGAACCATGTGGCAAGATTTCCTTCCTATCCAAATTTGCAATTACGTAGAGATGTCTCCTGACCAAAAATCGAAACCATGTAGCAATGTCACAACACATGAAAAAAATGGAATCTTACAAATCATGTACAGCAAATCACATCAATATTATGTAGTGAATAAAGCCAAACAAAAAAAATGGTTATGAGATTATAATACAAATCTCGTATTATGAATTCACCAGCATCCTAGCTTGATGCAAGACAGGGGAGGTGGTCCCACAAAATTTGGATCTCAAGGGAAGTTTGGCTCTTTCTAGGATGCTAGGCTTTAGAAATTTGCCAAGGATTTGATTGAAAAATACTCAAACTAGGGAAAAATGTTGTGATAGTTCTCCCAAATGAAACAGAAGATTTGGATGTGTCGGGCTTTTCACGGGCTTCGAAACTTGTCGAAGATTGCCCAAATTGGATGAGCATAGGCCAAATTTTGGTTAAAAAGAGCTTTATGGGTATGTTGCAAGTATTCGGATATACGGGATTTAATGGATTAAAAGACTGAATCTGGTTATGTGTAAAAGGGTTTTCAGTTTTATATAATATAATCCAAACGTGTATGGGTTTTAAAGATTAATCGGTTTTACGTGTAAATCAAATGGGTAAGCGGGTTTGAGTTAGCATTCCTGAATTTGGGTTTGGATTTAAGTGATGGTTTTTTTGGTTGTAGATTTGTTTATATGGTTTAATGCCTAATTAGATTAAGGCATAAAAAGGGGTAAGGTCACTATTCGTTGTAGCTTCCAGGGAGAATAGATGAAACAAGAATGGGAGGAGCAGAGAGCGGCTGCGTACCTATAGTAATCGACAACCAGGTTTTCCGATAAAAGCATTTGTGAGACGGCGTTAGAGGTGGCAATCGGTCGTGTTCGGGTAGGACCCTAACCCTACCCATACCCATACCCATTTAGGTATGGCAGAGTCCATACTCGACCCATACCCATTCAGATAGAAGAGGGTCCATACCCAATCGGGTTTCAGGTTTTGGTTTGGGTTTTGGGTATGAATTGGGTATAATTTTGTTTATTTTTCTCCAACATATATGCAATTACTTTAGGAAAAAAAACAAGTATCACAATGCAATGTTAAGCTTTTTTAGTTTCTTATTACCGTGGTTTTAGTATAATATAAGTTTGAATAAGGATATGAGTTCAATTAGAATTTAGGTATATGACATTGTGTTTGGATTCGAATTGTACTATCTAGTATACACAAGCTAGAGAGGCAATTAGGTTTCGAGTATGGGTATTGAAATACCCATACCCTAAAGTTAATCAGGTAGAGTTTTTATAACCATACCCTACCGAAATCATGTTTCGGGTATAAAATTTGTACTGATACCCGATGTTTCGGGTCGGGTATTCGTGTTTTCAGAGTTCATTGCCACCCATAGACGGTGTGGTGTGATCGGCTTGGCTGGGTTGATACTCCGGGTGCAGAAGGGGACCTAATGACTATTTTTGATATTTCTATAAACCAAGACGAAACCAAAATTTCAATCGAAATCATGTAAAGATTTCGAAATGGTAAATAAAAAGGAGTATTGATGTTTTTTATTTTTAAATTTAAGTATTTTATAGTTTTACATACATATTTACATCAATTGTTTTAAGAAAACACATAATATGCTTGCACGAACTATGATATAAACTAAAAAAAAAAAACTTGATAATCATCATATATTTATATACATTTTTACATATATTTATATTATTTTCATCACAAAAGAAACAAAATCAATAATCTTTGCTTGTCCAGGCAATATCTTCTTCGCTCGTAGTCCCCAAATAAACTTATCACCATCAGTCCCTAACGCACCACTATAAACTCCGGCTGACATCTGTGCCAGTATGCAGCCCCTCTCAACTCGCTCCCGCTTGGTCTGTCTCGAATCTAAAGCCGAACCTATCAAAATATAGCGAAATCCTAGAAATAAGATGAAATCTAGCTTATCACAGCACCGAAATACGAGCTATGTATATGCTCACACCTGGGATACATCGATACTTCAAAATAGGTGTCGTACCTGTATCAGATACTTTTCGATACTCCGATACGGTCCGATATGCTGCGATACATATCCAATACAGATAGGAAGTATCAGAATTTAGAAAAACAAAAAAAAATCTGATAAGCCGAGAATACGTGACCGATACGCAGGGATACATATAGATGACAATATAGTCCATAATCCAAAAATCGAACTCAAACCTGACCGAAACTTCGAATGTGGGTCTAAATTCCATACGTGACTATTTGCTTAATGATATCATTTATATGTTTTATTTTTTGAATGATGCATTTGACACTAACTTTGTATTTTGTAATGGATGATGAATGTTAGTATTTTTTGCTAGCGTTTTGTAATGGACAATGAATGTGCATTTACGTAATGTTATTAGCATTACTTTTTTGTAATGGATGAATGTGACACTAACTTTGTATTTTTTGGTTGTATTGGATGTAAATCATTTAATAAATGATGAACATGATCATATTTAATTTTTAAACTATTCACTATTCATATTCTAGCACAAAAATATACTATATTTAATTGTTAATATTATATATATTAAATTACAAACGTATCCATGTTGTACTGTGTATCCAAGTTTTTCAAAAATCCATGTGTTGTCGTATCCGTATCCACGTATTTGTATCCCTGTATTCTTATCGATGCTTCCTAGGCTCACACCCACCGAAACCAGTCCATAGGTTTACGAAATCTATGGGCTGATTTCGATCGAAATACCCGAAAAGCCAACATTTCGTCGAAATGGTCAATGAAACTAGCCCACATATTTTAAAACCACTCGGTTTCAGTGGGCCCCTTAGCTTTCGGCCAAAATTATGCTGAAATTCATTCGAAATTTGAAACCCAATTGAAATGACAAAGTCCCTTGGTTTCGACCCTGCATTTTGTTTTGTTCCCAACCAAAACCAAAATATTTCGCTGAAATTTCACAGTATCGATCAAAATTTGAAACCATGTCTCAAACTAAGGTCTAAGAAAAAAAATAGGACGAAGGAATAATCGCGAGGTAATGCAGGTCTTGGAGGTGGTGTTGTTTTGGATTAAAAGGTAAGCATGGATCAATGGAGGTAAGGAGACAACTTACATATTTGAGAGGAATTAGACTGTTGAATTATTCCTTGAGCACAACTATTTCAAACAAGCACAAACATTCTTCCCATAAATAGCCAATACAGGGCTCAATGTTATTAAAGGCGCGCCTAGGCTCAGGCTCGACCAGGCTCACCCCCTGCGCCTCAAAAAGCACAAGGCCAAGCTCTATTACAAAGGCGCGCGCCTAGGCTCCAAACTCCAGACGCAAAAAAGGCGCGCCTAGTTGAACCATGTGCAATTATATACTTGCAATTGATATTTTTGGCAATATAATTAAGTTATTAAGTAAATTTGATTCATGATTACAGTAGTCTGAATATTGGCACATTCATTGAATATTATTTACATTCAAAATTATTTGTTATAGTTCTTAGGTAGGACCATATGAGCAATTGTGGGTTGGATTTGATGACTTTGATATTATTTCAACTATTACAAGATTCAATGAGTTTTCTTTTCTTTCTCGATTTGCACATTTCATACTGATTTAGAAGCATGTGCACAAGCACAAGAATGAAATAACACATTCAATTGTTCACTATTTATTTTTTGTTTGCTATAATATCACATTTGATATCTTATACTAGTTATTGAATTTGAACTATACATATTTGAAGATTTAATATATTTTAAATGGCTTATTTAGAGCCGTAATTCAAACCTACAAGGCTACAACATTTGTGTTGTTCCAACAACGATCTATCCAATTAATCTTTTGTCTTAAGATTCATTTTCTTAGTCTAGTTATGTATGTTTTGAATATATATATATATATATATATATATATATATATATATATTTCAATCAGGCGTGCGCCTTGAATTGCGCCTTGCGCCTAGGCTCTAGGAGACCTTTGCACCTCATGTGCGCCTTGAGCCTTTTAGAACACTGATAGGGCTTCTTTTATGGAAACTCTAGTCGTCCCCAATGGCAGCGCAGCGACGACATAAAATTTTGGTCAATTTAAAAATTTCAGCGAAATATTTTGGTTTCGACTGGGACCAAAACAAAACACAGGGTCGAAACCAGCAAATACGCCATTTCGGTTAAATATTGTAATTTCAACAAAATTTCAAAGAATTTTAACAAAATTTAAGCTGAAAGCTAGGGGCCCACCGAAATCGGGTTATTTTAAAACTGTAGGTTGGTTTTGCATCTCATTTCATTTGGATTTCACCATTTCGTGTGAATATCAGCAAATTTTGGTGATGTTTGACCAAAAGCATGGAGCCCAACTCTTTTTTTTTTTCTTTGTTTCTTTCCTCACTTCTCCCTCTTCGTCCCCCATTCACTTTCACAGTGTTCTTTTACATGATTTCACTTAATACTAAGAGCATTTTGTACTTGCATTTCTTGATTTTGGCATGGCTAAGTACATTTAAGTATTCAACAAGATGTAGAATTTTACCATCAGCCATTTTGAGAGTTATGATTGGAGATATTCAATGATTGGAGCATAGGCACTTAACTTGTAGTCTTCTATCATATGTAGTGTTTTAAGTATAATTATTGATATCGTTATCACCAAGTGGCCTGAGAAAATAACAGGGATTTTCATTTATTTATTACCATTATCGCTCCAAATTGGAGAAAAGATGAAAAATACGAAAAAAAATAATGGGTAAAATGAAGGGATTTGGAGGGATTTTTTAATGTCTTTTAGGATGTATTGATACACCACTATGACCAAAAACATACAAAAATAATCATTTATTCTAGGGGGGGCACTCAATTGAGCTCGATAGATGAGTCTATGAACTATCCAACAATTTCGATGAACTATCAGATACTTTCCAACAGAATCTGTGAATTAAACAATCATAATAAGATAACAAACAATATGAAACATGATAAGCATCTAACAACCCTGAACCTAATAGCCTTTAGGTCACTAAGATAACTTTACTTAAATTGACCAATAGTTAAACAGTTAGTGTTGAAGTCTTGTTTGCATGCCTTCTGGAGAAATAGCTATCTGGTGCATGATGGTGTTTAGGAGCACTTCCATCTACATAGTGTGTAGCTACTACAGAGGCAATATGGAAATAGCTATTAGCTTATGGATGCGTTGACGCCATTTTCATGGAAAAGTGCAACTACCATGGTTAAAACAAGAAGGGATAACTAACATGTAGAGAAGAGTACTAGAAAATCAATAAAATAGCCTTAAAACGCGAAAGGAGAAAAGGGGGGGGGGTTCAAAACTTAAAAGGAAATCTTTAGTGCATCTTTAGTATTCCTTGACTTGCTAGGTTTGAATTCTAAGTTACAGAAACCTATAAGCCTATCCAGTGTAGATAGTCATAGTAGTCGTTTCAGCATAAGGCCTAGCCCATACCCTTTAAATCACGTAACATGAATGAAAAAAAAACAAAAATTGAAACTAAGCCTAGCACTTCAAAAATGAGGTGTATTTCAACTTCATGACTTAGACAAGTTGAGTTGTCCTGCCCAAATTTCATTGGAAATTGTTAATGTAAATGTAATGGGTCGGGTTTACTGTATATATATTGGGCTTGAGTCCCTCAATGGAATTATTCTGTTCCTCTCCAAACCCTAGCCGTCGTCTCCTAACATGGTATCAGAGCACTAGGGCGACGGCTGCACCTTCTCCGGTCTCCCTCCTTCCCGCCGGCTGCATCTCCTCCGGCTGATCCCTCCGCCGGCTGCACCTACTCCGTCCGGCCCCTCTCCTCCACCGGCCCCCCCTTCCGGCCCCCCCTTCCGGCCACCTGCAGCCCCCTCCTCCACCACCCGACCCCCGAAACCCCCTGCAGCCCCCTCCTCCACCCCCGACCCCCTGCAGCCCCCTCCTCCACCACCGACCCCCCTCTCCAGCCCCCCGAACCCCTCCAGCCCCCCTTCCGGCCAACCAAAACCCCCACAACCCCCCCTTCCGGCCACCGAAACCCCCTGCAGCACCTCCTCCACCCCCGACCCCCTGCAGCAGCCCCCGCCTCCACTCCCGACCCCCCCTACAGCCGCCGCCACCACCTACATCACCCTTCCTCCACCGGCCCCCTCTTCCGGCCACCCGAAACCCCCCCCGACCCCCCTACAGCCCCCCCGACACCCCCTGACACCCTACAACCTCCTCCATGGCCTCTCCAGCCGTACCATCTGTCGTTGCGATCTCTCCACCGCTAAAGGCGGTTGCGTTTCAGTTGTCGTCGGCCAGCGACTGGCCTGACTGGTCCCTCACCGTCGAGGCCGCCCTCTCTAGTCGTGATCTGTGGGGTCACATCACCGGCGAGGATCCTCCTCCCACTGACTACTCCGGCTCGTCCTCTGTCACCAGCAGTGCTGCATCTTCTGCAGCGACTGCTACCACAGCCGTCACCGTTGCTGCTCTTACGTGGCGCCGTCACGATCAGGCCATCCGGGCGTACCTCCTGGACTCGGTTGCTCGTCCGCTCCTTGCTCCCATCGGCCGCCTTCCGACTGCGCGCGCGATGTGGGAGTATCTCCGGGACCGTTTTCTCCCATGCGGCGGCGCCCGCCGGCATCAACTCATCTGCGACTCGCAGTCTGCCCGTCAGGGGGAGCGTACCATTCAGGACTTCTTCAGTCAGATGAGTGCCTACTGGCATGAGCTGGACTCACTGATTCCGGAGCGGTGTGACTGCCCCCGCTCCCGGGACTTCCAGCGCTACCTCGACGAGGGCCACCTGCACCAGTTCCTGGCAGCACTTCGTCCAGACTTTGCTCTCATAGCCGCCCAGCTCCTGCACCGTGAGCCCCTCCCTCGGCTCGAGGATGCCCTACTTGCCTTGGTCGACGAGGAGACCCGCCTTCAGACTCAGGGCGCTCGTGCTCCTCCACTTGCTCCTAGCTCCGACTCTGTCCTGGCAGCCGGGTTCTCCGATGAGGCTGTTTTTTGTCACTACTGCAAGGAGCCCGGCCACATGAAGCGCGAGTGCCCTACACGTCCTCCACGCAACCCCCGCTGGGGTCCGGATGAGAGATCCCCCCGCTGGTCTTCGACCTCTCGCGACGATCGACGCGGCGGTCGAGGTGGACGGGGCCGAGGACGTGGTTCGTCTTCCTTTCGCCACTTTGGTGGTGCAGCGGCTACTGCAGAGGCCTCGCCGCTCCCCACTGCTCCCACAGCTCCTTCGCCGCCTGAGCCGGACCGTCTTCAGCGCCTCGAGGAGCTCCTCCTTCGCCACATAGCCTCCACCGGCTCCGCGACTGCGCACGGCTTGTCTGCCACCTCTGGTACTACTGCTCCATGGATCTTCGATTCGGGTGCCTCCTGTCACCTTACTTTTGACTCCACTGTCCTCACGGACTGTTCTCCCACTACCACCCACCAGGAGGTTCGCACTGCGGATGGGACTCTCGTCCCTATTCCGCAATGTGGCTCCATCACCACCACCTCTGACACTTCTGGTCGCCTGACCCTATCCCATGTCCATCATGCCCCCCGTCTTAATATTAATTTGATTTCCATCAGTTCTCTTTGCGACTCTGGCCTGACTGTCACCTTCACCCCTTCTGTTTGTGTTGTGCAGGATTCGCGGACGGGTCAGAGGATTGGGCTGGGCCGTAGGGCAGGAGGACTCTACCAGTTGGACCATCTCCATGTGTCTTCAGTTGCGTCTGTCATGTCTGTCACCTCTGATGCCGACCTGTGGCACAGAAGGTTAGGTCATATTTCAAGTGATCGACTCAAAAGCGTATTCCGTTCGGGCGCTTTGGGTCGAGCGTCTTTCTCCCCCCTCTCTGTCTGTACGGGTTGTCGACTGGCAAAGCATCTAGCTCTTCCTTTTTCTGCTAGTACTTCCCAGTCTAATGCTTTATTTGATTTAGTTCATTCGGATATTTGGGGTCCTGCTCCTGTTGCATCTCTATCTGGTTATATGTATTATGTTTGTTTTATCGATGACTATTCTAGGTGCACCTGGGTCTATCTCATGCGTCATCGGTCTGAAATTCCCCAAATCTTTAGGCGATTCACCACTATGATACACACCCAGTTTGGTCGGCGAATCAAGACCTTTCGGTCTGATTGTGCCAAGGAGTATCTCTCCTCTGAGATGCGTGAGCTTCTTCAGTCTCACGGCACTCTTCACCAGCAGTCCTGTCCCCACACCCATGAGCAGAACGGCGTTGCCGAACGCAAGCATCGTCATGTCCTTGAGACTGCACGAGCCTTGCTTCTCTCTGCGTCTGTCCCTCACTCCTACTGGGCTGAAGCTGTCATGACGGCTGTCCACCTCATCAATATCACTCCGTCATCTGCTCTGTCCGGTGCCACCCCTCACGAGCGCCTTCACTCCAGTCCACCTGACTACTCTCTTCTTCGCACGTTTGGCTGCACGTGCTTCGTTCTTCTTCCTCCCCATGAGCGCACCAAACTTTCTGCGAGGTCTGTTAGGTGTGTTCACTTGGGGCTCAGTCGTGAGCATAAGGGGTATCGCTGCTATGATCCCTTAGCTCGTCGGATCCGTGTCTCCCGTCACGTCTCCTTTGTTGAGGATGTCCCGTATTTTGCTCCTGAGTCTCGGGATCTTTCCTTGCCTACTTCGTCATCCTCCCCGCCCTCCTCACATCTCCACATCCCTGTTCTACCCCCGGTTTCTGTTGCCCCATTCACGCCTACTACACCACCACCACCACCTCCTCAGTATCCATCGCCACCACCACCACCACCTCCTCAGTCCCCCACGCCACCACCACCACCACCCATTACTCGTGTCTATGTACGTCGGTCTGCAGCTCCCCCTCCAGAGTCGGTTCTCCCTGGTACTCCCTCGCCTGATGCTGCTGCTTCCTCCCCGGTCGTGGATCCTGCTCCTGTTCGGCGCTACCCAGCGCGCGAACATCACCCTCCTGCCAGATACGACTACTCTCCTGACAGGTTTGGTTACTCTGTTTTTCCCACTGACTCTCCTGACTCTTCTGGCTTCTATGCTAGTGTCTCCTATTCACCATCCTTTCAGGCCTTCCTTACTGCTCTTCACACTCATCGGGAGCCCCAATCGTACCGTGAGGCAGCATTACATCCAGAGTGGCGGCAGGCCATGTCAGTTGAGCTTGAGGCATTTCAGCGGACCCAGACTTGGGAGTTGGTGCCTTGTCCCCCCGGGGTGGTGCCTGTTAGCTGCAAGTGGATCTTCAAGGTCAAGACTCGACCTGACGGATCCATTGAGCGGCACAAGGCTCGCCTCGTTGCTCGTGGCTTCTCCCAGGAGTATGGGATTGACTACGAGGAGACGTTTGCTCTAGTTGCTCGGATGACTACTGTGCGCACCCTCTTAGCTGTGGCAGCTGCTCGAGGGTGGCCTCTCCATCAGATGGATGTCACCAATGCGTTTCTTCACGGTGATCTCTCCGAGGAAGTCTACATGGCTCCTCCTCCGGGCACTTCAGTTCCTCCAGGACACGTGTGTCGGTTGCGCCGGGCCATCTATGGGCTCAAGCAGGCTCCTCGTGCCTGGTTTGAGCGCTTTCGCAGTGCAGTTCTGGCCGCCGGGTTTGTTGAGCGTCACTCTGACTATGCCCTGTTCACTCGCTCCTCCAGTCAGGGCATTGCAGTCCTTCTCCTCTACGTGGATGATATGATCATCACTGGGGATGACAGTGCCACCATCGCCTCTCTCCAGCGGCACCTCCAGAGTCAGTTTGAGATGAAAGACCTGGGCTCTCTTCGCTACTTTCTGGGTCTTGAGATTGCCAGGTCAGCTCGTGGTCTGTTGGTCTCCCAGCAGAAGTACATCTCCGACATTCTTACTGATGCTGCCCTCACTGACACACGTACTGCTGATACACCCATGGAGCTCAATTTGAAGCTTCTCGCTACCGATGGTGAGCCGCTCCAGGATGTCTCCCGCTACCAGAGGTTGGTTGGGATGCTTGTCTATCTCACCATGACCCGGCCAGACATTGCCCATGCTGTTGGCATTGTCAGTCAGTTTGTTCAGGCTCCACGGTCAGTACACTATGCAGCTGTTCTTCGGATTATCCGCTATCTCCGGGGCACCATCACCCGTTCACTCCTGTTTCCCTCCACCTCTCCGTTGGTACTGCGCGCCTACTCAGATGCAGATTGGGCAGGAGATGCAGACACTCGTCGATCTACTACAGGATACTGTGTGTTTCTGGGTGACTCACTGATTTCATGGCGCAGCAAGAAGCAGGAGTCTGTTGCTCGCTCCAGCACCGAAGCCGAATACAGGGCTATGGCTTCCACCACCGCCGAGATTGTCTGGCTTCGACGTCTTCTGCTTGACTTGGGAGTGGTGATATCCGGGCCGACCCCTCTCTTCTGTGACAACCGGAGTGCTATTCAGATTGCTAGCAATCCGGTCTTCCATGAGCGAACAAAGCATATTGAAGTTGACTGTCATTATGTTCGCCAGGCGTTTATCGATCACATCATCTCCCTGCCTTTCATTCCCTCATCGGAGCAGACTGCTGATTTTCTGACGAAGCCACTGACGACTGCTCGCTTCCGACATTTTCTAGGCAAACTCTCGGTTCATGATCCACCGTGAGTTTGAGGGGGAGTGTTAATGTAAATGTAATGGGTCGGGTTTACTGTATAGTCGGGTCGGGTTTACTGTATATATATTGGGCTTGAGTCCCTCAATGGAATTATTCTGTTCCTCTCCAAACCCTAGCCGTCGTCTCCTAACAGAAATATTTGCATTTTTTTTTATGCAAAACACCTGCCCAAAATTCATTGGAAATGTTTTAATTTTTTTTTATTGCCCAAAATTCATTGGAAGTATTTATTTTTGGTAACCTACTTCATGTGGATTTTATTGAAAATTTTCTACATTTTAAAGGTTTAGAGGATGTACAATTGATTGAACGATACGATGGGTTGCAAGTTTGAACGATCAATCGTCCTTTTAAGTTGGCAGATCAGATTTTTGATCGAAACGCTGGATTGTTGTGTACATACCTCTGGAGTTGCCCAAGTCCTCTGCTACCCATGACCAGCGAGTCGAGCTTCAGATCTTCCACAGCTAAGCAGAGCTTCTCCCTCGCGTCTCCCCAGTACATCTTCGTCACGATCGTTGCCTGAGTTAAGTGGGATGAGACACACACACAGGCTCAGAGAGAGAGAGAGAGAGAGAGAGAGAGAGAGAGAGAGAGACCTCTTTCTGTCTGGAAGCGGTGTCGAGCAGATCCAGGACCTCGATGTCTACCTCCATATCGTAGTGTTTCATCAGCTCCGGCTGCCGGAACTCCGACAGAGGGATCAGAGCTGTAGATTGCAACAAAACGACAGATAGATCGACGAAGGGGGTTTTTAAGATCGGATTGAGGTGGTGAAGAACTTGAAGGATCATTTGGGGAGAGAGAGAGAGAGAGAGCGAGCTTACGCGATCCAGATTTGGACCAAAGGGCGTGCTTGGACTCGTCGCCCTTGTGGGTCATGACGTGGAGGACGATGAGGGTGTCGCCCTTGTCGAGCAGGTTGTCGATTGCCCACCCCAGCGCCCTCTTGCTGCTCTTGGAGAAGTCAAGCGCCACCCCGATCTTCCGGTCACCTCCCATCTCTCTCTTGGTTCTTGATCCTTCAACCGCGATGCAGGTTTTCCCCTCTTCAATGGCGATGCAGGTCAATTCAACGAATCAGCCACAGGTCTCCCGGTTCTTTATGTCCGCGTCGGACAAATGAAACGACAAGAAGTTAGAGACAAGTGGAATACACCTATTGGCCGTTGTGCAGAAGGTGGGTTTTTCTAACGACAAAAACAAGGACTGCTATTTGAACAAACTACGCGACATACTCGCGGACATACCACAGAGGTGGCGGCAAGAGAACAAATTTGTTGACTCACCGGACTGGTTGGTCAACAAAAACCTCCGATATGTTTTTTTGGGGGAACTTAGGGATAGCTCCCTGACAAGGAATCAACTTGCAATAAACCCCCCTACAAGTTTTCATATTGTAATACATTTCTTCCAAACTCCCATTGAATCAAATAGAAAAAAAAAACAATAACGTCCGATTCAAGTTCATTAAATTTATATTTTCTACCATCAACTTAACACGAACCATTTTTTACATAAAATCGATTAAAATCACTCCAGATTGTCAATTTAAAACCATAAAATAATTTAATTTTTTTCTGTATATTTTCATCAAAAAATAAGTTTAGGGATTATTAACGTTAGTTCCTTAAAAAGGTTTCCATTAAACATTAAGGGTATCTAAAGTTTGAACTTAACAATAAGCCCCTGTAGTTGGACTTTAGTTAATTCGAGCTCCTTCTCCTGTACACATATAATAACAAAAAAAATTAAATGATAATTTTTACCCCTACAAATAAAGTGTAACAATCATAGCAAAAGAGTAAGAATTGATAAAAAACAAAAATATGTTAGTTTTAGCCAAAGCATGCTACTGCCACACACATATAATAATGAAACTTTTTAAATAACAATTTTAGCCCTACATATGAAGTGTAACAATCGTAGCGAAATCGTAATGATTGCTAAAGAGTAACAATTTATTAGCAAAGCGTATCAATTTGATATAGAAAAATGCCTTAATTGTCAATTGATTGTAGCGATATTTCTACTCACCTAGTCATAATATAATTTTTTTTATGATCAAAAATACTTTTAACTATCCGAAACCAAGTTTATTCTATCTCGCATATAAAGAGTAACCATTAAGTAAACAAGGGTAACTATTTGTAAAGAACGTAACTATTTTTTTTAGAATTTTAATATTTGCTACAGGAAAATCACAGAAGTATTTTTGTTTTTTGAAAAACTGTATATAAAATTTTTATATTTTTTACTACAGTGATTTTACTGTAGCAAATGTTACTATTTATTTTTAGAATTTTATTATTTGCTATAGTGAAATCACTGTAACAAATATTTTTTTTGAAAAACTCAATATTAAAATTTATATTTTTTTGCTACAGTGAAATTATTGTAGCAATGTTACTCTTTATACCGAAATGTTACTCTTTACAAAGAGTAATAATTCGAATAATAAAGAGTAACATTTGCTATAATGAAATCATTGTAGTATTTTTTTTTAATAAATCTCGTTTAAAATCAAAAAATTATATGCATCGAAATCACTGTAGCAAATGTTACTCTTTATTATCAAAATGTTACTCCTTGTAAAGAGTAACATTTGCTACATTGAAATCATTGTAGCACATTTTTTTATTTTAAAATCATTGTAGCAATTGTTACTCTTCATTACCGAAATATTTCTCTTTATAAAGAGTGACATTTTGATAATGAAGAGTAACATTTGCTACATTTCCCAAAACAATTAGTTTTTTTGTAATTTTTTTTTGAACAGTGCATGAAATTATGCACATGAAGAAGGAAAAAATAAGAAATGTTATTTTGTTCTTTTCTCAAGAGTTTGTTACATGTAACAAACTCTGATCCACTGCAGATGCCCCAAGTGCTTTTTGAAATGACTAAACGTTATTAAATTCATAATCATAGAGACCACAACTACAAACAACAGTTTTGGTGTCCTTACACCAAATCGATCTGTTTTACAAGAATCTAAGACACATTACCCCATTTTTTTTAATAAAAATATACAAAAAAACTAATTGTTTTGTGGTTTTAAATCAACAATCTAGAATGATTTCAATTGATTTTCATGCAAAAAATTATTCGTGTTAAGTTGATGGTAGGAAATGTAAATTTAATAAACTTGGGCTGGGCGTTATTGACCTATTTTTCGATTTGGTTCGGCAGAATTTCGAGAGGAAGCTATTGCAATACTGAACTTGTAGGAGGGCTTATTGCAAGTTGATACCTTTGTTATGGAGTTATTGTTGGAATTGGATCCGTGTATCGGAGTCGCAGCGGAAGCAAAAGAAAGATCCGAAGATCATACGGTGTATATTTCATTACAATTTCGCTATAAAACAATCTACATGCAAATCTATGATCTTAGCATATGTGCGGACACCCTAGAGGCATACTACGATCTACGGAAGACATGAATGCATCTACTTAGGTGTTTAGATTCATCATACCTTATGGATCTATGATCCGGAGATTACGGAACGATGAAGAACCGCACTTGAATCGCAAGGGAAACTGTCGGATAGCACCTTGTCTTTTGCGAATTGAAGAATCCTCGAAATCCCGTCTCTGAGTGCAAGGATTTCGAGCCGACGGAGGAATCCGTTGCGAAGACGATGGCGAGGCTCGAGATTTTCTCCTCCTCTTTCTCCTTTCTTCCTTCTCCTTCCTTCCTCTTCCTTCTCCCTTCTTCTTCCTCTCTTTTCCTTGGCCGAAACCACAATGGAGGAGGACTAGGGGTCGGATTTTTGGAGGGGAGGGAGTATAACCATTGGGCCGGCCTCTCCCCTCCCTATTTCCTTTATAAGGCCGGTCTCCCATGGCTCCAAGGAGCCTAGGGGCGGCTCCTAGGTGGATAGGGATGAGGGGGGGTCGAATTTAGGTCTCCCGGGTGTCTATCGTGAAGCCCGGACGAAAACGCCCTTCACGAAAAGCGGAAAACTGAAAGTGAGACTGAGTGACGTGCGCTACTCGGAATCGAGTTCCGTCAGCGCCTGTGAGCTCCTGGAATTATTCCGCTCAATCTAAGATCCATATTCAATATGTTCTGAGCCATATTTCAGTATTTACCAAAATACCCCTACGGCCCGTAACACATGTGAATTAGGTTCTTTGGCTCCGGGCTTGCGCTCCATCGCGCTACTTCGCATCCAACGTATCCAACTAGGTCAGGAAACAATTTCTATACGCAACGACAGGGTGGAACCTTCAGGGTTCAGGATCTCTAGCTGCAACCGGATCCCTGATTAACTGTTCCGGTGACACACCAAAAGTTCCGTTAATCAGCCCTAATCCGATTAACCCGCGTAGCCACCCAGAGTGCGACGTGAGTTGAACTCTATTGATCCTAAACTTATGTTACTCCCTCATAACCCTGTTTTCTACTATACTCCGATAATCCTCAGTCCCTCCTATTACTGGTGCCATGATACGACTCGGGCGGTGGGGAGCACCGTCAGATCCCGATCGATCATCTAACTAGGGTTTGATGACTTGTCATCTATAACACCACACACCTTCCGGTGCTATGCCTAGCATCCGGAACATCGTCAGTCATACTGACAACCACCAGGCCTGGGTTTACTGTGTGGACAGATTGACTCATCTAAACGCACCCATCCAACACTGGACGTCGGATAACCTGTAGGGATTACATGTCACTCAAGCGCCAGCCGGGTAACCCAACATACCATGGTATTAGACTTTGGAAGGTTCGCACACGTTGGCACATCAAAGCACCACACAACTGGTTGGCCCAGTGAGCATGGTCCCTCAGGGTTACGGACATATTATCTATAGTAGTAAGACGGTTTCTGCACCAGTGTCTGAATCACTGAACTGTGCACCATCTTGGTTCCTGTTCAACACGATCATCATGCTTGGTCAGGTGAATGGAAATCCCACGTTCCCGTGGTAGAGACTTCACCACATCCTCTACCTACCAACAGCTTGTTCTCGGTGAAGCGACCGGCATTACCTAAGCTGTGAACTAGTTCTAGGTCTACACAGAACTGGTCCACTGGGTCTCCCAAGCATGGATCCTCCATGCACCTCAGTGGCCTACTGTTTTCCCTAGGGTCCTTTTATTATATGAGTATTATCACATACCAGAGTAGTATTCTAATTAAAGCAATAACCAAAGTCATCTTTATTAATGTTAATACAGAAAATCCACGCTAAGGACACACGAGCTGCAACAATCTCCCACTTGGCCTAGCGGGGAACAACAGTCTTAACTCCCATGGCATCCACGTGCTTCTCAAAAGCCTTGGTCGGTAACGCCTTTGTGAAAGGGTTCACCATGTTATCTGCAGACGCCACCTGAGTCACTGCTACCTCCCCTCGCTTCTGCAAGTCTCGGATTATGTAGTATTTCCGCTCGATATGCTTGCTCTTCTGGTGATATCTTGGCTCCTTGGATTGTGCTACCGCTCCACTATTGTCGTAGTAAAGGACAATAGGATCTTGAGCTCCCGGTACGCATCCTAAGTCCGTGAGAAACTTCTTGAGCCACACCGCCTCCTTAGCTGCTTCGCACGCCGCAACGTACTCAGCCTCTGTCGTCGAATCCGTGATGCATCCCTGCTTCACGCTCCTCCAACTGACAGCTCCTCCTCCTAATGAAAACACAAACCTGTGGGTGCAAAAATTGTACCGGACCAGATCAGAGCAGCATGGGCCCGCGCAACGGCCCAAATGGGTAAGCCCGTCTGGGCTCACATGGGCCCACTCTACGAGGCTCGCAGATCAAGCCCTACCCCTTATTGGGCCCGAACAACGACCCAATAAGGGCCCAGCAAGGAGGCCCAGAACCAGTGCCACGTCATCAGCGCCATGTCATCACTGCCATATCGGGCACGTGCCTACGCTATAAAAGGACCCCAAGGCATCCAGGAAGGGGGTTGGCCATTCAATCAGAGGAGGAGGATCCCAGAGCAAGGGCTAGAGCTCAATTCTCCCCTTCTTATTCTCTTCTAGTTGCTCCGTGCAACCCGACTGTACGAAGCTTCTCTTGGCCTGTCAAGAGAACGCTCACCCCTTATTGACTTGAATTATAGTGAAGATCAGGTGGCACCTCTCGCCCGGAGACGTAGGTCGTAAGGCCGAACTCCGTCACCAATCCTTGTGTCATCATTGCTTACTCTCTCTATCTATTCTCCCATCTCTCTAACTCTACAAATCGTCCACATTCAATCAAGGCTGTGGGGTGGGGTTCCCGATCAAGGCGGCTCGGAAATTTCCCCCCACAATCTTTGGCGCCGTCTGTGGGATATCGTTAGAGGTCTTACCCACACCTCTACCGACTCCTATTCAACTTGCGGTGACGAGCCACAAGTCCTCATCCAAATCAACATCAACGCTATCATCACGCCGACATCAACACGCTCGATGGTGAAGACCAGCACTAACCCACCAAAGGTGGGTGCTAAACGAACAAACGATATGCTGATCGAAGAAGAACAAGAAGTCTCGATTGCAACCAACCGAAGAAATGTTCGGGAACGACTGGGGCCGCAAGGCAGCCTTCCAGAAGGGCACAGCGATCGGCGAGACCCATCATCCCCGAGGCGTCGGTCCGGCAAAGAACCTGCTATTCAAGGGAACGAGCCTCAGGCTACATATGAGATCTTGGCTGCTGACTTCCAGCTGTTAAATCTCATCAAGAAGAATGCGGCCCTCGAACAAGAGAGAGACTCCTTGAAGAAAGCAGCTGAGAGGGCGGGGGTTATGATCCTCAACTCTCCCGCTGCGACTGAAGGCCCACTGAAGACTCACCCAGCTGCGAGTCATCATCTTGAAGAACCATATGTGCCACGGATCGAGAGGCGTCAGGTATCCACACAAGCACCAAGGCAAACGGTGTGGGATCGCCTCGATGTCGACGGTACACTAAGTTATCGCCGAGAAGGATCGCCTCAATCAACAAGGTCCACTGGACGTTCTATCCCTCCGCACATGAAAGCAACAAATGCCCGCGAGCTGCTCAACCGATTAAGGCATACCACCGACGTGGGACGCCGCCATCAAGACCGTAGGCAGCTAATCACCTCGGTGGGGCCACTGTATCCCGAGGTTCTTGCAACACCATTTCCTATAGGTTGGCGAACACCGAGCCTGCCAAAGTTCAACTGCATCCAGGGAGACCCTGCTCTCTATATCCTAGCCTACAAGCAGGCCCTGACACCATACGAGTACGAGAACCATGTTCTTTGCCGTATGTTTGCGGGAAGCCTCGAGGGACCTGCCCTCGACTGGTACTACACACTGCCTACTGGTACGGTGACCACATTCAAAGAATTGGCTGAACTCTTCATGGACCATTATCGGCTAAACTTAAAGCCGGAAAAGAAGCTAGATACACTCTACCGGCTGAAGATGGACTCCGATGAGTCTCTAAGGAGCTTCACGATGAGGTTTCGTAATGAGCACTCTGAGCTCACTGGTCGATCCCATAATGAGGAGGCCGTCATGCTGGCATTCCAGAATGCTATCCGGCCAGAGCTTCACGTCTACACCGACTTCATCCGGCATCCTCCCAGTAACTTGGAAGCGGTGTTCAAGCGCGTACAGCGGGAGATAGAGGTGGAAGACAATCAGCGGGCCAGAAGATTACGCGAGCCCCGCGAGTCTCGTGACTCCCGACATAAGAAGGATGATGAAGCCCCGAATAAAGCACACTACAAGAAGTCTGCCCATGCTGTGTCCGACCAAAAGGCTCCTGGCAACCCAGGTCAACCAAAGACCTTCGATTCCGCCCATTCAAGTCGGAAGCTCGAAGGCAATTCGGCTACGCCCTCTCGAGGCTAAAGTCCGATAAAAAGGCTCCTGGCAACCCAGGTCAACCAAAGACCTTCGATTCCGCCCGTTCAAGTCGGAAGCTCGAAGGCAATTCGGCCACGCCCTTTCAAGGCTAAAGTCCGATAAAAAGGCTCCTGGCAACCCAGGTCAACCAAAGACCTTCGATTCCGCCCATTCAAGTCGGAAGCTCGAAGGCAATTCGGCTACGCCCTCTCGAGGCTAAAGTCCGATAAAAAGGCTCCTGGCAACCCAGGTCAACCAAAGACCTTCGATTCCGCCCGTTCAAGTCGGAAGCTCGAAGGCAATTCGGCCACTCCCTTTCAAGGCTAAAGTCCGATAAAAAGGCTCCTGGCAACCCAGGTCGACCTTCGATTCCGCCCGTTCAAGTCGGAAGCTCGAAGGCAATTCGGCCACGCCCTTTCAAGGCAAAAGTCCGATAAAAAGGCTCCTGGCAACCCAGGTCAATCAAAGACCTTCGATTCCGCCCATTCAAGTCGGAAGCTCGAAGGCAATCCGGCTACGCCCTCTCGAGGCTAAAGTCCGATAAAAGGCCCCTGGCAACCCAGGTCAACCAAAGACCTTCGATTCCACCCATTCAAGTCGGAAGCTCGAAGGCAATTCGGCTACGCCCTTTCAAGGCGAAAGTTAGATAAAAATGCTCCTGACAATCCAGGTCAAGCTAAACTATCAACTATACCTATCCGAGGCGAAGAGAATAAGTCCAAGGCAAACGTCGCCGCTTTGGCATGCACCAAGTTTAAGGAGACATCCTTGGCACTCGAAGACAAAGTCCTAGGCGACCAACGCCTTGGCACTCGACAAGCACAAGGCCCTGCCCTTGGCACTCGAAGACAAAGTCCGAGGCGACCAACGCCTCGGCACTCTACAAGCCCAAGGCCCAGCCCTTGGCACTCGAAGACAAAGTCCGAGGCGATCAATGCCTCGACACTCTACAAGCCCAAGGCCCAGCTCTTGGCACTCGAAGACAAAGTCCGAGGCGGCCAACGCCTCGGCACTCTATAAGCCCAAGGCCCTGCCCTTGGCACTCGAAGATAAAGTCCGAGGCGATCAATGCCTCGGCACTTTACAAGCCCAAGGCCCAGCCCTTGGTACTCGAAGACAAAGTCCGAGGCGACCAACTCCTTGGCACTCTACAAGCCCAAGGCCCAGCCCTTGGTACTCGAAGACAAAGTCCGAGGCGATCAATGCCTCGGCACTCTACAAGCCCAAGGCCCAGCCCTTGGCACTCGAAGACAAAGTCCGAGGCGGCCAATGCCTCGACACTCTATAAGCCCAAGGCCCTGCCCTTGGCACTCGAAGACAAAGTCCGAGGCGATCAATGCCTCGACACTCTACAAGCCCAAGGCCCAGCCCTTGGCACTCGAAGACAAAGTCCGAGGCGACCAACGCCTCGGCACTCTACAAGCCCAAGGCCCAGCCCTTGGCACTTGAAGACAAAGCTCGAGGCGGCCAACGCCTCGGTACTCTACAAGCCCAAGGCCCAGCCCTTGGCATTCGAAGACAAAGTCCGAGGCGACCAACACCTCGGCACTCTATAATCCCAAGGCCCTACCCTTGACACATAAAGATAAAGTCCGAGACATTGTCGCCGACATATTGGCATTCGATCAAAAGTCCAGGATTAGTCTTGTCAATCAGGTCCAAGCATTAGATTGTCAATGGCCATCACCTTTTCTCGACGACTAACGGTTCCAAGCCGGTCAGGGGGTGGTTGGTCTGACTCTGTCAGTGCGTGTCTCCACACTGGAGCAGTCGACGGTGGGTAACACGGGATAAAATGGTGCTTCCTTGATCCTGGCCAAGTCAACACCCTCACGTGATCGTAGTACCTGACGAATACAGTAACCAGGTGCGGTAGTACATTGGGTGAAGACTGGCTGGCCATCATGCGGCGTCATCCTAGATTATCTCTAAGAAGCCCCCTCGAATATAGCATTGTCCCTCGCCGACATCCCCACGCACCAGCGTTTTACCGAAAAAGTGTCGGTTTCAAATGGGGCTAAAATTCGAAAAAATACTCTATTTTCAATGCCGACACTTTTTGGCCTCTTCTAGCAGCCCCAATAATGGGGTGTCGGCATCAACAAGCAACCACCCCTCGGTTTCGTCAGAAAACCGAGAGGGGGTGTGTGTCGGCATCAACAAGCAGCCCCCCCTCGGTTTCGCACAAAAACCGAGTGGGGAAGGGACGACGGCACACCATCAGCAACACACCCCTCGGTTTCGTCAGAAAACCGAGAGGGGGTGTGTGTCGGCATCAACAAGCGACCCCCCTCGGTTTCGCACGGAAAACCAAGTGGGGAGGGCGCGACGGCACACCATCAGCAGCCCACCCCTCGGCTTCGATAGAAAACCGAGAGGGGGGGTGCTCGGCGCCATCCAAACTTATTAGTCAATCTAATTCAAGTGGCATTCGCACACAAGGATCAGCCAAAGACGAAGAGTTATCTTCCATTGGGTTGGTTGAATAGCATCTCAACCTAACCTATTGAGTTGGCCGTACAAACTTCACAAGCAAAATTCCTCCTTCTTATCTGGGGGTGGACTCGTGGTAACCGTCGCGTCATCACTAGGGCCCGACTGCAGTCCCTAGTGAATACAGTAACTAGGTGCAGTTGGGTGTCGAACAGAGACGGATGAGTTACCATGTATCGATGCCTCTCCAAGACGTGCGTAGGACACTTGGCCAATGCGTTCTTTAGAGTCATCTCTTTATGAAGGTGATTACCGAAAAAGTTACTCGTCAAAGTGTATGATGTTTCATGTCCACTTTGACCGGTTTTTGATGCCTACACAACGGCACCTTATACGCATTCATCCGACATGCGTATGAAAAGTTATGACTGTCAGAAGGACTCAAGGTCTTTTTCTTCAAAGATTAGCACCAGAATAATTACACGGTAATGACGGTTACACTCGAGCCCTCAATTTGATTCGTTACGCGCCCAACTCGTATCAAGCCGAGCGCCGGGTATGAAAGAAGAACTCGCACCTCTCCCGGCCCATACGTAGATGCTCTTGGTGACAACCGATCATAATGGGAATAGGGGGTCGAATGAACCAAACACCCTCCCGTGCATTCTCCTCATGTAATTCGTCACACGGCGACGATGACGAACCTAACTCGTCCTCCCCTGCCGCGCACTCCGTCTTGCAGTGGACCGAGGCGACCCCTCCGTGCGTGCTGTCTCACAGCGACCCGAGGCAACCCCGCATGTCCTCTTTGCAGCAGTCCAAGCCAACCCCGAGGGGGTCAGCGAACCACACCCGGGTGTCCCTCCTCGCACGACAACGGCTTCCATGCGCATCGTCCAGCCACTGTCGTCCGCACCCAGCATCGACCACCGCTGTTGCTACAGCCGTCCGACCCGTAGCACAGCACAAAAGAGATGGAAAGAGGAAGGACCTCGCGCACGGATCTCTCTCGCACCCGCTCTCGCTCGCGAGGACCTTCTCTCTCGCCGAAGGCTCTTTCTCGCACCCGCTCTCTCTCGCGAGGACCTTCTCTCTTGCCGAAGGCTCTCTCTCGCACCCGCTCTCTCTCGCACGGATCGCCACAGAGAAGGAAAGAGAGAGAAAGAATGGGAAGAGAGAGAGAGAAAGGAAAAAGAGAGAGAGACGTCTGCTCTCTCACCGACGAACAGAGAAAAAGAAGAAGAGAAGGGGGGAACACCCACGCCCTTCTCCGACCCGGCCGGGGCCTGTGCCCGAAGCCGCTGACGACCGACCTTTGCAGCCGCGCCCCGCGCCCGGAGTCGCACGTCGACCACCGCTTCCGCACCGCCTCCGTCCGTCGCTGACAGCCGGACCCTGCCAGCGGCTACGCTGCGCCTGCCGGCCACCACCGCTGAGCCTGCGCCAGCCCGCCGCTCCGTACGCCAATCGGCCACCGCCTACGACCGGCCACCGCTGCAGCACCCACATCGGTGTCCGACCGCTGCAGCTGTAGCCCGAGTCCGCGTGACCCGTGGAGAAGAAGAAGCAGAAAAAGTGAGAGAGAGAAAGGAAAGACAGAGAGAGAGAGGGACGCCCATCTCCCATTTGAGAGCCAAAGAATGGAAAGAGAGAGAGCGGGGTGCAGTGAACCCCGCCCCACAGCCTCACGTGAATGCAAGCCTTGAATGCAGTGTCTTTCTTTTTGAGGAGATTGTGGCGCGGGCTCAGCGGGCTGCTCTCTCACGCTCTCACGTGAACGAAATACAAAGATAAGGAAAGAGCGAAGTAAAATAAGGAAAGAGAGAACTAAAGAAAGGAAAAGGCTCTCGGTACCCTCTCGGTAACCACTCGGTATGCTCTCGGTACCCACTCGGTATGCACTCGGTACCCTCTCAGTATCCACTCGGTCGGAAAACGCACTGCCTTTTCGGAAACACCCCCTTGGAAAACCGAGACTTTTTGGCTTGCACCAAAAGGGTCTCGGTACCCACCCGGTATGCTCTCGGTACCCACTCGGTATGCACTCGGTACCCTCTCGGTATCCACTCGGTCGGAAAAACGCACTGTTTTTTCGGAAACACCCCCTTGCAAAACCGAGACTTTTTGGCTCGCGCCAAAAAGGGTCTCGGCATCGGCGGAAGAAGGCCCTGCTAATACGAACCGCGGTACCGACAACCCTCGCCAACCGCGCCAGGATCCTAAAGCGTTTGCACCATGGAGTCCCAGCCGACCCAGGGGGTCCTGACCCGACTGGGAGGGGGTAACTGTGGGTGCAAAAATTGTACCGGACCAGATCAGAGCAGCATGGGCCCGCGCAACGGCCCAAATGGGTAAGCCCGCCTGGGTTCACATGGGCCCACTCTACGAGGCTCGCAGATCAAGCCCTACCCCTTATTGGGCCCGAACAACGGCCCAATAAGGGCCCAGCAAGGAGGCCCAGAACCAGTGCCACGTCATCAGCGCCACGTCATCACTGCCATATCGGGCACGTGCCTACGCTATAAAAGGACCCCCAAGGCATCCAGGAAGGGGGTTGGCCATTCAATCAGAGGAGGAGGATCCCAGAGCAAGGGCTAGAGCTCAATTCTCCCCTTCTTATTCTCTTCTAGTTGCTCCGTGCAACCCGACTGTACGAAGCTTCTCTTGGCCTGTCAAGAGAACGCTCACCCCTTATTGACTTGAATTATAGTGAAGATCAGGTGGCACCTCTCGCCCGGAGACGTAGGTCGTAAGGTCGAACTCCGTCACCAATCCTTGTGTCATCATTGCTTACTCTCTCTATCTATTCTCCCATCTCTCTAACTCTACAAATCGTCCACATTCAATCAAGGCTGTGGGGTGGGGTTCCCGATCAAGGCGGCTCGGAAATTTCCCCCACAAAACCCTGATATCGATTTCCTGGATTCCGGATCTGACACAAAGTCAGAATCCGTATATCCAATCGGCATCAGTTCCTTTGAAGAGTAAACTAACTCATAATCTCTCGTCCTACAGAGATACTTGAGTATACTTTTCACAGCAGTCCAGTGCCCTGGACCCGGATTTGACTGATACCTGTCCATCATGCTTACTGTATAGCATATATCTGGTCTCGTGCACTGCATGGCATACATCAGACTCCCTACTGCCGAAGCATAAGGTATCTTCTGCATCTCTGCCCTCTCCTCAGGAGTCTTAGGACCCTGATCCTTGGACAACTTCATTCCATGTCTGAATGGAATTAGTCCCTTCTTGGAGTTGTGCATACTGAATCTGACCAAGATAGTATCTATGTAGGCTGACTGTGACAGCGAGAGAATCTTGTTCTGGTGATCTCGAGTTACCTTGATCCCCAGAACATAACTCGCTTCACCCAGGTCTTTCATGTCAAATTGAGAGGATAACCACACATTCACTGTAGACAACGTTCTAACATCATTTCCGATGAGCAAGATATCGTCCACGTAAAGCACTAGAAAAACTACTGTAGTCTTATCGCTCCTTTTATAAACACATGGTTCATCCACGTTCTGTTCAAATCCATAAGACTGGATAGCATGATCAAAACGCATGTTCCAACTTCTGGATGCTTGCTTCAGTCCATAAATGGACCTTTGCAACTTGCACACCAGACCTTCCTGACCTTTTGCGACAAAGCCTGGAGGCTGAGACATGTAGATGTCTTCTTCCAAATCCCCGTTGAGGAATGCGGTCTTGACGTCTATTTGCCAGATCTCCCAATCATAATGGGCTGCAATGGACAAGCGGATCCGGATAGACTTAAGCATAGCCACTGGCGAAAAGGTTTCGTCATAGTCGACCCTTCTCGCTGGGTATAACCCTTAGCGACTAGTCTAGCTTTGTAAGTCTCAATGGTACTATCCGGGCCTCTTTTCCTTTTGTACACCCACTTACACCCAACAGGTTTAATGTTGTGAGGTGGTGTTACAAGTATCCAGACCAAATTTTGGGACATCGATGTCAGTTCTGCCTCTATGGCTTCCTGCCATGCTGCATGGTCAGTGGATACCATCGCTTCGTCATAGTTCAGAGGATCATTCTCCTGAAACTCTGGATCAACCATAAAGGCTTCTCCAATGTATCTATCAGGAGTACTTGTGGTCCTCCCACTGCGACGAACCTGCGGTGGTTCTATAGGAGTCGATTCTACAGTACCGTTAATCTTAGTGGTATCGGCTCCCACTATGTTTTCTGTCTGCGTACTCCCATCAGTACCAAGCAATTCTTCAAGAACTACTTTACTGGTGGGCTTATGGTCTATTAAATAATCCTGCTCCAGGAATACGGCATTCGTCGAGACGATAACCTTTCTATCCTCAGGATTATAAAATAAACCACCCTTTGTCCCTTTTGGATACACAACGAACAGACATACCTTAGTTTTTTACTCCATCTTATCTCACTTGTCCTTTCGCACATGTGCTGGACAACCCCAAATCCTAAAGTGTTGTAGGCTTGGCTTTCGCTTCAACCACAACTCCCAAGGAGTTAGGGGTACTGATTTTGATGGAACAAAGTTCAAAGTATATGCTGCCGTCTCTAGGGCATATCCCCAAAAACTAGGTGGCAATGTTGCATAACTCATCATAGTCCGAACAATGTCTAACAAGGTTCGATTTCTCCTCTCAGATACACCGTTTTGTTGTAGTGTCCCTGGTGCAGTCAACTGGGATACGATCACATGCTCATGCAGGTACCCAATAAATTCATCCGATAGGTATTCGCCTCCTCGATCCGATCAAAGAGACTTGATACTTTTACCCGTCTGCTTTTCTGCTTCAGCTCTGAACTCCTTGAACTTATCAAAAGATTCAGACTTCCGCCGCATTAGGTATATGTATCCAAACCTCGAGTGATCATCCGTGAAGGTGATGAAATACTCGAAGCCCCCTATAGCACGGACACTTATGGGCCCACATACATCAGTGTGTACCAACTCCAATACCTCCTTAGATCTGCTATCTTTGGCTCGGAAAGACCTTTTAGTCATCTTGCCTTCCAGGCAAGACTCACACGTCGGTAGGCTTTCTGAAACATTTGGACTTAAGAGTCCTACCTTAACCAACCTGTGAATCCTGTCTGAGGCTATGTGTCTAAGCCTTAGATGCCAAAGGAGTGTTGGATTATCTGAGGGATTTTTTCTTTTATATGAATTAATCACATAAGCTTCAGTTATTTTATCCTGCTTATGATTGGAGTTAATTACATAGAGACCATTCTGTATCTTTCCCTTACAAACAAAGGAACCATTCAATTTAATTGACACACCAGAAGTATCAAATAAAACTGAAAAACCTTTATTATTCAATAAGGAAACAGAAATTAAATTACGTCTCTAGGACTATACATAAAGTATGTCTCTAAGTAATAAACTTCTTCCATCAAGGAACTGCAAAATGACATCTCCAACTGTTTCAGCCTCTGCCACGGCCTCAGTTCCCATGCTTAGGATTATCTCCCTATCACTCAGTTTTCTTGTCTCCTTGAACCCTTGCAAATTATTGCAAGCATGGTTAGTGGAACCAGAATCCACAATCCATGAAACTGGAGAACAACTGGATGCTACAAGGGATTCCACTATGTGGATTTGAGATATACCTATCTCAGCCTTCTTGGGAGCCGCGTGGCAGTCGCCCTTCCAGTGCCCCTTCTTGCCACATCGGAAATATTTTCCTTTGGGCTTCGTCGGACCATTCTGCTTAGGAACCTGCAACTGCACCTGGCCCATCTTCACGGGCTTCTTAGACTTTCTTTTCTGAAACTTGCCTTTGGCTTTCAGAGAAGAATTCCGCTCTACATTCAGGGATTGGGCTCCTGCCTTCATCCCGTCCTCTGCTGCCTGGAGCGCCGCTAAAAGCTCTGCGTTAGACATTTCCAACCGGTTAAGGTTGAAGTTGGTAACGAAGCCCTCAAACGCTCTTGACAGAGACGCGAGGAAAATGTTGGTCTGGATCTCTGCATCCAAGATGACATCGAAGGAACCAAGCTCGTTCACATAGCCAAACAATTTCAGCATATGATCCCGAACTAAAGTCCCCTCTGCCATCTTCGTGGACACCAATTTCTTGATGGTCAGGTAACAAGTTACCCGACTACGACCCTCAAACATTTCCTTTAGGTAGAGCATCATGTCTGAAGCAAAGGCCATGTCTTTGACTTGCTTCTGAAGGGCGGTCTGCAAGGATGCCACTATGTAGCACTTGCACATCTCATCAGCATCTAGCCAGTCTTTCCATTCCTTTAACTGAGCCTCAGTTGCATCTGGTCTCGGTATGGCCGGTTGAGGGGTACTTAGAGCAATTGTATGTTTGCCAACCCTTAGGACGAGCATTAGGTTACGCTTCCAGTCCTCGTACTTTGGTCCCGTAAGTTTGTTATCATTAAGTATGGAGGAAAGGGGGTCGAGCTTGGTCATGATTTCTATAAACAATGATTTAAAGCAATAGTTAGGGTCTACTACAATCTATTTCATGGAATTTAGAAATAGATAATGTCTACTCCAGCCGCTATGTCTTCACCACCTCAAGTGGAGACATCCAGGAATCTAAATTCCCTGGGCTCGAGCATTGAGACTATCGGCCCTGAATTGGAGACAACATCTCGGTGAGAGCATGCAACCGCTTCTGCCAACGGGGTTTTTACGACCCAGTCTTTATCAGAATTACCCACGGTAAACTGAAAGACCTCCCAGTCTCCTTTTGGCCAGCTTTATATGACTCGCGTGCGCAGCAACAGCGGCTTCACGCAAGCTTTCGGATGCTTCCCACAAATCTAGGTGGTGTCGGCAGGGGGGTTCATAGGCTCCCGCGGTGCAGGATAAAACCATCACCCACTGCCACCGACATCCCCCATGTCCCGAAGGAAACCACTAGGCGAACTAGCATGGAAGGAAACACAGCTCTCACCCAGTGGGAATATCGAACTGCGTACCTCCCACCCAGACCCTTAGCCAGTTGATTATGGAGGCCAGGGGCTCCCCTTTGGAGGGAACCTCTTACACATCCCTTCTTTATGAGGTTTTATGCATATCTAGAATGGTCACGATCTCCTAGACATAGACCCTGGTCTACCTTGCTCCCATTAGGATTACAAACCCTCCCACAAAGCATTAGTATCCTCGGAAAATAATATAGTCCCTACCTTGAATACTCAGCTTTTGCCTTTCTTGCAAGGATCACATTACATAGATTCCAAGGATCCCGATACTTCACTAGTTTGCCCACAATCCTAAGATCTGGAGCCTAGCCTAAGGTCAACGTGGAAAGGACTCCCACTACGATGACGCCTCGTTCACAATTTGATGCCTGATGTCATAGTAGACCTCATCTCATTACAGGTTTCGATACTGGCCAAATAGGGACATCCGACAACCTCCGTCGGACCTCAACCTAGTGGTGGCATAACCAAATCGTGATGAGTTCATACTACCATCAAACATCATCTAGAAACGGGTATCACACAGTGAAATCCTAACCTAACTTGGTCACTAGGACCACGTGGGGAAAGGGCATCCCACTAGGGTTATCATACTTCTTATGGAGACATTAGTTAATTATCTCTAAACAAATCTAACACTGCGTCTATCTCGGTGCACAGTACTTGGCTACCTGAACTACCACGAGGGCGGTTACCACCTTTCCTTTTAGCTAGCCACCAGATTCGTACGTGTTAGAAGCATATAGAGACACCGATGAATCCATAATTTTAGTACTAACCCTAAGCCTGATCTAGAGACAAACTTGCAAGCAAGAATGATAATCACATTATCATCGGGGTTCTCTAAATACTGAATAAAGAGAAACAACAGAAAAACATCCAAACTGAATCAAGTCCAGGGTCCAACCCCCTGAATAGCACAGCCAAGATATCCCGCTCTTCCGTTCTGCACGATCTCTAACGATGATCCCTTTCATCGCCAACATGTACACTTTCGCCGGGTCTTTCCACGCCATGGTACCGCTTGCCTGAACCGTGGATGTAGCATCATCTCCTTCTTCCTGTGACCGAAAAACTAACACGTTCCGAGCAAGTGCTCGTTCGTGTACAATTTCGCTAGAAAGAAAAAGAAACAATCCTAGAAACATGGCCAGGAAACCGAGGATGGTCAACCCCCATCCTTGCCCATCTAGAGCCTTACAATCCACAATAATAATCAATGCAAAAATAAAATCCGGGGTCCGACCCCTGGATGCATGCAATCACAGATTACTATTCAACACGGCACCTACAAAAAGACGATACATAGCACAATCCATATGCATGATCTACGCCGAACCCCAACGAAAACATATGTCATCATATATTCACAAGATGTTTTCACGAATTCATGCATGAAACATACACCAAAGCGTGCTCTGATACCAATTATTGGAATTGGATCCGTGTATCGGAGTCGCAGCGGAAGCAAAAGAAAGATCCGAAGATCATACGGTGTATGTTTTATTACAATTTCGCTATAAAACAATCTACATGCAAATCTATGATCTTAGCATATGTGCGGACACCCTAGAGGCATACTACGATCTACGGAAGACATAAATGTATCTACTTAGGTGTTTAGATTCATCATACCTTATGGATCTATGATCCGGAGATTACGGAACGATGAAGAACCGCACTTGAATCGCAAGGGAAACTATCGGATAGCACCTTGTCCTTTGCGAATTGAAGAATCCTCAAAATCCCGTCTCTAAATCTCGTCTCTGAGTGCAAGGATTTCGAGCCGACGGAGGAATCCGTTGCGAAGATGATGGCGAGCCTCAAGATTTTCTCCTCCTCTTTCTCCTTTCTTCCTTCTCCTTCCTTCCTCTTCCTTCTCCCTTCTTCTTCCTCTTTTTTCCTTGGCCGAAACCACAAAGGAGGAGGACTAGGGGTCGGATTTTTGGAGGGGAGGGAGTAGAACCATTGGGCCGGCCTCTCCCCTCCCTATTTCCTTTATAGGGCCGGTCTTCCATGGCTCCAAGGAGCCTAGGGCCGGCCCCTAGGTGGATAGGGATGAGGGGGGGTCGGATTTAGGTCTCCCGGGTGTCTATCGTGAAGCCCGAAAGAAAACGCCCTTCACAAAAAGCAGAAAACTGAAAGTGAGACTGAGTGACGTGCGCTACTCGGAATCGAGTTCCATCAGCGCCTGTGAGCTCCTGGAATTATTCCGCTCAATCTAAGATCCATATTCAATATGTTCTGAGCCATATTTCAGTATTTACCAAAATACCCCTATGGTCCGTTACACATGTGAATTAGGTTCTTTGGCTCCGGGCTTGCGCTCCATTGTGCTACTTCGAATCCAACGTATCCAACTAGGTCGGGGAACAATTTCTATACGCAACGACAGGGTGGAACCTTCAGGGTTCAGGATCTCTAGCTGCAACCGGATCCCTGATTAACTGTTCCGGTGACACATCGAAAGTTCCGTTAATCAGCCCTAATCCGATTAGCCCGCGTAGCCACCCAGAGTGTGACGCGAGTTGAACTCTAGTGATCCTAAACTTATGTTACTCCCTCGTAACCCTGTTCTCTACTATACTCCGATAATCCTCAGTCCCTCCTATTACTGGTGCCATGATACGACTCGGGCGGTGGGGAGCACCGTCAGATCCTGATCGATCATCTGACTAGGGTTTGATGACTTGTCATCTATAACACCACATACCTTTCGGTGCTATGCCTACCATCCGGAACATCGTCAGTCATATTGACAACCACCAGTCTTGGGTTAACTGTGTGGACAGATTGACTCATCTAAACGCACCCATCCAACACTGGACATCGGATAACCTGTAGGGATTACATGTCACTCAAGCGCCAACCAGGTAACCCAACGTACCGTGGTATTGGACTATAAAAGGTCCGCACACGTTGGCACATCAAAGCACCACACAACTGGTTGGCCCAGTAAGCATGGTCCCTCAGAGTTAAGAACAGATTATCTATAGTAGTAAGACGATTTCTGCACCAGTGTCTGAATCACTGAACTGTGCACCGTCTTGGTTCCTGTTCAACACGATCATCGTGCTTGGTCAGGTGAATGGGAATCCCACGTTCCCGTGGTGGAGACTTCACCACATCCTCTACCTGCCAACAGCTTGTTCTCGGTGAAGCGACCGGCATTACCTAAGCTGTGAACTAGTTCTAGGTCTACACAGAACTGGTCCACTGGGTCTCCCAAGCATGGATCCTCCATGCGCCTCAGTGGCCTACTGTGTTCCCTAGGGTCTTTTTATTATATGAGTATTATCATATACCAGAGTAGTATTCTAATTAAAGCAATAACCAAAGTCATCTTTATTAATGTTAATACAGAAAATCCATGCTAAGGACACACGAGCTACAACAATTATCACTAAATCCCCCAAAATTTTATTTTGTCAATCGACCAATTAATTACTCTTTTTACCTAATTGTTACTCTTTATGTGCGAGATAGAATCGTCTTAGTTTCACATAGTTAATTGCATTATTTTGTAAGCAGAACACGTAGTAAGATACGTACCAAAATGAAAGTTTAATTAAATTATCAACCATATATAGATAATAGAGAGTTTTGCAAGCTTTGATCATATCAAACTCAATAATCTCCCACTTAGTCTAGCGAGAAAAAAATGATCTTGACCCTTAGAGCTTTTATATACTGTTGAAAAGTCTTTGCAGGAATCGCCTTGGTAAAAGAGTCAGAAACATTTTCTGCAGACGCTATCTTGGTCAACATTATTTGCTCTTATTTTTGAAACTATATAATCAAATAGAGCTTACTTTCGATGTTTTTTCCCTTCTGGTGGTGTCTTATTTTTTTGGCCTCACAAACTAATTTTTAAAAATTAAAAGACATTTATTTTAAAGAGCAATTAATCTAAAGCGAAAAACATTTTGAAACCGCATCAAATCCTTAAAAATTGTGAAGGAAGATAAATGATAGAAACACAAGCAAACTTGTGCGATTAAGACTCCCTATTCTACCCATGTAAATCCACTCATCGCATTACTCTCAGGTGACCATCTAAAGCCGTGACATAGAGTACTGAGTGTTCAAATGATGTTTAACCATTGTGAGTCACTTGACTGATCTTCAGGAGCACAAGTACTACCATAACTCAGCATTAAAGGACTTAAAATGTAACTTCTCACAGATTGTTTGGATGCACAAATTAAGTCAATAAAGATGAGACCCCGCAAGAGGAAACACATGTATTTCTCAGTATTAAACGAACAATCAATAATACACATGTATGAATCTTCTACTGATATTTAAGTGAAGTGTCAGAAATTAAAACCAAAGAATTTATAAGATGATGATCTAACATATGCTTGCCATAGTATGAAATATCAAAGATAATCCAGATGAATACACGACACAAGCAAGAGAAGACACATCGCGGTCATCGGCTTCGCTCGACATCAGAGGTGCGGAGGTTGCATGGTGCACGTATTGCAGATGCGGGGGCTGCGAGATGTGGGGGGCATGAGTGCAAAGGGCTGCGGACGAGGGGTTAGTACGACACGGGGGCGTGGTTGCCTACCCTGGGTGTGAGGTGTCGGGTGGAGTACATGAGAGAGGAGTATTAGTATGAACAGATGGCTACACTGGACGAGCAAGAGGAGTCCCGTTAGGGTCAGTCGAGATAGAAGGTGTATAGGGGCCGCAAGCACAAAGGGCATGGACGCAAGGCCAGTAGGCCAAGGATGCGAGGCGGGACCGATGTTGGGCGGAGCACATGAGTTAGGGGGTGGGTTGCTCTTGTCATCAGCCCTCCGATCTCTCACCAAAGTTGAACCTATCATTCAAGAACCATTTCTAAGAAATTTCAGTATCCGGGCATAGTTCATAATGACGTATTTAGAATCTTTACATAGACTCTGAAGCAGTCTTAATCCTAAGAGGACTCAAATAAATCAAAACACCCCTTATACATCCTGGTTTACAAGGTGCATATATAATTTGAGTAAATAATTAGCACAAAAAGTAAATAAAAAGTGAAATAAAATAAAAGTATAATAGGTTATATACAGCTTGGTCAACATATCTATACTAGTCTATAATAAGAGAACACTGAAATTGTTCCTATGTGTCCTGTGTCCGCTGTCCAATGTCCTCGGTCCAATGTCATTAAAATAAAATCAGCCATCACCACATTTGACCAACCAATAATTAATGATATAAAGCCAACCAACATATAAAGCGAAACCTCATATATATGTTGTTCTCTGTCCAATGTCGTCCAACCAATATGAGTCTCAATTCTCAAATGGGATGCCACGTCATTTTATGTGGGCAAATCAATCCATTTATTAAGCCATGTCGGTTTTTTACTTTTAGCTTTTTGGATAAATTATACTGACATCCCTAGGATTATTTGACAATTATACTGACATCTTTTTTGTTTCTGAAATTACATTGACACTATTTATAGTTTAATTATCGTTTCAGATAACCGCACACATTATTCAACCGATAGGGAAATGGATTGAGAATATTATTATATGATATTGTCAGCCTTTAATTTGGATATACCTAGTCAACTATTATCTCACAAGCCAAACTGAAACTAGATGTCCAATGTCTGCAAACTATAGATACGTGTGCCTAATGATTTGATGTCCCCATCACGTACTTTTAAGACAAAAAAAAAAACACGATTTACCTAGTTCGCACTGAGGTGGGAATTGCCGAGTGGGTTAGATTTCACTTCCGATGTATTTGTACGATTCTGAAGTGGATTATGCCCGAGCAAGAGGAGACACGGCACAGCTGTCGGCGTCGCTCGACATCAAAGGTGCCAAGGTTGTGTGGTGCTTGGATGGTAGGTGTGGGGGTTGCGAGTGTATGAACAGAGGGTGTGGGGGGTT
The DNA here is from genome assembly GCA_947650365.1 of Chamaelirium japonicum. Classification (NCBI taxonomy): domain Eukaryota; kingdom Viridiplantae; phylum Streptophyta; class Magnoliopsida; order Liliales; family Melanthiaceae; genus Chamaelirium; species Chamaelirium japonicum. Next base: position 130,430,144 of record OX393549.1, read on the forward strand.
TTTAATCGAACCGGGCGATTCGGGTGGCGAGCACAATCTAACACGACAAAAAGAAGAAAGAAGACGAGAATTACGTGGAAAAACCCCTTCTCAACATCGAAGGGGAAAAAACCACGGGTGGGGCGAGAATGCACTAAAACAATGGTTGCGGTTACAATCTCTCACCTTAACCCCAATTACACCCTGAGGTCCGGTCTCCCAAGATACCGGCCTCTGCGGTCTCAACTTAGTTACCGACCTCTGCAGACATAACTTAGTTACCGACCTCTGCCGACAGCACTTAGTTACCGACCTCTGCAGGCAGAACTTAGTTACCGACCTCTGCAGATAGCACTTAGTTACCGACCTCTGCAGGCAGAACTTAGTTACCAACCTCTGCAGCTCCGTAAATCCCGGGATGAAACTAGCAGCACCTCCTCCCAAAATTCGGTCCTTTTTGCTGAAAGGGTAGGTCCCCTTTTATAGTGGTGGGATGACGGCTGGAGCGCTCCGCGCAGGATGCGTAGACGACGTGTCCCCGCAATGAGCTCAACCGCCTCGGTAGTGGAGACGTGGCGCGTGGTCGACACCCGGTAATTTCGGCCGAAAATCACGAGAGCTTAGTCAGCCCTCCGTAACCTCCATGCGCCCGAGATTTCTGGGTTCAACCGTTGCCATCCTCTTCACCTTGTTGCGTGGCCGACCGAGAGAGAGGGGGGGCTGTTGTGCGGCCGACCAACACCCCCCTCTTTGCTGCCTGTTGCGCGGCCGACCGAGAGAGAGGGGGGGCTGTTGCGCGGTCGGCCGACACCCCCCCTCTTTGCTGCCTGTTGCGTGGCCGACCGGGAGAAAAGGGGGGCAGTTACGCGGCCGACCGACACCCCCCCTCTTTGTTGCCTGTTGCGTGGCCGACCGAGAGAGAGGAGAGGGGCTGTTGCACGGCCGACCGACACCCCCCTCTTTGCTGCCCATTGCGCGGCCGACCGAGAGAGAGAGGAGGGACTTGGGCTTTGAAACTCTTCCCCCCATTTTAGAGTGTGGCCGCCTCGTAACGAGGCTACGGCCCCAGGTAGGTAGGTTCGCTCTTCTTTTTCACTTCGTGCGTGGCCGACCCATGACGTATCTACGGCTCCCGGCGTGTAAGTTCCTCACGGTATACACAATACCCCCTCCTGATCGGACGGTCTTCAGCCCCGCCCGGTCAGTATCGCTTTGCCTCGATTTACATGCCAGCCTCGTTTTGGTGCTGTTAGAACTTCGGATGGTTGTCGTTTCGGTGCCTTCTCCTTTTTCGAAATCCGAACCAACTCCCACAGCTTAGATTTTTTCTATAAATAGGACCCAGATTCTTCCTCTACTTCAGATTTCTCTTCTTCTTTTCTGTGGCTGAAGGCTCGTTCGGGTTGACGAAGCGTTGCACGAGGTGGTAGCTACACTGAGTTCAGCTTAGATACAGCCAAGGGGTTGTGCGTTGGAGGTAGTTTCCTTTGGATACACGTCGAGGGGTCGTGTGTTAGAAGGAGCTTCGTTTGGATACACGCCGAAGGTCAGTACTGAAGATGTCTTTCACCTGGTTCACTGTGCCGAAAAAGTTCCCATTGTTAGAAGATGTCCGGGTAGCGTACAGTATCCCTGATGCCATCTCCCTCTCTTTTGCTATCGGTCCCCTGGACCCTGCCGACGACCACACTGTCATTACCCTTGGGCAGTTGCGTTGCGGCCTGAGGCTTCCTCTCACTAGCTTCTCAGGTCGCATGCTGGAGTATATGGGGGTATCTCCAAGCCAGATAGCTGGCAACGGCTGGAGGATACTTCGCTGCATCGAGACGATAGAAGAGCTGGCGGGGTAGCAGCTCTGTGTTGCTTATCTTCTGAAGAAATATTTTGTCAAGGACTACAAGATGATGCCCGACAGTGTGCACTCGTACTTCAGCTTACAGGCGTGCGCAGGCAGTCGTCCTTCCATTGGGGGCTTATCCGACTCTGTAAGGGGTTGGAAAGAGTGCCCAATTGTAGTTAGAGGACCATGGAGGGGCCGCTACAAAGTCCCTGGGACGGTCTCCCATCTTACTGCTACTATCGAAGACTTCTACCCCTCAAGGAAGCTCCAGTGCCCTGAGGGTGTCAAAAAGGATTTGGACAGACTGATCAGGAGTGTAACTCACAACGACGACGATTGGCGGTAGTTGTTCCCAAAGCTTCCCGTTATCAGGTCTTACAGCACACCCAAGAAGGATAAGCAGCCGGTGGCGACCAGTAGAGAAGAGGAGCCCTCTGCTCACTCTACGGAGCTTCCTGACAGGTATGTCAGCTTCGTTAGACGTTTCAACCCCAACACAGCATCATCTAAGCTTTGCGTGATCTTCAGGCGTCGCACCAGGTCGACTGCAGCTGCAGGTGACAGCAGACAACCAGCTGCTACTCGTAGCGCAGCAGCGCCCACGGGGAACACAAAGAGGCATGTCCTTCTGAACGAGTCTTCCAGCGACGACGATGAAGATCGCTCTTCCCCCATTCATGTCACGAGACGAGCTGCTTTCCAAGATCTGTGTTCCCTTCCCGACGACTGGATGGAAGACGTGCCATCAACTAGTCAGCGCTACGTGGAAGTAGAGGAGTCCGAGATGTCTCTTGGCCACAGTCCCTCTCCTTCCTACGGGAGGGGTAAGCAAGCCGTGCCATCCGGCTCTGCAGGGTTGCGTGGACGAATTTCGCCCCGCACTCACGCTGCTCCATCTACTGCTGCACCCGTCGAACACTTGAATACTCGGCGCTTCATGCCTTCTCCTTTCTCCTCTGCTTCAGGGGGCGTCGCCAGGCCCCCTCCTGGGTCTCCCCTCGGAGCTACCGAGGCTATATCCCACCGCCGCTCCATTGGGATCTCTGCTCATCAGGTGGAGGAAGAGGATACAGGGGTGGACGGTTCCTGCTGGCAGAACCAGCTCGACGACCTTCGCGAGGTAAGTCCTCATGGAGTTGAAGACTTGATCGCAGTAGTAATTCCATCTCCTAACTCTTTGGCACATATCGTTTCCGCTTTTGTCAGATGAGCGGCCACATCACTACGATAGCTGGTCGAGTTGCCGAGGGGGGTGCTCGAAGGATGGCTCAGCTCGAGGTTTCCCTAAGGACTGCTCAGCAGGATTTGATAGAGACTCGCGCCCAACTAGTGGAAGCCCTGTTAGGATTGATGTGTTCTAAGCTTGTAAAACTTTATGTTTTGGTCTAATAAAGATTGATAGTTATTATTATATGAGATGCATATAGGTGTGTAACATAGTTACGTGTTCTTTTAAGAACAGAGAGCCATGGTTATATGGTAGTCCACTGAGTTGAAGACTGAGTGGATTGGTCCCATATAATCTAAATCAGTTCACAGCTATGATCAGGTTGGTCGCCTCATCATGTTAAGCTATTGGCGATGACAGTTCATAGGATGTCTTCACCATGGTCATCACCAGGCATAATGTCTGTGGCTGAACGGAACTAACACGGTGTACAGATCAGTGAGCAGACACTGGTACACTAAGCCGTGTTTCTGCTTAGGGTAAAACGGTCCTAAACCCTGAGGAACCACGTCTGATGGACTAACCAGTTGCGTGGTGCTTTGGCGCCCCAATGTGTGAGGATCCGTATGCAGTGATCCAAAACCACGGTGTACTGGGTTACCCGGCTGGCGTTGCATTAGTGTGTCACTCCTACAGGCCATCCACACCCCTGAAGGGAGGTGCGTTCCTTGGTGTGACTTACACTATACCAAACCCAAGCCTGGTGGTCACCAGTTTGACTATTGACCGGGTTCGATTACTCGATGGGGTAATCAGAGGTACGATGTATAGGTCAACCTAGAAGAAACCAAGTCATATGATCATTCAAGTCTGACGGTAGTCTCCACCGCTCGAAGTGAATCATAGCATCAAGTGGAGGGACATCGAGTTTACCACTACTAAGCGGAGAGCAGGGGTATGATGGAGAATATAGTAAGTCCGGGTGAATTGGAGTGCAGCCTGCGTCGCACTCTGGGTGGCTACGCAGGTTAACTCGAGCTCAGAGGATCGATGGTACACTCGGTTAGTGTGTCGATCGAGCTTGAGTTGGAAGTCATGAACCCCGGTCCCTGATGGTTCCACCTTATCAACATTATGTATGGTTCTTGAACCATCTCCTCGGAACACCATAAGCACTAAGAGGATGTGCTGTGAGTTGACTAGTTGACTTTGCTAGAGGCACCCTCCGGTGGCCTTAGTTAATAGTAGGTAACTAGTAGAAATCACTTAAGAAATGGCCGCTAGGTATCGCACGCTAGAAATGGTCAAAATGAGACGTCAGGGCATTTTGGTAAAAACCTCACTCTGCTGGACCTCACTCTTGGCCGACCCTAGCAGTGGGAGACCTTGCTAGGGCCGGCCCTATGTTGTAGGGATGAGAATCCCTCATCTATAGGGCCGGCCATATAGATAGGGATAGGGCTTTGAAACGGATAAAGTCGAGCCCTAAAAAGTGGGAAAACGGATAAATACAAGGAAAGATAAAAGGGTGAGATTGGAGAGATAATTGTGGGAGATCTTTATCCCCTTGGATCCTTATCCAAGGGGGTAGGCCGTCCCTATATAAAGGGGCATATGGGGCCGGCCATGTGTGTGGCAAAAACTGAACCCCCCTCCCCTCTTATCTCTCTAGTTCTCTCCCTAATCCATCTCCCGTTTCCCGCTTGCAACTTCCTCTTCCTCGCGTGGAGTTCTGAAGAAGAAGAAGGGTCGTTCTTCGGAGGCACTCATAGATTCGAGAGCGACGTTCCGTGCATCGTGTGAGATCGGGTGAACAAGAAGGCAACGTCTCCAATCGTACCATCGGCATCTTCGCGAACGATCTTCCGTCTCCATCGACAAAGAAGACAATTCTCCGAGGTTAAAAGATCCGTACGAAAGGTATGTGTAATCTAACATGTAGATCTAGCGAGTATTATGATTTGCATGCATGCTAGTTAATCATCATGCTAGATTATCGTTAGGGTTTTCGATTCACGTGCATACACATGCACACATATGTAGATTAGTTTCTATGAAAGTTTAAATCGTGTAACGTGCACCATGAACGGTCTTTCGACCACAAAATTGTTTCCGCTGCGAGCCTCTACCATGGATTTATTTCCAACAATTGGTATCTGAACCGCATTAGTGGTGTGTGTTTCATGTTTTTTCATGAAACCAACATGTGTGCGTATAATGAATGCGTGAACTCATCGGGGTTCTTACGCTTAGATCATGCATATATATAGATTGTGCTTATTCTATTAATCATTCTTGCAGGGCACCGCTATAAAAAAATCTAGATCTATGTTTGTGCTTACTACCGGGGGTCGGACCCCGAGTTAGCAATTGTCTGGATTTGCTTTCTGTGTGTGGATATGTAATTGAGTCGTAGATTGGGCGAGTGATGGGGGTTGACCATCCTCGGTTCCCATGGCCTTTTTCCTAGGTGTGTTTTCTTTTCTTCTAGGAAATTGTATACGAGCGAGCATTTGCTCGAAGCGTACTAGACTTTTTCGGTTACAGATCGATAAGAAAGATGTGCGAAAGAAATCCACCATCGGGAGCGTAAGCGGAACCCTGGAGGATGAAGACGATCCGGCAAAGTGTTCGCAAGCGCGACGGAGGAGCCGGACCGAGGAACCTTGCGAAGAAAGCTAGAGGCCTGCGCTATACTAATTAGGTTCAGGGGTCGGACCCTGAACTTACTTTAGTTTTAATGGTTGCTTTCTTTATTAGTTTTTTATGTTTCATATCGAACCCCGATGAGATAATGTGATTATCAGTTTTCAGAGGGATGCCTTTCCCCTCCGGCCCAAGCGACTGTTTGAGGATAGGATCCCGCTAGATGACGCCTATTATTTAGTTGACTTTTGATGTTAGTGGGATCCCATCACATATGGTTATGCCACCATTAGGTCAGCACTCGACTAATCGGGTGTGCCTATTTGGCCAGCATCGAAATCAAAGATGAGATGGAGATCCATTGAACATCAATTGTCAAATTTATAAGCGAGGCGCCATGACTAGTTGGAGTCCTTTCCAGTGAGTCTGACTCTAGGATTAGCTCCAGAGCATTAGTGTGATAACCAATTTTGCAAAGCATCGATATTCTCGGAATATGTAATGTGACCCTTGAATGGAGAAATCCGCTTGAGGCAGGGACTATGATATTCCGAGAATGATTAATGCTAGGCGAAGGGCTTAAACGCTAGTGGGAGCATGGTGTGACCAGGGTCTAGTATATAGGAGGTCGCTATCTTTGCATTTGCATAAATTTATACTCGCAAAAATAACCCTCATATATAATAAGGGATGCAAGAGAGGACTTTTAGAGATCCTCTGGCCTCCACGGCCAGTCTTTTTGTGTTTGGGTGGGGATGCATAACTTCACACCCCCTAGGGTGGGAGCTGTATGCTTCCATGCCAAATAACTTAATGACCTCCCCATGGATATGGTGATTACGAGGCCAGGAGAGAAGGGCTTTTTATCCCACCCTAGTGGGGGCCGCATGAACTCCCGTGTCGTAATTGCTTAGGCTTGTGGGTAAGCATCCTAAGTACACGTGAGGTATTCGTTGCGAAGACAACGGTGATCATGTGATACTGGCTGAAAGATAACCATGGTCCATCACAGCCCTTAGTTGGCAGATTTGGATAGGGTCAAGTAAAAGGCCCGTGTAAGCAGATTGACGCTGTATGATGCCCCCTAGGGCAGGTACAGTCGATTCCGAGATCTTACATACATAGTTAATTAATCCATAGAGATGGCTTCGCTTGAGGGTAGCGTCGACATATGGATATAATTAGCTTGTTTTAAAAATCCATAAAATAAGTTTTTCATGCATTCTCATTATTCAATCTTTAATTTACAGATGACCAAGTTAGACCCCCTGTTCGCTATCCTAAATCACCACAAACTTACCGGTCCCAACTATGAGGACTTGAAGCGCAACCTGTATCTGGTCTTAAGGATTGGTAAACACATGACAGCCCTGAATGACCCTGAGCCGGATTTGCCAGGACCCGATGCCATAGAGGCACAGTTAAAGGCTTTCACTGACTGGAAGGAATCTAATAAAATATGTAAATGCTATATTATAGCATCCTTGCAAACAACTCTGCAGAAGCATGTCTAGGAGATGTCCGACGCTTCTAACATGATGTTGTATCTGAAGGAGATGTTTGAAGGTCACAATCGCGTTACGCGATACCTTACCATCAAGAAACTCATTGGCACTAAGATGTCCAATGGGACGCTAGTTCGGGAACACATGATGAAAATGTTTGGGTTCCAGAACGAACTAGCTACCATGGACATTGTGCTAGAAGGCGAGGTGATGACAGACATCTTCCTCTCGTCACTGTCTAGAGCCTTTGAAGGCTTTGTCACCAACTTTAATTTGAACAAGTTGGCTATGACAAATGCAGAGCTTCTGGGAGCTCTCCAGGCAGCTGAGGATGGCTTCAAGCAGAAAGGCGAAGCACTTCACGTGCAACGCAGATCCATCAAGAAGTCTGGTAAACCTCAGAGCAAAAAACATAAGAAGAAACCTAAGTCAGCGCCTGTGTAGGACTCTGCTAGGGCCTATGGGTCTGGAGAATCAAAGAAACCGGGCACGAAGTGTTTCCGGTATAGCCAGAAGGGTCATTGGAAGAAGGACTGCAAGAAGCCTCAGAATGCTGGTGAAGGTAATCCACAACTCTTAGTTGTTGAATCATTTCTTTCAAGTAATAGTTCTTTTGCTAGTTGGATTGTGGATTCAGGATCCACTAACCATGCCTGTAACTCTCTTCAGGGGTTTCGGGAAAGCAGAAGGTTGCTTGATGGAGAGGTGACCTTGAGCATGGGAACTGAGGCCGTGGCTGCTGCTGAAGCTATTAGAGATGTTAATCTTAGTTTTTTGAATAATAAGACTTTGACTCTTAGAGATGTTTTTAATGTACCGTCCTTGAGACGTAACTTGATTTCTGTTTCTTCTTTAGTCAATGAAGGTTATTCAGTTTATTTTGATACTTCTGGTGTGTCGTTTAAGCTGAATGGAACTTTTATAATAAGAGGAATAGTTCAGAATCATCTCTATATTGTCAGTCCTAAATTTAAAAAGGATAACATAATAACTTCAGCATTTAATGTTAATTCATCTAAGCGTAAGAAACCTTTGGAAAATTTAACTTAATTGTGGCACTTATGACTTGGGCATATTGCCTTAGACAAGATCCATAGAATGGTGAAGGCCGGACTTCTGGAAACAGATCCTACAGAGATCCTTCCCATCTGTGAATCCTGCTTCGAAGGCAAGATGACTAAGAGGGCCTTTAAAGGCAAAGGAGTAAGAGCTACTGAGGTATTGGAGTTAATTCATTCAGATGTATGTGGACCCATGAGTGTCAAGGCGATAGGAGGCCATGAGTACTTCATCACTTTCACTGATGATTACTCAATATATGGTTATATTTACCTGATGCATCGGAAGTCGGAATCCTTTGACATGTTCAAAGAGTTCAGGGCTGAAGTAGAAAAGCAGATAGGTAAATATATAAAAACCCTTCGATCTGATCGAGGAGGTGAGTACCTATCTGACGAGTTCCTTGGGTATATGGTGGAGCATGGGATACCATCCCAACTAACTGCTCCAGATACCCCATAACAAAATGGAGTTTCCGAAAGAAGGAATCGAACCTTGTTGGACATGGTTCGCAGCATGATGAGTTATGCCAGTTTACCAATGACCTTTTGGGGGTATGCCCTACAAATAGCAGTTTATATTCTGAATCACGTTCCGTCTAAGTCAGTGCCTCAGACCCCTAGAGAACTGTGGTCAAAACGAAAGCCTATGCTACAGCATTTCAGAATATGGGGATGCCCTGCACATGTGCGAAGGGATAAGAGGGAAAAGATGGAATCTAAAACCAAAGTATGCTTATTTATATGGTATTCCAAGGAGACCAAAGGAGGACTATTTTATGATCCTGAGGAAAAGAAAGTAATCGTTTCTACGAATGCCTATTTCCTAGAACAAGATTATATTATGGATCACAAGCCTACTAGTAAGGTAGTTCTGGATGAGCTGCTGGGTACTAGTCCAGATAACGCATCCGAAAGCATAGTGGGAGATGACATTACAGATACTAATATACCAGATATTGTAGAACCTATTAATCCTGTAACACAACCACCACCTCGTCGCAGTGAGAGAAGCATCAGAGCTCCTGACAGATACTATGGAGAAACCTTATTGGTTGATCCAGAAGGTCAGGAGGATGACCCATTGAGCTACGATGAGGCAGTGGGAGCTTCTGACGGCTCTGACTGGCAAAAGGCCATGGAGGCAGAAATTTCATCTATGTCCCATAACGCTGTCTGGACTCTTGTTACACCATCATCCAATATTAAACCTATTGGGTGTAAGTGGGTGTATAAGAAGAAGAGAGGATCCGATGGTACAATTGAGACTTATAAAGCTAGATTAGTTGCCAAGGGTTATACCCAGAAAGAAGGAATCGACTTTGACGAAACCTTCTCGCCGGTAGCTATGATAAAGTCTATTCGGATCCTCCTATCCATTGCAGCCCATTACAACTGGAAGATCTGGCAAATGGATGTCAATACAGCATTCCTCAATAGAAATTTGGAAGAAGACATTTATATGATACAGCCACCAGGTTTTGAGTCAGAGGGTCAGGAATATCTAGTTTGCAAGTTGCAGAAGTCCATTTATGGACTAAAGCAAGCATCTAGAAGTTGGATCATCCGTTTTGATCAGGCAATCCAGTTATATGGATTTACTCAAAATGAGGATGAACCATGTGTATACAAGAGGAGTGATAAGACTACAGTGGTATATTTGATACTTTACGTAGACGATATTCTACTCATTGGAAATGATGTTGGAACATTGTCAACGATAAAGGTCTGGTTGTCAACACAGTTCGATATGAAAGACCTAGGTGAAGCGAGTTATGTTTTGGGGATCAAGGTAACACGTGATCGCCAGAACAGGATTCTCTCGCTGTCACAGGCCACGTATATAGATAAGGTTATGGCTAGGTTTGACATGCAAAACTCCAAGAAGGGTTTTGTGCCATTTTAACATGGCGTAAAACTGTCTAAGGATCAATGTCCTAAGACACCTGAGGAGAGAGCAGAAATACAGAAGATACCTTATACTTTGGCATTATGTAGTCTAATGTATGCTATGCATTATACAAGGCCAGATATCTGTTTCGCAGTAGGCATGATGGGTCGGTTTCAGTCGAATCCGGGTCCAGATCACTAGACAACAGTGAAGTGTATACTCAAGTACCTTTGTAGAACAAGGGACTATGAGTTGGTTTACACTGCACAAGAACTGACACCGATTGGATACACAGATTCTGACTTTATATCAGATTTGAAATCCAGAAAATTTTACATCAGGTTTTGTGTTTATGTTAGGAGGAGCAGCGGTTAGTTGGCAGAGTGTGAAGTAGAAATGCATCGTAGACTCTACCACAGAGGCTGAGTACGTTGCAGCGTGCGAGGCAGCCAAAGAGGCGGTATGGCTCAAGAAATTCCTTACAGATTTGGGGTGCGTACCAGAGGCCCAGTTACTTATTGTGCTTTACTGCGACAATAGTGGGGCGGTAGCACAAGCAAAGGAGACAAGACATCACCAAAAGGGGAAGCACATCGAGCGCAAGTTCCACTTGATTCGGCAGTTTCAAAAGTAAGGGCGAGTAGCGGTGACACAGATTGTATCTACAGATAATGTTGCTGATCCTTTCACAAAGGCAATACCTACCAAGGCATTTGAACGACATGTGGACGCGATGTGAGTCAAAATCGTTTTGATACGCTAGACCAAGTGGGAGATTGTTAGGATTGATGTGTTCTAAGCTTGTAAAACTTTATGTTTTGGTCTAATAAAGATTGATAGTTATTATTATATGAGATGCATATAGGTGCGTAACATAGTTACGTGTTCTTTTAAGAACAAAGAGCCATGGTTATATGGTAGTCCACTGAGTTGAAGACTGAGTGGATTGGTTCCATATAATCTAAATCAGTTCGCAGCTATGATCAGGTTGGTCGCCTCATCATGTTAAGTTGTTGGCGATGACAGTTCATGGGATGTCTTCACCATGGTCATCACCAGGCACAGTGTCTGTGGCTGAACGGAACAACACGGTGTACAGATCAGTGAGCAGACACTGGTACACTAAGCTGTGTTTTTGTTTAGGGTAAAATGGTCCTAAACCCTAAGGAACCACGTCTGATGGACTAACCAGTTGCGTAGTGCTTTGGCGCACCAATGTGTGAGGATCCGTATGCAGTGATCCAAAACCACGGTGTACTGGGTTACCCGGCTGGCGTTGCATTAGCGTGTCACTCCTGCAGGCCATCCATACCCCTGAAGGGAGGTGCGTTCCTTGGTGTGACTTACACTGTACCAAACCCAGGCCTGGTGGTCACCAGTTTGACTATTGACCGGGTTCGATTACTCGACGGGGTAATCAGAGGTACGATGTATAGGTCAACCTAGAAGGAACCAAGTCATATGATCATTCGAGTCTGACGGTAGTCTCCACCGCTCGAAGTGAATCATGGCATCAAGTAGAGGGACATCGATTTTACTACTAAGCGGAGAGCAGGGGTATGATGGAGAACATAGTAAGTCCGGGTGAATTGGAGTGCAGCCTGCGTCGCACTCTGGGTGGCTACGCAGGTTAACTCGAGCTCAGAGGATCGATGGTACACTCGGTTAGTGTGTCGATCAAGCTTGAGTTGGAAGCCATAAACCCCGATCCCTGATGGTTCCACCTTATCAACATTATGTACGGTTCTTGAACCATCTCCTCGGAACACCATAAGAACTAAGAGGAAGAAAGAAGAATACGCTCCGTATGAGCTTGGCACTAGAACACGGTAGATGCGTAACTACGTGCGAGTACTAAGGGTTATGCCCGAGACTAGTACAGAGGCGCACGTAGTAATCCCTAGCCATAAGTGAACTTCGCTGCATAAGTACAATGCATCGGGATGTGCTACGAGTTGACTAGTTGACTTTGCTAGAGGCACCCTCCGGTGGCCTCAGTTAATAGTAGGTAACTAGTAGAAATCACTTAAGAAATGGCCGCTAGGTATCGCACGCTAGAAATGGTCAAAATGAGGCGTCAGGGCGTTTTGGTAAAAACCTCACTCTGCCGGACCTCACTCTTGGCCGACCCTAGCAGTGGGAGACCTTGCTAGGGCCGGCCCTATGTTGTAGGGATGAGAATCCCTCATCTATAGGGCTGGCCATATAGATAGGGATAGGGCTTTGAAACGGATAAAGTCGAGCCCTAAAAAGTGGGAAAACGGATAAATACAAGGAGATATAAAAGGATGAGATTGGAGAGATAATTGTGGGAGGTCTTTATCCCCTTTGATCCTTATCCAAGGGGGTAGGCCGGCCCTATATAAAGGGGTATATGGGGCCGGCCATGTGTGTGGCAAAAACCGAACCCCCCTCCCCTCTCATCTCTCTAGTTTTCTCCCTAATCCATCTTCCGTTTCCCGCTTGCAACTTCGTCTTCCTCGCGTGGAGTTCTGAAGAAGGAGAAGGGTCATTCTTCGGAGGCACTCAGAGATCCGAGAGTGACGTTCCGTGCATCGTGTGAGATCGGGTGAACAAGAAGGCAACGTCTCCAATCGTACCATCGGCATCTTCGCGAATGATCTTCCGTCTCCATCGACAAAGAAGACAATTCTCCGCGGTTAAAAGATCCGTACGAAAGGTATGTATAATCTAACATATAGATCTAGCGAGTATTATGATTTGCATGCATGTTAGTTAATCATCACGCTAGATTGCCGTTAGAGTTTTCGATTCACGTGCGTACACATGCACACATATGTAGATTAGTTTATATGAAAGTTTAAATTATGTAACGTACACCATGAACGGTCTTTCGACCGCAAAATCGTTTCCGCTACGAGCCTCTACCATGGATTTATTTCCAACAAGCCCGAATGCTCCATATAGAGGAGGTAGCTGCAGTCAGAGCTCAGCTTGAACTCGCGCAATCGAATGCTGCTGACCCTTTCAAGCTTCTGGAAGCTCTGGAGGCTGCTCAGTCAGAGCTTGACGCGATGGAGGGTCAGTTCAGGGACCAGGCTTCTATGATCAGGAGGCAACGAACAGATGTCGAGGCCGCCAAGGCAGCTTACGAGGCCGAAATAACCGTGCTGAGGTCCTCTCTCGACCAAGCAGAAGCATAAAAGAAGGCTGCGCTTGCTCGGCAGTACGAAGTCCTCAACAGAGAGTGCTAGTTGGCTCTCGAAGAACAGGCGGAGGGATGGCGTAAGAAGGTTGCCAAGCTACGTAGTAAGCTTCTGACAGGGAAATGGAAAGCTCCCGCAGATAACTGATCACTTCCGCTTGCTGTCTTGTGATGTAATAAAACCGTATTCCAGCTTGTATTGGAATCTTTAATGTTTGATCTATCTGAATGTTCTGGTTGCAATCATTCTCTTATCAACCTTGTATCTTAAGTACACATCGACGACGTGTCATTAAAATTTGGCTTTCACGTTTTAACTAGACGTCGACGACGTGCAATCAAAATTTGGCCTTTGTATTTTAAATACATGTCGACGACATGCAATCAAAATTTGGCCCTCGTATTTTAATTATATGCCGACGACGTGCAACCAAAATCTGGCCCTCATATTTTATCTGGTCGTACCCAAGCAGGGTCCTGACAACTGATCTTTTGGTGCGTTATTCTGCCAATCATGCCTTACGAAGGGACCCGCCCTCATGTTAGCTAGGTGATAGCACTCGCGGGGTGTGATATATCCCGCCCTGCTTGCGTTGGTCGATCGGTCGTACCCCAGCGGGGTTTGTCGACCAAATCTTCCCAAGTGTTCAGTGGTCGATCACGCCCTGCGCTGGGACCTATTGACCGGTCGGCCAAGTGATAGAACTCGTTCAGAGTGTTATGTACCACTTGGTTTAGGTTGGTCGATCGGTCGTACCCAAGCAGGGTCTGTCGACCGATCTTCTCAAGTGCTCACCGGCCGATCACGCTCTTCGTAGGGACCTGTTGACCAGTCGGCCAAGTGGTAGAACTCGCTCGGAGTGTTATGTACCACTTGGTTTAGGTTGGTCGATCGGTCGTACCCAAGCAGGGTCTGTCGACCGATCTTCTTAAGTGTTCACCGGCCGATCACGCCCTTCGTAGGGACCTGTTGACCGATCGGCCAAGTGGTAGAACTCACTCGGAGTGTTATGTACCACTTGGTTTAGGTTGGTCGATCGGTCGTACCCAAGCGGGGTCTATCGACTGATCTTCCCAAGTGTTCACCGGTCGGTCACGCCCTTCGTAGGGACCTATTGACCGATCGGCCAAGTGGTAGAACTCGCTCGGAGTGTTATGTACCACTTGGTTTAGGTTGGTCGATCGATCGTACCCAAGCGGGGTCTGTCGACCGATCTTCCCAAGTGTTCACCGGCCGGTCACGCCCTTCGCAGGGACCTGTCGACCGGTCGGCCAAGTGATAGAACTCGCTCGGAGTGTTATGTACCACTTGGTTTAGGTTGGTCGATCGGTCGTACCCAAGCGGGGTCTGTCGACCGATCTTCCCAGGTGTTCACCGGCCGGTCATGCCCTTCGCAAGGACCTGTCGACCGATCGGCCAAGTGGTAGAACTCGCTCGGAGTGTTATGTACCACTTGGTTTAGGTTGCGTTAGTTAACTATCACCCTCACGCATGAACAAGAATATTGAGCAAACGTATCTTTATTGAATAGAACTGGAACTACAAAATGATTACAAGTGCTTCTCTCGTTCAGCTACCCTGGTAGAACTTGCGCAGATTGGTTGCATTTCACGGCCTTGCTAGTGCGTAGCTATCTTGAGTCTTCAAACGGTAGGCTCCATTCTTTCCCATACCATCAATGATGTATGGCCCTTCCCAGGTAGCTCCCAGCTTGCCAATTCCTAGCTCCTTGGTATTATCGAAGACCTTCCGCATGACCAGGTACCCTTGTTTGAAGATTCGCCTTCTGACTTTGCGGTCATACGCCCTCTTAATGGCCTGATGATAGTTGGCTAAGCACGCTCTCGCTCTTTCCCTCTTCTCTTCCAGCAGGTTTAGGCCATCAAGCAGGAGTTCGTCATTCAGCTCCGGTTCGGCAGCTACGACTGTTCGCTGTGTTGGCACTAGTGTTTCCGTTGGCAGGACTGCTTCGGAGCCGTAGGTAAAGCTAAACGGGGACTCTCTCGTCGGTCGCTTCGGTGTTGTTCGATAGGCCCACAGAACTCCGGGTAAAGCCTCTTCCCATAAACCCTTCTTCTGCTCCAGCTTCTTCTTCAATATGTCCAGAATGGCGCGATTCGTTGACTCTGCTTGCCCGTTGCTCTGAAGGTACCGCGGTGTAGAGAAGAACAACTTGATGTTGTTACTGGCACAGAACTTCTTAATTGACTCCGCATCGAATTGTCGCCCGTTGTCTGCAATAAAAGCCCACGGTAGTCTGAATCGACAGATGATGCTGCTCCATAAGAACTTTTCTACTTAAACTTCTCCAATCTTCAGCAAAGGAATTGCCTCCACCCACTTGGTGAAGTAGTCGGTGGCGACGAGGAGAAACTTTCTTTGGTTGGGCGACGTCGGGAAGGGGCCCAAAATATCCAACCCCCACTTTTGGAAGGGCCAAGGGCTAGATATTGGGTGCAGCTCTTCTGCTGGTTGGTGTATGGAGGGAGCATGCTTTTGGCATTGCAGGCACCTCTTCACATACCCCTCCGCATCTGCTTCCGCTTCCATGGTGGGCCAGTAGTAGCCCAGCAGCTTTATCTTCCGCACCAAGGATCTTCCTCTGGAGTGATTCCCGCATCCTCCTTCATGTACCTCCCTCATAATTTTTGCTGCTTGCTCATTCGTGAGGCATTTGAGGTACAGTCTGCCGAATGAACGCTTGTATAGCTCATCGTCGATGAGGGTCTATCTTGGGGCATGCGCTTTGGTTCTCCGAGCATCATCGATGTCCTCTAGTAGTATCCCATCAAGTAGGTACTTCTTCATGTTGGCTACCCAATCAGCACCGGCCACAATAGTATAAGCTGCTTCGATGGCTTGCGTCCTCCTAGCTAGGTGATTATCTTCTGCGCGACCGGCTGTTCGGGGGTCAACTTGCACCTCGATGACGACCCTTTTTTCTTTGTCTTCTCCGAGTACCGATGCTAGATTAGCAAGGGCATCTGCTTGCTTGTTCTCCACTCTAGAGAACTGGTGGAAGTTTATGTTCTCGAACTTGGCAATCAGCTCCTGGGCTAGCTTCAGGTAAGCTTGTATTCTTGCATCACGGGCTTCGTATCTATCGGTAATCTGATTGATCACCAGTTAGGATTCACCGTAGACTTGTAAGCTAGTCACCCCCAGTGCTGCTGCCATCTCCAGTCCTACCAGCATCACCTCGTACTCAGCTTCATTGTTCGTCATCGGGAACAGTATTCGCACTAATTTTTCGAGCTTCGTGTGATCAGGGGTTATTAGGACTACCCCTACACTACTCCCGATCGTGCATGATGAGCCATCCACGAACAATCTCTAGCCTTCTTCTCCGTCCTTCCCCTGTCATGTTGCCGCACCGACTCCCACGGGTCGACCGACAGCTACTGACAGGTCTTCTAACGTCTCTAGCACTGGTGCAGTGTCTTCCGCCGAGAAATCACTGAGGAAGTCTGCAAGTGCTTGGCCCTTGATTGCTTTCCGAGGTACGTACCAAGGGCCAAACTCTTGCAGTTCCGCTGCCCACTTGCTTAGCCGACCTGCCCGAGTAGAGTTGTCCAGTACTTCCTTCAAGGGGTACTCGATGATGACCTCGATGGGGTGGGCGACGAAGTACGGGCAAAGTCTCCTTGACACATACACTAATGCTAGGACCACTTGCTCGATCCGCGCGTACCTAGTTTTAGATGATGTCATGATGCGGTTGACATAGTAGACAGGCCTCTCCACTCCTTTACGCTCGCAATTCAGTACAGCACTGATTCCTGCCTCCGATACCGAAAGATATACCCCCAGCGTTGCACCAGGCTGGGGGGCTGTCAAGATAGGGGGTTGGCCAAGGTACGTCTTCAGCTCCTGAAATGCTTCTTTGCAGTGTTGGTCCCAGTCAAAAGGTGCAAGCTTGCTCAGCCTTTTGAACAGGGGCCGACACCGGTCTGAGGACTTGGATATAAAGTGGTTGAGGGCGTTGATCCGTCCAGTCAGCTTCTGGACTTTCTTTCGTGACTTGGGCGACGGCATCTCCTCCAAAGCTCGGATCTGCTCTGGCTTGGCCTCGATCCCCTGTCGGGTGACCAAGTAACCCAGAAATTTTCCCGACATCACACCGAAGGCGCACTTGGCCGAGTTCAACTTCATGCTATACCTCCACAGGGTTACGAAGGTTTCCTCCAGATCTTGCATATACGCCTCCTCCGCCTGGCTCTTCACAAGTATGTCATCGACGTAGACCTTCACGTTCCTTCCAATTTGGTTGATGAACATCTTATTCACCAACCTTTGGTACGTCGCCCCCACATTCTTCAACCCGAATGGCATCATCTTGTAGCAGTAGAGCCCTTGACCCATGACGAAGGTCGTGTGCTCCTAGTCCTCTGGATTCATAGGGATTTGGTGATAGCCCAAGTCCCCGTCCATGAACGAGAGCCTCTCGTGTCCCGCCATTGAATCTACCAGGGTATCGATGCGTGGTAGCGGGTAGCTGTCCTTCGGGCATGCCTGTTTGAGGTTTGTGAAATCAATACAGACCCATATGGCTCCGGACTTCTTGGGGACGACGACCACGTTAGCGATCCACTTCGGGTACCGAGCCTCTTGGATGCTCGTAACAACTTTTCTACCTCCATGTTGACAGCTGCTGCTTTCTCCGGCGCTAGCGACCGGGGCTTCTGGCGTACAGGTGCAGCTCCTTCTCGAATGTTGAGGTGGTGGAGGCTACCTCGAGGTGGATGCCCGGCATGTCTTCAACTGACCATGTGAACACATCCTGGTTTGCCTTGAGAAATATCGTCATAGCTTCGGCATGATGCTTTGGCAGCTGCGACCCGAGAAAGGTTATCTTCAGATGACCCGCTTCTCCTAAGTCCATGGGCAGAATCGGCTCAACGACAGGTGAGTCCTCCCACTCTGTGTTCAGGTCTGTCATTGACTTCTTTGACTCGTCCGGTTCTTTAGATTCAACCGGTCGGTCGGTCTTCTGTGGGTGCGCCGACCCGTTCAGCTCTTTACCTTCAGCTGACAGGTCAGTCTCTATCGGGTCGCTCAGATCAGTTAGCTCTTTAAGTTCAGCTAACTGACCGGCCCTCTTCAAGTTCCTCAACGCAGTCAGTTCTTTACGTTCAACTGACTGGTCGGTCTTCTTTGAGTTTCCCAACGCCGTCCGTTCTTTAAGTTCAACTGACAGGTCGGTCTTCAGCAGGTCCCCCGACACTGTCAGTTCTTTACGTTCAACTGACAGGTCGATCTTCAGTAAGTCCCCCGTCACTGTCAGTTCTTTACGTTCAACTGACAGGTCGATCTTCAGCAGGTCCCCCGACATTGTCAGTTCTTTAAGTTCCACTGACAGGTCGGTCTTCTGAAGGGCTTGGCCTCCTCGTGCTCCTATTCTTGATCGGGCGAGGTGCTGGAATGTTGGAGTTTCTTGACTCCGCTTCGTAGTTCAGAGGTTGAGGATGCCCAACTCAGCTCCGTCTTTACCTGGTTCTCCTCCCTCGATTTGGCACATTGTCTTCAGATGGATGGCACTAAGCTCGCACTTGGTCACCGAGGACTGGTCACCTTGAATGCTCATCACGCCCTTGTCGGTCCAAAACTTCACTACCTGGTGGTCCGATGAGGGGACCACATCCAAGTGGTGGAGCCACGGTCTTCCAAGGATGATGTTGTACGCCGAGTGGGCTTCAATCACAATGAATCGGGTAAGATTGGTGAGATGCCCTGTTGTGATCGGGAGGGTGATCTCACCAACCACCCTTGTAGCCTCTCTCATGAAGCCCGTTATCGTCGACGACGATTCAGTCATCTGCCCTCGATCTTGCTGCATGGCGTCAAAGGCGCTGAGAAAGAGTACATCTACCGAACTCCCGGCGTCAACCAGAATTCTCTTTACCAGGCAATTTGCTATCTGCAGCCGCATAACCAGAGGATGGTTGTGAGGCCTCTCTATCCCGACCAGATCAGCTGTCGAAAAATATATACTGTAGCTTCCACTCTTGGCTCGGGGCAAATGAGGGGTCGAGCACCACATGGTGAACTTGTCTTGCTTGCTCTATGCACCGTACATGACGGTCGACAGAGTTTGATGATGGCACAGAGCCATGGTACCCATAGACTGCGTCTACCTCTCGGAGCTGGCGTCTTTCTGGCGGAGGACCCAGTAAGCACGGTGCCGTCGCTCCTTGCTGGACTTCCCCTACACCCTTAGTCTCCTTACGTTGAGGGAGGTCAATGAAGCAGCCAAGGTGGCCGGCCTCAATGAGATCCTCAATATGATGCTTGAGCGCCCGGCACTGCAAGGTAGTGTGACCTTGGCCTTGGTGGTACTCGCAGTACCTTTATGCATCTCTGGCTCCCCTCTCTCCGGGCTCAAGCGATTGTGCCCACTTGAAGTACGGTTCACCCTTGATAGCTTCCAAGATCTGGTCTATGGGGGTGTTCAGTACCGTGAACTCCCTATTCCACTGCGGCCTCGCTAGCCTATCTTGCCTTTGCCGCTTCGCTTCGTGCCGTGTCGCCTCCCCCTGCTGCTTGTTGACGTTCTTCACGGTAGCTGGCTTGGCGTAGTTCTGGTGCGGGACCCTGGTTTCCACTGCCTTCCTATTGCGGTCCACGTCTTCTATCTTGATGTACTTCTCAACGCGTCACGACAGTTCATCGATCGTCTCCGGGGTTCGCTTGATGAGTAACGTGTTGACAAGCTGGCTGGGCTGAATAGCATTCTTGAAGGCTGCAATCACCATACGATCCTGCTTGTCTATGTCCACCAAACTCAGCTATTCGGACCTGAACTTATGGTAGAATTGTCTTAATGTCTCTTTCTGGGTCATACTCATCCCGAAGAGTGACTCTAGAGTCTTCAGCTCCTGGTGATTGCATCGATATTGGTCGATGAACCGCATGCTCAGCTCCGAGAAAGAGGAGATGGACGAGGGCTTGAGCTTGTAGAACCATTCGAGGGGTGTTCCCGACAAGCTGTTGGCGAAGGTCCGGCAGAGGATATGATCATCCTCGTGGGGGACCAGAGCATCCCGGAAAGCCAGTACATGCTCCACCAGGTCTTTTGATCCATCAAACTTGGGAAGGCGTAGAGGATTCCATCCCAAGGGAATGGCTCCCGGAGTAGCTTCTCGACAAGCGACGACCGTGCGGCTCCTCGGATGGCGACTTCCTCCTGCCGATCGGGAGCTCGGACCCCCGGTCGGTCTCGCTGGATTCCTTCTTGATCCCCGAGTCGCTTCGACGTATGTACCCGAATGCGCTCATGTACGCTCCTCCGATCAACAGTGTGAGCTGGCTGCCGACTAGCCGGCGTCATCTGAGTGTGATGACTATCACTTGGTTGACGATGATGTTCGTCGTCTCGTTTCGGGCGATGAGCTTGTGCCGAATCCATCTTCGAGTGATGCTTGGAGGCAGGCGGCTGTCGGGGGTGTGCCCCGAGCCGGGACCAGACATCCGAGCGTGCCGATACCGCTCGAGCGTGCTTGTTTCTTTTTGTAGGTTCCGGGCTACTCGAGTCTCGCCCGTCGGGATTCGCACTTTGGACCTCCACCGAGCGATTAACTCTGACCTCCACTTGAGGCAGTGGTTGCGGCTGCACTTGCCCTGGTGGGGCAGCTTGAGTAGGAAGGCTCTGTCCTGCTTGGGCCAACATGCCCTGGTTGAGTAGACCACCCATCGGTGTGGCCCGCACGAAGTCACGCAACTCCTCATAGTTGCGCTGCATTGTCTGGAGCTGGGCAGTGAGAGCTTGCTGGGTCATCATCATGGTAGCCAGAAAAGCTTCCGATAGTCCCCCTGCTAGAGGACCCAGGGTTGCTACCGGAGCTTGACTGGACTCCCCGACCCCCAGTATGGGATTCACCAGCGGGACTACGCGCTCCGTGTCCGTTGGTGGTTGAACAAGATGCCCGGCATAATTTGCATCTCCAAGTGGTGCAGCTTCGGATGGGAGCTGCGACGTCGAGCGGGTACGATATGGTCCACCAACCATTGCTCTTCAACCGTGCGGTCGTAGCGGTGACTTCTAAGTTTACCGATTGATCGACACCCATGGGTCGGTCGGTCAGTAAACTACGGCAGGTTGCAGGTAGACTCAGACTTGTTGACACCCACGGGTCGACAGTCAAAGTCCCTAGTAGGAAGTCTCGAAGACCTATCCCACAGATGATGCCAAAATTGTGGGGGGTTTTTAATCGAACCGGGCGGTTTGGGTGGTGAGCACAATCTAACACGCCAAAGAGAAGAAAGAAGACGGGAATTACGTGGAAAAACCCCATCTCAACATCGAAGGGGAAAAAACCACGGGTGGGGCGAGAATGCACTAAAACAATGGTTGCGGTTACAATCTCTCACCTTAACCCCAATTACACCCTGAGGTCTGGTCTCCCAAGATACCGGCCTCTGTGGTCTCAACTTAGTTACCGACCTCTGCAGACAGAACTTAGTTACCGACCTCTGCCGACAATACTTAGTTACCGACCTCTTCAGGCAGAACTTAGTTACCGACCTCTGCAGACAGCACTTAGTTACCGACCTCTGCAGGCAGAACTTAGTTACCGACCTCTGCAGCTCCGTAAATCCCGGGATGAAACTGGCAGCACCTCCTCCCAGAATTCGGTCCTTTCTGCTGAAGGGGTAGGTCCTCTTTTATAGTGGTGGGATGACGGTTGGAGCGCTCCACGCGGGACGGGTAGACGACGTGTCCCCGCAATAAGCTCAACCGCCTTGGTAGTGTAGACATCAGTAACCTCCATGCGCCCGAGATTTCCGGGTTCAACCGTCGCCATCCTCTTCACCTTGTTGCGCGACCGACCGAGAGAGAGGGGGGGCTGTTGCGCGGCCGACCAACACCCCCCTCTTTGCTGCCTGTTGCACGGTCGACCGAGAGAGAGGGGGGGGGCTGTTGCGCGGCTGGCCAACACCGCCCCTCTTTGCTGCCTGTTGCGCGACTGACCGGGAGAGAGGGGGGGCTGTTGCGCGGCCGACCGACACCCCCCCTCTTTGCTGCCTGTTGCGCGGCCGACCGAGAGAGGGGGGGCTGTTGCGCGGCCAATCGACACCCCCCTCTTTGCTGCCTGTTGCGCGACCGACCGAGGGAGAGAGGAGGGACTTGGGCTTTGAACCTCTTCCCCCCATTTTAGAGTGTGGCCGTCTCGTAACGAGGCTACGGCCCCAGGTAGGTAGGTTCGCTCTTCTTTTCCACTTCGCGCGTGGCCGACCCATGACGTATCTACGGCTCCCGGCAGGTAAGTTCCTTACGGTACACACAGAGGGAATGGACTCAGGGGCAGTAGGCCATGGATGCAAGACGGAACTGACGTCAGTTGGATGGGGGGACTCTTGTCGTCAGCACTCGGATCTCTCACCGAAGTTGAACTTATATATCATTCAAGAACCATTTATGAGGAATTTCAGTATCCAAGACATAGTTCATAATGAAGACTTTAGAATCCTTCTATATACTCCCAAGTAGTGCTAAACGCAAGAGGGCTCAAATAAATCAAAACATCCCTTATATATTAGGGTTTAAACAAGGTGCATAATTTGATTGAGTAATTGGCACGAAAAAATTAATAACATTAAAATAAAAGTACAATGGGTACGCCATAAACAACTTGTCAACATATAGACTATTATCTCACAAGCCAAAGTGAAACCGACTATCCAATGTTTGCAAACTATAGATACGTATAAGTAGCGATTTGATGTCCCTATTATGAACTTTCTAGACAAAAAAAAAAAAAACTCAATTTACTAGGAATGAAGTGGGATTGAGAGATTTACTCTATTGCAAAACCCAGGTGTTGAGATGAGGTTCCATCATACATATAAGGATCATTTCTGCTCTCTACTTTACCAAGATGCGACTAATCTTCAACACTCTCCCTCACGTGCAGGCTAATCCTTTAGTGATCCTTGTCACGTGGATGATAGATGCATAGGGACTACATCTGGTAGGTGAGTGATACAATTAGGCTTTGATACCATAAGAGATTTCCTATTCCAAAACCTAGATACTTAGATGTGATCCCATCATACATATAAGGATCGATTTCACACCTCTACTTTACCTGTGTGGGACCAATCCTTGGAATTGCTGAGTGGGTCGGGCTTCACTCCAGAGGACTTAGTCCCAGTCTGAAGTTGGCCATTGTCCGAACGTTTCTGGACACATGCCGATCTCAAAAAAACAAGATCTCCATTATTTGGTAAACATTTTTGACACAACTCCAACCAACGTTACAAAGTTCAAGGTAGTACAAACCCAGGTTTATAAGTTTCTATCATTTTATACATTCAACAGCAATATAGACTGATGCGTTCTACATATGTTGCATCCAATTTTAGCTAAGCATCTTCAAAATTTCACTGGAACTACGACCCGTTGATCGCAATTTCAAACACATGTTCGGCCCGATCTTTTGCCAAAGGTAAAAAAAAGGAAGGTAAAATACTTATTTTTTACCATTTACTATTTGGTTAAAGAACGGCCGTTGTGGTTGTACGGCAGACTCCCACGTGCCCACTTGATGATACCGCTGCTGGCGAGAAGGAATCCGAGGGCGTGGCCGACGATGGCCGCGATGAGGATGCCGACATTGAAGGACATAACGGCGAGCATGACGAGGTAAGCGAGACCCATCCGCGTCCCATGGATGCCAGTCAGGAGGAGGCCGGTGGAGGTCCGGCGGTCACTGGTGGCAGTGGCGGACCTGGAGATGTGGCGAGACAGGGAGGAGAGGGCCTCGAGGAGGGCGGAAATTGCTAGGACGAAGAGGAGGGCGAGGATGTACATGCCGAGACCCCGATCCCCGGGCCATCCGGAGAAGAGGATCTGAACGTGGGTTCCCCAGAAGAAGGTCATGCTCATGCCCATCATCCCACCTCCGTCCATGGGAGGCATGCCGCCGGCGCCGGGCATGGCTGATGATGGGGGTGGGGCCATCATGCCCATCCCATCAGCAACGCCTCCTCCTGCCATCACCATGTTTTGCACTAGCCTTTTGCGCTGCCTCCGATATATGGGATCCATGATTCCATTTTATAAGGATATAGGCCGTAGCAGAAGATCGATGTCAAGGAAGGGAGTGAGGTAAGGGAGATACCTGCGGCGTTCAATCACCGGTGGTGAGACAGGGACGGGGAACGGACTGAAATGAACGATGTAGACGAAGAACGTTTTGTTTGGCGTACGATTTTTGTTCCAACCTCCTTAAAGCCCAACCTCCTTAAAAGCCTCTCTCTCTCTCTCTCTCTCTCTCTCTCTCTCCTCTCTCTCTCTCTCTCTCTCTCTCTCTCTCTCTCTCTCTCTCTCTCTCTCTCTCTCTCTCTCTCTCTCTCTCTCTCTCTCTCTCTCTCTCTCTCTCTCTCTCTCTCTCTCTCTCTCTCTCTCTCTCTCTCTCTCCTCTCTCTCTCTCTCTCTCTCTCTCTCTCTCTCTCTCTCTCTCTCTCTCTCTCTCTCTCTCTCTCCTCTCTCTCTCTCTCTCTCTCTCTCTCTCTCTCTCTCTCTCTCTCTCCTATGGACATTTCAATAGCTTTTGGTCAGTTCACCATGATAAATAGTATGAAATAACATACATGTCCCTGAAATGGGACCAATGAGTAGAGGTGTGCAAGATCCAAACCAAACCGATCAAACCAAACCAAACCAAGCTGACCAATTTTGATCGGTTTGGACACACTCAATGGATCAGATCGGACTGGATTTTTAAAAAAACCGACATGATTGGATCGGTTGACGGATTTGTAAATTCAAAACCGATCTAAATCGAACCGAACCGACATATGTATGAACATATAATATTTTATTAAATATATCATATGTCATCATATACCCTTGCCACCAACAACCATTGCAATACTGTAGGATGACTCAAAATCAGTTAAAATCTTATTTAGGCCTAATGGTTTGATAACAATTATTATTTTTTAAGTATGAACTAAGTCCTAATAGAAGGGGGGGAGAACCCAATAAGAATATGGTCCAAAGTCTAAACCGACCATCCAATCCAAACCAAACTGACTTTAATTGGATTGGATTCTAATCTTAGTTCGGTTTGGATCGGATTGAAAATCCTTAAAGCCGACCAAGGTTGAATCGGTTTGGGTTTTGCCTAAATAGGTCAGTTTCAAACTGATGCAGACCCCTACCAATGAGAGAGAGAAGATAATTCTCCTACCTCAAGCTAGGATGGAAAAAATTTCAGCACATCCTGCGGACCATACAACCGCGGGGCCATTACGTTCAAGAAACATGGGGTATCGGCCCCAGCACACGGGGGTAGAGGCCCCCAGCACTCAGAGCATGCTGACAAACGTCCTAGGAGCATTGGCCCCGTGGTTATATGATAAATCCAACTGACACGTTATGCAGTTGTGGGGGTAAGGACAACGGGAAGGCTAAGTTGGTTTTAAACCCTACAAATGCCCCCCTATAGTTTGAAGGACATATCATTTTCACCCCTCTCAAGTGGGTGTCTGTGCAAGACTATAGGAGGGTATGTGTAGGGTTTTCAACAGGGGGGGCATTGTTAATCGATCAAACTACGGAGGGGCCTACGTGGGAAAATAATCAAATTGTATGATTGGTATGACACCGCGCATGAAGTATATGCTTGTGGGCATCGAAATTAGCCCATGGCTCGAACCCGGCCCGCATGCAAACTTGGCCCGCACACAACAACCCACATGCAAAACTTGGCCCACACAACGGCCTACATGCGAAACTTGATCCACACACAACGGCCCGCATGCGAAACTTGGCCTGCACACAATAGTCCGCATGCGAAACTGGGCCCACAAACAACGGCATGTGCATGAGACTCGGGTTACATGCTTCAGATCGCAAAGAAAAGACCCGGACATGACTCAAGTACGGGGCACCCATGCGAGTGCACCCACCGGACCCACAACTCAGCCAAAAGGGGGGCCCACTGACCCCCTTCTCAAAAATCATGCCCTTCCCATGAAGGGGTGTGGCCGGCCAACAAAGGGGCCGGGTAGGGCCCACCGGTCCCCTCTTTTGGAAAATTATGCCCCCTCCCCAAGGGGAGGTGTGGCCGACCATAAGGGAAAAGAAAAAAAAGAAAATAAAAGAAAAGGAAAGGAAAGAGACATCACCATGCACGAGGGAGGTAGCCCGAATGTCTACGCCTACCGTGGATCAGTGTCGATCCCTCGATCCAACGGACAAGAAACGAAGTCATGTCGCCATCGATTTGAATGTACGAAGATGACTCATATCTCAAAAGATTGAGCCATATCTTGCCCATAACCATCCCGACAAATAAGGAAAGAAATCAAGATTGTTTCCCCCAAAAGAGGGAATAATATCTTGATGGTTATAGGGAGAGATATTGAAAAGATGCACTAAATCTCAGCCATATCTCTCCCTTCCCCTCCCCTTTGCCTATAAATAGATGGAGTGGAGGAAGGCATCAACAGTCAGAAGTCAGAAGACGAAAACAAGGAGATGCCAAGGCTCTACAAAGGAAGAGACTCACTTTCAATGATCCAAGGCTTCACGAGGCTTGGGCAAGCGCGTCCTACAAGAACACTTAGCTCATAAAAGTCCTCATCAACATAAAGACCTTGCAAATGAAGATCAAAGCTTCGACTCCTTCCACGAAGAAGAAAGCTTGGAGAAGAAGGCCCAGAGTCGGCATCACCCCGTTGTCTCCAATCATCTTCAACTTCGAAGATGCCAAAAGCAAAGGCCAGGGAAGAAGATCAAAGCGGGGGCCACACTCGTCGTCTTCAACAAACATCCGCTCTATTCACAAAGAAGAAAGCTTGGAGAATGATACTCGAAGCGACGCTATACCCGTTGCCTTCAAAAGAAGCCTTCGACTCCAAAAATTCCAAAGAAGCTCGAAGGAGGAGAGAAGCCAAAGCCGACACTACACCCGTCGCACAAAGATCGGTACTACATCTATCATCTTCAAAAGACGCCTTCAACTCCGAAAACGCCAAAGAATCCCAGAGGAGGAGAGAAGTCAAAGCCGACGCCACAACCGTCGCATGGAGATTGGTATTATACCCGCCGTCTTCATCAACAAAATCCGACGCTATACCCATCACACGAAAATCGGTGCTAAACCCACCATCTTAATCAACAAAAGCCGACGCTATAACCGTCGCACAGAGATCAGTGTTATACCCGCCATCTTCATCAATAAAAATCGATGCTATACCCGTCGCACGGAGATCGGTGCTACACCCGCCGTCTTCAAAAGAAGCCTTCAACTCCGATCATGCCATAGAAGCCCGGAGAAGAAGAGAAGTAAAGTCGATGCCACAACCATCATTGCCAAAGTTCACCCTTACAAAGCCGGAAGAATAAAGTGTTGGAATTAAATCCTATTATCAGAGTCACAGCGGAAGCAAAAGATAGATCCGAAGATCTCATGGTGTATGTTTCATTACAATTAATTCTACAAAACAATCTATATGCAAATCTATGATCTTAGCATATGTACGAACACCCTAGAGGCATACTGATCTACGGAAGACATGCATGCATCTAGTTAGGTGTTTAAAATCATCATACCTTGTGGATCTATGATCCGAAAAGAACGGAATGGTGATGAACCGCACGTGAATTGTAAGGGAAGCTGTCGGATAGCACCTTGTCCTTTGCGAATGGAGGAATCCTCGAAGTCTTATCTCTGAGTGCAAGGACTACGAGCTGATGGAGAAATTCATTGCGAAGACGATGGCAAACCGCGAGATCTCCTTCTTCTCTTTCTCTCTTCTTTCTTCTCCTTCCTTCCTCCTTCTTCTTCCTTCTTCTTCCTCTTTCTTCCTTGGCCGAAACCACAAAGAGGGATAGGAGAGAAGGGAGTTCGGGTTTTAGGAGAGGGAGGCACTTAGGGCTGGCCCCTCTCTCTAATCCTCATATAGGGCCAGTCCCCAAGTGCTTTACGCAAGCTAGGGCCGGCCCCAAGGGGATAAGGATGAAGGGGGGTCAGTTTTAGGGTTTCTCCATGTCTATCGTGAATCTTGGACGAAAACGCCATTCACGAAAAGTGAAACACTGTAAGAGAGATTGAGTGAGGTGTGCTACTCAGAATCGAGTTCCGTTAGCGCCTATGAGCTTCTGAAATTACTCCGCTTATTTTAAGATCTATATTCAATATATTCTGAGCCATATTTAAATATTTACAAAAATACCCCTATGGCCCCTAATACATGTGAATTAGGTTCTTAAGGTCCGGGCTTGCGCTCCATCGTGCTACTTCACATCCAACGTATACAACCAGATCGGGGAACAATTACTATACGCAATAATATGGTGGAACCTTCAGGGTTCAAGATCTCTAGCTCCAACTGGATCCCTGATTAACTATTCTGGTGATACACCGAAAGTTCCGTTAATCAACCCTAATCCGATTAACCCGTATAGCCACCCAGAGTGCGATGCGAGTTGAACTCTAGTGATCC
Source organism: Chamaelirium japonicum (assembly GCA_947650365.1). Taxonomy (NCBI): domain Eukaryota; kingdom Viridiplantae; phylum Streptophyta; class Magnoliopsida; order Liliales; family Melanthiaceae; genus Chamaelirium; species Chamaelirium japonicum. The sequence goes on from OX393549.1 coordinate 130,458,854, forward strand.
TAAACTTAAGTTACTCCCTCATAATCCATAGTCCCTCCTATTACTGGTGCCATGATATGACTCGGGTGGTAGGGAGCACCGTCAGATCCCGATCGATCATCTGACTAGGATTTGATGACTTGTCATCTATAACACCACACACCTTCCGGTGCTATGCCTAGCATCTAGAACATCGTCAGTCATACCGATAACTACCAAGCCTGGGTTAATTGTGTGGACAGATTGACTCATCAAAATGCACCCATCCAACACTTGGATGTTGGATAACCTATAAGGATTGCATGCCACTCAAGTGCTAGCCGGGTAACCCAATGTACCATGGTATTGGACTATGAAAGGTCCGCATATGTTGGCACATCAAAGCACCACACAACTGGTTGGCCCAGTGTACATGGTCCTTCAGGGTCAAGGATATATTATCTATAGTAGTAAGACGGTTTATGCACCAAAGTCTTAATCACTGAACTGTGCAATGTCTTGGTTCCTGTTCAACACGATCATCGTGCTTAGTCAGGTGAATAGGAATCCCACGTTCCCGTGGTGGAGACCTCACCACATCCTCTACCTGCCTACTGCTTATTCTCGGTGAAGCGACCAGCATTACCAAAGCTGTGAACTGGTTCTAAGTCTACACAGAACTAGTCCACTGGGTCTCCCAAGTATGGATCCACCATGCACCTCAGTGGCCTACTGTGTTCCCTAGGGTTCTTTCTTATATGTGTATTAACATATACCAAAGTAGTATTATAATTAAAGCAATAACCAAAGTCATCTTTATTGATGTTAACATAGAAAATCCACGCTCAGGACACACGAACTACAATATAAAGAAGACTCAGAGATGTCGCCATTGTCATTCAAGGTAAAGATCAAGCCAAAGCAAATGCTAAAGCCAAGCAAATCAAGAGCTACACCCGCGCTAAATCCACACACATGTTGAAGCTAAGTAACTACGAAGGATCACGAGCAAACCAACACACTTTCTAGCTGATACAACACGAAGTCCGGAAGAACAAAAGCACCACAAGCCTCTACCCCTTCTACGTTCAAGCGTTATACACCAAATCAACGCCGGAGCCAGAAGCAAGAAGCAAAAGCCAAAGCCAGAGCCAGACGCAAAAAGCTAAAGCCAAAGCTAAAACTAAGTTAGGAACCAGAAGCCAAAAGCTAAAGCCAGAGAAAAACCAAAGTTACGCCCATGCTAAAGTTACGCACGTGCTAAAGCCAAGCAACGATGAAGGATCACGAGCAAAGTAATGCATTTTTTAACCGATACGATATGAAGTCTGAAAAAATGAAAACACCACAAGCCTCTACCCCTTCTACTTTCAATCACTAAACGCCAAAGCTACACCGACGCTAGAGCCACACTAAAGCAAAGCCAAAGCCAGACACCAGAAGCCAAAGCTGAAGGTGAAAGCCAGATCGATGCCATGAAACCGACAATCAAGGATGCTGAGGTCTAGCAAGATCCAAGGGAGACATTAAGATCGAGCAAATACTGTCGAAAGCCCCTTAGTCGAGAAAGTGCGAACCACGAAAGGGACAAAAACAAAGGGCAAAACCCTCGACCTCTCAAGAAACCCAAAACCTTGTAAAGACCTTTGTCCTGAGCAACCCCTCCAAAGCTCTTACATAAAGTAACATAAAGACGCATATCAAAGGGACCCTCCAGAGGATCTCTCTCATAATCTCCTGATTAAATTTTCACCGCACTCGGCTCACCACCCTCGAGCCCCCGGGTCCCGGCTTTGTAATCTTCGTGTGCACGCAATAAAGACAACCATAATCGTTTTTTCACACATACAGATTTCTGGCATGCTTAGGGGGACCATCCTCTCCTTTCAGCATTATGTTTGAAGGAGTTGCCTCAAGTTTCGCCATGATCGGGATGAACAATGATACGTTTGTTCTAAGCTTATCACCTATGATCGAGTCTCCGCTACTCCGACACGATGATCCAGAAAACCCAGAGGATGACGCTCCCCCGGTAGTACGTGTCTACACTCGACGTACTCGAACTCTTGCAGATGTCTTCATGGCAGAAACTATTGCCGAAGATGCTCACCAAAGCGCCGAAGAGGCATTGGTGTATGAAGAAATAAGCCTCGATCCTCAAATCTATTTCCAAAAATTTAGGAAGGACCAGCCCCAACCCCGAGCCCATTCAGATTCTCTAACGGGCCTTGTACCTCCTTTGCAGGGGGCAAACATCCATCATCAAGCAGAAACGAGTCGGCGCAACTATGTCAGGGATGCAAGCACGCAACACTGAGACGTCTTGCATCATCATCCTCCTCCAGCTCCAAGTCATGCAAATGGGTGAACAAATAGCGTAAATTACTCGGCTGATGGAGGAGAAGGACTATCACATCAACACTTTGTTTCAAAGGCTAAATGCAAGGGATGTTCTGGCAATCGATCAAATATCAACCCCTTCAGTGGCTACTCCAACGCTATTAACAATTCTCACTTTAGCGGAGGTCGTCTCTCTAGTACCAGTTCCGGTGCCTACACTACCACAGATAGCCATGACTATGATCTTACAACAAATATAGTCGTTAGTCACCGACATGGTACGCTTTCAAAGTGGTGGACTTCCTCCAATCATTGTTTCATACTCCAAGCCTTATACTGTGAGGATCCAGTAGATCGCTTCCCTACCATGTTTCAGCCACCAAAGTTCCAGCACTTCGACGGGAAGGGCAATCCAAGGCAACACATTGCCCACTTTGTCGAAACTTGCAACAATGCTAGCACATATGGTAACGAGATGATAAAGCAGTTCGTTCGCACCCTTAAAGGTAACATTTTTGACTTGTATATTGATCTTCTTTCAGGATCCATCGACAACTGGGACCAGATGGAAAGGGAGTTCCTTAATCGCTTCTACAGCACCTGGCAAATCATCAACATGATCGAGCTTGCCGCTATCAAGCAAAGAAAAGATGAGCCAGTGATTAACTACATCGACCGCTGGAGGAATCTTGCGCTAAACTCGCGGGATCGTCTGACTAAAGACTCGGCCATCAAGATATGTATCCAAGGCATGCACTGGGGCTTGCTTTACATCCTCAAAGGAATCAAGCCTCGATCCTTTGAAGACCTGGCTACTCGAGCTTATGACATGGAGCTCAGCTTAGCAAATCGTGGAGGGTGAAGATTTTTCGAAGGTGGAAAAGAAAGACGAACCGACAGCATCAAAGTACGTCAACATCGCCAACATCGCCTCAACTTCTAAACCGCTCAAGATCAGGGGCAAGCCGGACAAAGGCAAGGCCATCACAGCACCTTTACAGCCTCAAAGGGCCTAAAGAATGACTCTTGAGGAGCTTGAAGTAAAGGAGTATCCCTTTCTAAACTCAGAAGTCTCCTCTATGTTCGATCAGTTGATTACAAGAAAAGATGATCGAGCTCCCACCACAAAAAATACCGAAACAAACACATCAAGTCAATGATCCACTCTTCTACAAGTACCACCGGATGGTCAACCATCCCATCGAGAAGTGCTTCATCTTTAAAGAAAAGATCATGATGCTCACGCAAGCAAGGGATGATCGAGATCAACTCTGATGACATTATCACAGTAACATCAATTACCTTCGGCTTCTTCTCGTCAGCGCTGATTGCTCCATAACGCACTTTAGCAAGGCTACACATCGTTTGGTAAGGATCACCGGTGAGCTCCACGATCGATGCAGCCGACTCTAAGAAGACGAAGACGACATGCTCATGCACTACCCAGGGCCAAATCCTCACTGCCTTGGGGGTAGCTGCTTCTCGTGCAAACGCTCCCTCTTCCAAACAAAGCTACATCCCAGCAAATGCTCAAAACAAAAGATGAGCAAAGAGGCCCTGAAGTCAGCCTGCTAGGCCAAGTGTCAGGTAAATTCAACCTTTATGTCCTCTACTCCAAGGATTCTATAATTCTGACGAAAGAAATCAAGCCAACCGCTTAGGGATCAGAAGATGAATCGACAGAGCTTCCGGAAGAGAAAGTCATTCCAATCAAAGAAGAGTCTTTGGTCGCAGTACCAATTCTTTACCCTGGCGAGAAAGATCTTACTGATGAAAACGCATGGGCTATGGTGCCTCGAAGGAGAAGGCCATGACAATCAAGCGATAGGATAGCACGTCTGGCTAACCACGAGCAAGATTGGGTGATAAGAAAACTCCCTGAAAGAAAGACCTTCAAGGAAAAGAATGAAGCTCTAGAAAGAAAGGCATCCCAAGTGTCTCTAGCAAGTTTAGACAATCTTCTCCAGTAAACATGTCCAGATCCGGTGACACTCCAAGAGCTCTTTCTTGATCAAGACCTCAGGGTCTCCGGCTGCATGATGGAAGTTCACCAAGTACTCCAGGAAGACATTGAAGAAAGTGACGCCGATATCGAAAGCATGGAGAAGAGCATCATCACCGACGATAAGCTGTTCAATGTGGCCAAAGCACACCTTACTGATGCCAAGTTCTATCAGGCCAAAGATCTCGTTGCAGAAGCTCCTCTAGCAAAAGCTCCACGAGTCTAGAAATTCAAAACGATAGAGAGGAAAAAAATCCCTCTATCTGCAAAACCAGTACCATCTTTCAGCCAGACGATGCACGAAGGAAAAGAAGCGCTAATGTCAAGATGGAAAGTTCGTATCAACTTCAAATCAAGCTCGATATCGCATGTTCCATTTCCTGCTTAAGCTGCTTCAGTCCTACATCTCGATCCTTAGTGGTTCCGCAAGCGAGGACAATCACCTTCCACTTCAAAAAAAGAACCAATGTCACTATTCTCCAAGGCCAACTTCATCACTTTACAAGAGATGACGTTGCTGTTACATGGTATGTTGCACGCCTCAAGCTCAACCGAGTCTGCCGAGTACACCAGCTCCGAGCGACTCACAATCAAGCCAGAAAATACTCGGGGTTAAAACTCCACCGAGTGGATGTTCAAATCTAGCCACAACAAAGAAAGCATGGTGCACATGGATTCACTACCCTCAGCTGCGATACCACATCACCCGACGAAGACTCAAACTCGCCTCCTCCAAAGCGGCAAGCAAAATTCTTCCAAATCGCCGACGTATCGGCTCCAGTCAAACTCCAGCAATCATCAAAACTCCAGTCAAGAAGATCTTCACTTCTAATTACATTGAAGTGAAGAAGGCAGGCGACAACTGGGAACCAGTGACGACTTTGCCTACCAGCGGCAAGTCCCTCAAAATATACTATGTCTAGCGCAAGGTTACCCCCCTTTGTCCAAAAAAAAGGAAATAAATGAACTAAGTGCAACTTGATCCTTCTCAGTAGGGTATGTAGGCAACCTGAAAAGGTCTAGTCCAAACAAAAAAAAACCAACCAAACAATCTAGCATTCCAGAAGACAAGTCCAAAAACCAGATATATATTATTAAGTCATCGTCAAGCAAAAAGAAAGGATGTGAAACCACAAGTCCGGCCAGCAAATCAAAGATTATAAGAAAGAAAAGGAAAGGTAACATGGCTAGTAAATCAAGTCGAAGCCCTTGAGGCACTGGAGCAGCTCGCCTCCTGCAGCCTCCATACGCTGCAACTCTGAAGGTCAGGAGGCCGTCTGCTCCCGATGCGTCGTCAGCTCAACACATTACTTTGCAAGGTCTGCTCCGGAAGACTTCTCGATCCCCTCAGCTTTTTGAAATAATGCACGAGCAGCCTCCAGCTTCTTTCATGCCCGAACTAAGCTCGCGGTAGCAAGTGTATGCTACTCCTCCAGTCGACGCTCATCGTCTTCGGCCTTTGCCAATGCCAAGGAAGTGTCATCCTCCAGTGAAGCCCATTGGAAGCGATGAGCCTCGCTTTCTGCAAGAAAGACGCGCATGGGCTCCTCAAACAAGGTGCCATTTACCTGGAAAGCTGCCATCCTCAGACAAGGAGCCATCCACCTAGAGCCATCCACAAGGAGCTATCTATCATGGACACCTTTCAACAGGTAAAAATCAATTTGCTCCTGCTGGAAGCCATTAAGCAAATCCCTGCTTATGCAAAATTCCTTAAGGATATGTGCACTCATAAGCGCAGATCAAAATCATTTGTGTCTAAAAAGATCCTCCTTACAGAGCAAGTCAGCTCGCTCTTCATGAAAGACACGCCCCCTAAACTCAAGGATTAGGGCCAGTGTCAACTTACTGCCCTATTCCGTTTACGAGAAACTCGAATTAAAAGAGCTGCAACCAATAATCGTTACCTTGCAGCTAGCCGAACCTTTTGTTAAAATACTCCGAGGAATCATTGAAGATGTTTTAATCAAGGTAGATAAATTCTACTTCCCGGTGGACTTTTTAGTTCTTGATATGGAACCTGTCAGGAATCCCTCTCGTCAAATCTCAGTCATTCTCGACCGTCCCTTCCTTGCGACAACAAAAGCCTGCATTAATTGTCATAGTGGAGTTATGGACGTATCTTTTAGAAATATGAGGGTAAAACTTAATGTTTTCAACTCAGCTAACCAGGGTCCCCAAGATATTGAATGCTACCAAGTCAACCTCCTCGATGAATTAGTTGAAGAATCACTACTTTATATCCTTGCCAAAGATCCCCTGGAAGCTTGCCTATCTCACTTTGGCAATCTTAGCCTCTGTCTGAAGGGCAATGTGGGGGAAATAATTGCATCCTTGGACTCCACAAACTCACTGTATAGCCCCCAATGGAGAGCCAAATTCGAAAAACTCCCAATACCTTCTGGCAACACCTACCTACCATCAATTATATGGCCCCCAACTCTAGAACTTAAATAACTTTCCACGACCCTTAAATACATCTTCTTAGGGTTTGGCGATTCCCTCCCAATCATCATCGTATCTAACTTACAGAAAGATCAAGAAGACCGCCTTGTGGACCTCTTAAGAAAGCACAGAAAGGCGATCGGATGGTCAGTAGCTGATCTCAAGAGAACCAACCCTTCTATTTGTATGCACCACATTCACCTAGAAGAAGAATCCAAGCCCGTGCATGAAGCACAGCGACGGTTGAATCCTAACAAGAAAGAGGTCGTGCTGAAGGACGTAAAAAAATTACTCGATGCCGGAATCATCTACCCTATCTCTAATAGTAAATGGGTAAGCCCAACGCAAGTGGTTCCTAAGAAATCAGGGATCACAATTGTGAAAAATCCTCAAGACAAACTTGTACCCACAAGGACCACAACTGGATGGCGAGTATGCATTGATTATCGAAAACTCAATGCCACAACTCGTAAAGATTATTTTCCACTCTCATTTCTCGATCAAATCTTAGAACGGGTTGCAGGACAACAGTACTACTGCTTTCTTGATGGTTACTCGGGATAGAACTAAATACTTGTGTTCCCATATGACCAGGAGAAGACTACTTTCACATGCCTTTTTGGTACCTTCGCATATAGATGAATGCCATTTCGACTCTGCAATGCACCCATAACTTTTCAAAGATGCATGTTGTCTATCTTCTCAGATATAACAGAGAAATTCCTTAAAGTTTTCATGGACGACTTTTCTGTCTTTGGACCATCCTTCGACCAGTGCCTTGGCAACTTAGATCTGGTAGTTCAATGTTGTGAGGAGACAAACCTCGTGCTCAGCTAGGAGAAAAGCCATTTCATGGTTCAAGAAGTTATCATTCTTGGACACATTGTCTCTCAAAGAGGTATTGAAGTAGACAAGGCTAAAATCGATCTGATTGCAACACTGCCACCGCTACAGATGGTGAGACAGATTTGAGCCTTTCTGGGGCATGCTAGATTTTATAGACGATTTATTAAAGACTTCAGCAAGGTGGCACAACCAATGTGCAACCTACTCACCAAAGACGTACCTTTCAACTTTGATACAATTTACCTAGGAGTTTTTGAAAAACTTTGATCTGCCCTATCCAGTGCACCGATACTAATTTCACCAGACTGGTCGCAGCCATTCGAGATTATGTGTGACGCTTCCGATTATGCCATTGGTGCTGTCTTAGGTCAAAAGACGGGTCGAGCATCCAACGTCATCTATTATGCAAGTAAGATCCTCCAAGGAGCATAACTAAACTATACCACTACAGAAAATGAATTCCTAGCTGTAGTGTTTGCTCTCGATAAATTTAGATCCTACTTTTTACGATCTAAAGTCATTGTCTTTTTAGACCACGCTGCTCTGCGATACCTCCTCAATAAGAAAGAAGCCAAGCCTCGGCTGATTCGATGAGTTCTATTACTCTAGGAGTTTGATTACGAAATCAAAGACCGGAAAGGGTACTGAAAATGTTGTGGCAGATCACTTGTCACGTATCATACCAGAAACTCTAATCGACACCACTCCCATCAATGACTCGTTCCCCAACGAGCAATTGTTCAAAGTTTCAGGAACCCAACCTTGGTTCACTCACATCGTAAACTATATCGTCATAGGAAAAATCCCATCTCACTAGACCAAAAGAGAACGAGACCGGTTCTTCTCCCAGGTCTGATACTTCTTTTGGGATGATCCTTAATTATTCAAATTTTGTCCTGATCTAATGATCCGTCGATGTGTGCCTAAGAGCGAACATCATAGTATTCTTGACTTTTGCCACTCTCAAGCATGTGGAGGACATTTTGGTGGCAAGAAGACCGCAAGCAAGGTCTTACAAAGCGGTTTTTACTGGCCGACCCTCTTTAGAGATGTCCACCAGTTTTGTAAATTGTGCGACCGATGTCAGTGAATGGGTACAATCTTCCGCCAAAATATGAAGCCTCTTAACCCAATTCTCATCATTGAAATATTTGATGTATAGGGCATCGACTTCATGGGGACATTCCCACCATTGTTATGTTTCACCTATATCCTTGTAGCTGTGGACTACGTTTCTAAATGGGTGGAAGTGGCCGCCACGAAAACTAACGTCCATAAAGTGGTTGTCCAATTTCTTAAAGATCAAATCTTCACTCGTTTTGGCATTGCACGAACAATTATTAGCGATGGTGGAAGTTATTTCTGTAATAGAGCATTCAAATCTCTTGTTCGTAAATATAACATTACGTACAAAGTAGCCACCCCATATCATCCTCAGACAAGTGGCCAGGTTGAAGTGTCCAATCGAGAGATCAAACGAATTCTCGAGAAGTCAGTCCGTCCAGACCGTAAGGACTGGTCTACAAGGTTGAATGATGCCCTTTGGGCTTATCGCACCATGTTTAAAACACCAATTGGCATGTCACCATATAGATTGATCTTCGACAAGGCCTTCCACTTGCCTGTTGAGCTTGAACATCGTGCTCTTTGGGCCATCAAATCCTTCAATTTCGATATGAAGAAGGCCAAAGATCAATATAAACTTCAACTAAACGAGTTGGAAGAGCTACGACATGAATCATACGAGAACGCCAAACTGTACAAGGAGCGAACGAAAGCCCTTCACGACAAGTTAATAGTGCGTAAGACGTTCACGCCAGGTCAAAAGGCATGGCTCTTCAACTCCAGGATGAAAATGTTCTCTGGCAAACTCCGCTCTCGATGGGATGGGCCTTACACTGTCATTTCCGCATCCACCTTCGGTGCAGTGGAGATCCAAGACCCAAAGAACTACCACATGTTCAAAGTCAACGGCCAACTTCTGAAGCTGATGGTGGAACACATCAACGAACCTGTCATTTTCGAATATGTAGACCTAGCATGCCTCGTTTACCTTGATTAACCTGCTCGACCGAGTCGAGCTGGCGCTGGTCAACTTAGCACTTCTCGGGAGGCAACCCGAGTCCTAATTTTATTTTTGCTTTAGGTCCCTCACTTGTTAATTATCTCATTCTCCTACTAGTCCAATAGAAATTCAAAACTCAAATTTGAATTTCAAATTTTGAATTTTCATTTAAACATAACCCCCAACTTCCACAGCTATCAAACCATTAACCCTCCATTAATCCCACTTATTACCTACCATAACTACTAACCCCCAACCGCCCGAGCAGTGCCCATAGCAGCTGACACACAAGGATCCGATCGATCAGCTGCGAGGCCTGATAGATTGGAAGACTGCGGAAGCCGATCCATCGGTGCCTATTTAACCGACCCCTATTATCTCTTCACCACACCATTCACGTTCTTCAAAATTTTAAAAAACACCCACCCAAAATCCCAACCCTCAATCTTTGATCCGATGGCTCCGCGAAAGCGCCAGCACGCCTCATCGTCTTTCGGCAACGTCTTGCCCTACGCCAACCGCGACCACTCCTTCGAAGTCGCTATAGTCACCAACGACTATCGCAACTGCCCGAAGATGACTTTCGCCTTCCACTACCTTCGCCGAGCCTAGATGACGGCACTCCTCATGCCCACCGCGTACCCACGCTCGTTCGACAATTCTACGAGAATCAGAAGAAGGAGGGCGTTGTCGACGAGCAAACCGATCGAACGGACACTGTCTATCGCACTTCGATAGACGGGATCGCCATCACCTTCAACGAGGCTATGCTCACAGCCACCCTCAACCTTCGATTCGAGAAACCACCGGAGTTTGAATATAACGAGCTCCCTCCGACAACGATTGAAGCACTACTCGCCTCCCTCAACCCTGCCTCCCTGCCACAGGGAGTGATTCAGCGAGCTCAACTACCGGAGCGACTCTGGTTTCTCGACAACGTCTTCTTTGCCAACCTCTACCCTTTCCTCCACACCCAAGAGCGACATCCCTCGTTCCTCAAACTATTGTATGCTGCCCACAACAACTGGTGGTTCCGCCCCTCCAAATACATACTCAAGGGGATGGAATATACCACCGACGAGACATGGAAATAGTTGCTTGTCGGGGCGGCACTCTCCTACCACTACCCGCTTTACATCACCGCTACGCAGCTGGTTTTCACTTTCGGGCCAACGAACCGTTCATTCACGGCCTAAAGACTTTCAAAGTCTCGGCCTAGAAGCGGAGCTTCAAGATATGCATCAAAGCACACTATCGACCACCCCCGGTCGAGCACGTGACCCGAGCCGAGTTTAGGGAACTCATGGCAGAGATTACTCAGATGCGCCGCCTTCAAGAGGCTATGATACGAGCCTAGTTCCCAAATCAGGCTGAGCAGATGATTGCCGCCGCCTACCAGCTTTCAGTAGATCCGGCCCCTACTCCCGGCCCTGACGCAGCCCCTGGACCAGTCCTGATCGATTCCGACGATGACGAATCTGGAGAAGAGGACAGCGACCCAGACTTCGTCGACGACGATTAGTGCAATTTTATCGTTTGCTCTTTCGGCACCTGCGAGTGTCCGTATCTTATTTTCTGCAATTTCATTTCCAAGCCTGTAATCATCATTTTCTAATGAGATATCGGCTTTTAAAAAAAAGAAAGGGTATATATTGTTTATTGTTAAATCCATAGTCCATTTATATATATTTAACTAAAAATATAACATTCAATATATGCCAATATATATTATAATTAATATATATGGGTATATTTGGCTTTTATAACATTGGTTATATATATATATATATATATATATATATATAGGGTCAGGTTCAGTGGACACTGTTTTAGCACTCAATTTTTGACACCAATTTTCAAACCATTAGATAGAGATTTCAGGATTTCTTGATTTTTTGTGAGCATAATCATCTTGTCTTAAATAAGACATCTACAAAAAATCAGCACATTGTAAAGCCTCTAGACTTATTAAATGTGCTCTTTAAATTAACGATTAAAATGGACGGTTGAAAGCCTTTTAGTTTTGATGTACTTGGAGGCTTTAGAATGTGCTGATTTTTTGTGGACGTGCTATCTAAGTCAAGGTGATTATACTCACAACAAATCAAGAAATTCTGAAACCTCTATCTAGCTGATTTGAAAATCGGTGTAAAAATTTAAGTGCAAAAACAGTGTCCATTGAACCTGACCCATATATATATATATATATATATATATATATATATATATATATATATATATATATATATATATATATATATATATATATATATATATATATGGGAAAGGGTAGCCTACTCCATGGAGTAGGAAACTTACCTACTCCATGGGTTATATAGACGCCACATGGCACTTTTTAATTAGATTTTTTATTCATGTATGGTCAATCTAATATGGATATATTAGGATTATGAAAAAAAATCCGAAGAAAAAAATTTAAACCAACTCGATCAAGTTGAAACAAATTTAACGGTAAACTGTGTATCGTAAAAACATATTTTTTGTGGATGCTAAAAATGCCACTTGGCATATGTTTTTCTCAAAAAAAAATTCTTGATAATTGTTGGGAGGGGTGAACCTAACTTGACCAAGTCTTAACTTCCATCAAAAAGTGCAACACGGCATCCATTTAACCTATGGAGTAGGTAAGTTTCCTACTCCATGGAGTAGGCTACCCTTTCCCTATATATATATACTAGTAAAAACCCCGTGCCCAAGGTCACGGAAAAGATTTCTAGGACGACAAAAATATTTCGAGGGCGGGGATAATTTTTAGAGGGTGACGACAACATTTTGGGGGCGGCAAAAGATTTTGAGGGCGTGAAACCTGTAAATCCCCGTGCCCAAGGACACGAAAAAGATTTCAAGGGCGACGGAAACATTTTGATGACGGTGATAATATTTAGAGGGTGATGGCAATATTTTGAGGGAGACAATGATAGTTCATGGGCAACGATATTATTTTGATAGGGGGGAGGGGGGGTCATACACGAAAAAGATTTCGAGGACGACGAAAATATTTCGAGGACGACGAAAATATTTCGAGGGCGGTGATAATTTTTAGAGGGTGGCGGCAATATTTTGAGGGCGGCAATAATTATTTCAAGGACGAAAATTATTTCAAAAAAGGTGACTTATTTCGAAGGTGACAATAAAAAGATTTCGAGTGCGATGGAAACATTTTGAGAACGGTAATAATATTTAGAGGGTGGCAGCACCCGAAACCCCATGCACGCATGCATAATTGCAGCCATCCATATCCGTGTCTGTCAGCACTGCAATGGGACGCATTCGGTGGCAATCAATTCCATTTCTAGTTTCATGCAAAGTTCTGAATTCAAGGACTTACGTCCGGAGGAGGGAGGAGGCTTTACACCCCAGTGATTGTGCAAAATAAGCAAAATCAGCATATTTGCTGATTTTTTGAAAAATCAGCAAGAAAAAAATCATCAAATTTGCAAAAGATATGATTTTTTAAATTTTTTAGGAATTGCTAAAATAAAAAAAATAAAAGGCGCAAAAACCCCCCTCCAGTGATTGTGCAAAATAAGCAAAATCAGCATATTTGCTGATTTTTTGAAAAATCAGCAATGAAAAAATCATCAAATTTGCAAAAGATATGATTTTTTAAAATTTTAAGAAATTATTAAAATAAAAAAAAGAAAAGACGCAAAACCCCCCCCTCCACATGTGCTCCCAAAGCGACATCCTCTTCGGCTGATTTTTTTTACAAAATCCGCAAGAAAAAAAAAGAGCAAATTTGTTAAAGATACGATTTTTCAATAATTTTAGGAATTGTCAAAAGAAAAAAAAAAAGACGCCAAAACCCCCCTTCCACATGTGCTCCCAAAGTGACATCTGAGGTCGGCATCATCAATCTCACAAATTTTACTTTTGGAGAAATATAATCCCGTAGTTAGAAATATGATCAATTTAAATAATTTGCGAATAGTGTATGCAGAGGCTAATGGAGCAAGGAAAGGTTGCCCGGAAGCAATGTACAATCCCATCATTTTTTAAGAAAAAAAAGATGCAAAAAGTCGAAGGACTTCGTAGTCTTTTGCGCGTACTGCATATGACTAAATCATATGCACACCTATCATACAAATTGAATTAAAAACACAAAGACAAATCTGAAAATACAATATAAAAAATGATAAAATATCAATTTACTTTCTAAGCAAGTCTACTTTAGAAAATAATAGGACTCATGTAGGTTGTTATCCTAGTACTTGAATATCATAAAAGGGAGAAAAAAAAAAAGTTCGGCCATGAGAAAAAAAAGAACAGTCAGGTTGGTTCAATTCCCTTTTTAGTTTTCATGCAAAGTTCTTGATTCGATGAAAAAATTTAGCAAAATAAGCAAAATCAGCATATTTGCTGATTTTTTGAAAAATCAGCAAGGAAAAAATCATCAAATTTGCTAAAGATACGATTTTTAAAAATTTTTACGAATTGCTGAAAGAAAAAAGAAAAAGACACAAAAACCCCCGTAGCCTCCACATGTGCTCCCAAATCGACATCCTCCTCGGCTGATTTTTTTGCAAAATCAGCAAGAAAAAAAAGAGCAAATTTGTTAAAGATATGTTTTTTTTATATTTTTAGCAACTGCTAAAAGAAAAAAAAGGAAAAGACGCAAAAACCCCCCTTTTTTCTGCTCCTACTCTCGCCAAAACCACATGCATTAGAAAAACCACATGCATTAGAAAACCCTGATTGGATCTGCTCCTACCCCCCAACTCTGGCATAACTCAAAGGGTTCTAACACATAATGAAACCTTTAGCCTCCCAACTTCAAACAAAACAAACCATGTTATTAGCATCAGTAAAAGATTCAATACCTTGCATTGGCCAACTCTCAAAGTTGGGCATCCCGGAACCACTGCAACGAATTGCACAACACCGATCTTCACAATTGATTCAAGATAAGCATTTAAATCACCAAAAAGTATGCTAATTTAATATGTGAAGGTTGAAAAAAAAAAATCTTTACTAATAAAAAAATTTAGTGATTTGTGATATTATGATCGGTGATATGTGATCAGTCATCCCGTTCAAAAAAAAAAGTGATTTGAAACCCAGGCAGGGATAGAAATTAGCAAGTCTAAAAAAAAAACTTTTGAGCTCACAATTTAGAAATAGAAATCCGGGATTTGAAACCCGATTGTTCATTAAAAAATCTCACCACTGAAACCCGAAATGGCGTAAAACTGAAGGGATAAATTAAAATACCAAAATTGCCCTTTTTTTCCACCATTTGAAATGGCGTAAACTCCCTATATTAGTTTTAGGATTTAGGGTTAGGGTTTAGGGTTAGGGTTTTAGGTTTTAGGGTTAGGGTTAGGGTTAGGGTTAGGGATTAGGTTTAGGGTTTAGGGGTTAGGGTTAGGGTTTAGGTTTAGGGTTAGGGTTTGACGGTTTAGGTTTAGGGGTGTAAGGTTAGGGTTTAGGTTAAAAAAAAATATTTTTTAACTTCGTCAATGTAACATCCTAATCCCTAAACCCTAACCCCTAAACCCTAAAACCCTAAACCTAACACCTAAACCCCTAAAACCTAAACCCTAACCCTACAATCTAAAACCTAAATCCTAAAACCTAAAAACCTAACCCTAAAACCTAACCCTAAATCCTAAAACTAATATAGGAAATTTACGCCATTTGAAATGGCGTAAATTCCCCAAATTAGTTTTATGGTTAGGGTTTAGGGTTTTATGGTTAGGATTTTAGGTTTTTGGATTTAGGGTTTAGGGTTTAGGTTTTAGCTTTAGGGTTTAGGGTTTAGGGTTAGGGTTTAGGGTTTTAGAGCAGTGACAATATTATCTGGAAGGTCCTATAGTTTGAGGGTGGCAAAGCACATTCGGTAGGAGACGGGCAAATACGTCGGCGATGCCCATATTCGTCCACGGCATCCATTTTCAGCGGGACAATCACATAAGATTTAATTTCTTGATTGGATGCACCAACATAAACCGAATTGACCCAAAACCAAATTACTGCCGAATTCGAACTTTGTTACTATGATCAAGCTCTGTGCCGGACTCAAGATTAGGGTGGAGGCACTCGAGCTTCCCAAATATTTAAAAAAAAAAAATTAATGAGATAATATGAGGGAGTTTCAAATACAACATGGTTGATAGTGAGAAGGGATGAAAATGAACCAAAAAATGCTAAAACTGATAAGAACAACTTGACACACCCAATTATATGGTCTCAGGCAGCATTGGTGGGCCATTATCTAAAGGTTTTCTAGAACTGACTTGCGATTGGCTTCACTTATCTACTGCTCCATCGGCTTACTCTTTCCATTTTGTTCACGGATGAAAAAAATCAGCAAAATAATCCCTTGCCTCCAGCAAGGAGGCAAGGGATGGTATTCTAGCAACTAAAAGAAGGAAACTTTACTTACTTTCCAGTAGGCAGTCTGAGAGAAGCAACTAAAAAAAAGTGATCATCAGCACCATGAGCAACAATGGGGATGGTATTGTAGTCCACAGATAATTCTGGCTCACTCACATTTCCCTCTCTTCCTGCTGAAATGCAGAGCCATTCCAGTCAAAAAAAAGAAAAAAAGAAGTAGGCAGAGAAGGAATGAAAAAATAAAAAAACAAAACCGCAAAAAAGAAACCGTAGACAGAGACGAAGCATGCTCCAAGCCGATCACCAAGAGCCGCTTTCAAATAAATTATAGCATGATCAACTAATGAAAAAGTGCTATCAAACCAAACATAATTCGTATATATTTGAGCATGATCAATGGATTAAGCAACATATCATTTTTGAATGAACAGTTCTTCGTTCTTACTTCAACAATCAAATCAAACAAAATCTATATAGCAACATAAATTATAGCATGATCAACTAACTTCCAACTGCATTCCTATAAATCCACACATCACATAAATAAAATAGCTAATCATGGCAAACAAATCCTGCGTTGGCTGTGGAAATCGTGCGACCAAGTTGGAGAAAGTGGCTGGCGGAGGAAAAAAAAAGAAAAAAAAAACAGCAGAGTGAGAAAGAGGGGAGATGAAAAGTAAAAATGAAGACAGCGATCTCACCTGCGGTTTGTCGGAGATCTGAACATGAGTTCTTCATTTCGATTTCTCCAAGTCGTCGAAATGGGATTCGCCGGCAAAAACCTCACATTGATGGATAAATTCAGAAATCTGAACATGAGTTCTTCGTGAGAGGGGCTCCGTGTGGTGGATCGCAGCTTCACAGAAAAAAAATAAATCATAGAACCTTAAACAATCGATCAGAAGAACCGAGAGAGAGAAGAGAGAGTACCTAACCGGCAAAAACCTCACATTGATGGATAAATTCAGAAATCTGAACATGAGTTCTTCGTGAGAGGGGCTCCGTGTGGTGGATCGCAGCTTCACAGAAAAAAAATAAATCGTAGAACCTTAAACAATCGATCAGACGAACCGAGAAAGAGAAGAGAGAGTACCTAAGACTGTGTCACACCTCCGGACGCCCATTGCGAGAACCTCCGGACGCCGAACAGCCCATTGTAGGGCAGTGGTCTACAGCTCCGGGAGCTCTGGGTCAGGAGGACGGATGAGATGTCAGGGGAAGAGAGAGAGAGAGGAGGAGAGGAGATTAGGGTTGAGAGGTGGGAAGAGATGAGATAGAGGCGATCGGGAGGGAGAGGGATCGGTGAGTGAGAGAGAGATCTGGAGGGAAATTGCTGGAGAGGGAGAGGGAGAGGGAGAGGGAGAGGGATCGGAGAGTGAGAGAGATCTGGCGAGGGATAGAGAGAGATGTCGAGAGAGAGAGCCGTTCGGTGGCTTCCGAGAGAGAGAGAACGGCACGGGGGGGGGGGGGCGTGGGGGGCGGCTTCCTAGAGAGAGAGAACGGCACAGGGGCGGGGGTCTCCGGGTTCCAAGAGAGAGAGGGAGGGCGTGGGGGGCGGCTTCCGAGAGAGAGAGAACGGCACAGGGGGACGGGGGTCTCCGATTTCCAAGAGAGAGAGGGAGGGCGTGGGGGGCGGCTTCCGAGAGAGAGAGAACGGCACAGGGGGCGGGTTTGTTAGGCAGGGTTAGGTAATGGACGGCTGTGATTGCATTCAGCATTTAAGAGGTTGAGTGGGATTCGGATAGAAAACGGACGGCGGGGTTAGATGGGCAGGGTTAGGCAATGGACGGCTGTGATTGAGTTGGGCATTTAAGAGATTGAGTGGGATTCGGATAGAAAACGGACGACGGTGATTTATCCCCCTCCTCTGCATAAATCTGAACCGTCGCTTTGTCTCAGTTCATTTGTCCCCCCCACAACCGTCGTCCCTTATTATATAGATATAGATATATATATATATATATATATATATATATATATATATATATATATATATATATATATATATATATATATATATATATATATATATATATATATAGGGGGTCAGGTTCAATGGACACTGTTTTTGCACTCAATTTTTTACACCGATTTTCAAACCATTTGATAGAGGTTTCAGAATTTCTTGATTTTTTGTGAGCATAATCATCTTGTCTTAGATAACACATCTACAAAAAATCAGCACATTCTAAAGCCTCTAGACTTATTAAATATGCTCTTCAAATTGACGATTAAAATGGACGGTCGATAAAGCCTTTTAGTTTTGATGTACTTGGAGGATTTAGAATGTTCTGATTTTTTGTGGATGTGCTATCTAGGATAAGGTGATTATACTCACAAAAAATCAAGAAATTCTGAAACCTCTATCTAATGTTTTGAAAATCGGTGTAAAAAATTGAGTGCAAAAGCAGTGTCCATTGAATATATATATATATATATATATATATATATATATATATATATATATATATATATATATATATATATATATATATATAGTCAGGATTTAATTATAATTCTAGTAATTAGATCCAGATCTAATAATAATTAAATTATATAATATAATATTTTGAATACATATATATATATTAAGCATAATATATATATGTATCATATTATATTATGATGTATATTAAGTGAAAGTTCGGATTTAATTAAATTTTATCCTAACCCTACATGCAGTCAGCGAAGCCATAATGACTTCTATACGGCCGATCGATCGGGCGTGCAGAAATCTTTATCCTGTGCCTGCAGGACCACGGACTTCATCAACTATTTAACCAAACCCATGCCACCGAATTTCCCTTAACTCTTAAGCAACACCCACTCCAATTAAACCCTAGCCGTCATCACGGCATCCTTTCTTTTCCACGTCCGTCTTTGTGGCTGTCAAGTACGCCAAGCCCAACGACAACTAGGACGCCGAGCATGGAGGCAATTCAAACGTGGCCAACACATTATCTTCTTTCTCCCTCAAATCTCGGAACTAGGCTATCCTCGACAATGAACGAGCTCCACACGGACCTTCTGGCACTCGATGAGATGGCAATGCGAACAACAGATGATTAAAAGGTACCTGCAATTTCGATTGAAGGTCTAACTGATAACGTCATCCAGAAGCTATAAATTGTCCCTCATGAGTACTTCTCACGGATCCCTTACCGAAAGCCGACGGCACCACGATCAACAGAGCACTTCTGGACACGAGACTAGCTCTTCTGACCACCTGCTTTATCCATGGTATCGAATACATCCTTATGATCGATAGCAGAAGCCAAGATAGTTTGTCTCCTCACAACTGGTCAATCTACTTGAAATCAAACAATTTCCTCTAGAACGAAGCTACTCTGATGGATGGATTAAAGCCGGAGGAGAAATTCTAGTGTCTCACAAGTATGCATCAACATCCACATTGACCCCGACTATAAGGACGTGATTTGGTGCCATATCCTGCAACTAGAGAATTGTGAAATTCTCCTGGGACGCCCTTGGGAATACGATCGATGCACCACTCACGATGGCTGTGGGGGGAAATTTCCGAGCCGCCTTGATCGAGAATCCCACCCCCACAGCCTTGATTGAATTGGATTGTTTGTAGAGTTAGAGATTAGAAAGTTGAGAAGGAGAGAGATGACACACGGAGTTGTTGTCGAAGTTTGGTCTTACGACCTACGTCTCCGGGCGAGAGGTGCCACCTGGTTTCCACTATAGTAAATATAAAGGTGTGAAGCGTTCTCTCGACAGGCCGAGAGAAGCTTTTTACAGTGGGGGTTGCACGGAGCAACAAGAAAAGAAAAAGGATGGAGAGAAGTAAGCTATGGCTTTGAATCCTCTCTTCCTCTGATCGAATGACCAACCCCCTTCCTGGATGCCTTGGGGGTCCTTTTATAGCGTAGGCACGTGCCCGATTTGGCAGTGATGACGTGGCGATGATGACGTGGCACTGGTTCTGGGCCTCCTTGCTGGGCCCTTATTGGGCCGTTGTTCGGGCCCAATAAGGGGGAGGGCTTGACTCTACGAGCCTCGTAGAGTGCGCCCATGAGCCCGGGCGGGCTTACCCACTTGGGCCGTTGCGCGGGCCCATGCCGCTCTGATCCGGTCCGGTACAATTTTTGCACCCACAATGACCGCACCAACTCCTATACTTTCAAGTTCCAAGGATGAACAATAACACTCTACCCTTCTCGCGATCTGTGTAATTCGCAAGGAGTTAAGCTACCACACTAGCACGTCTCACCTTATTTAGAATTCAAACTTTAATTTTGTAACGTCTGGCTGAAGATGTAAAACTTAGCGCTCTTAGGATGTAACCTAGCTATGTTATTTCTACTGCACCTTTTCATTATGCATTGTTACTTTTTCTTGAATAAACGAATATTAATGAGAAATCCTATGATCCAAATAGCATGCAACAATATATATCTGTTTGCCTCTCTTCTACTAACAATTCAGGTACTCCAAATTTTAAGTTTGGGGGTGCTCAATCATCATAAACGAATACTCTTCCGTAGCAAAACAGGTAATATCTCTCCAAGAAATTATCTTATATCGCTGGTAAATTACTTGCATCTTGCACTTTTCCTTACTGAATTTAACACATTAAGGACAATGTGTATTTCAAGTTTGGGGGTGCGCATATTAGCGCATATGCAATATCTAGATATTATTAGTTCTTAGAAATAGACCTTTTAACAATAAATTGCTAAAAACCGAAAAACATCCTGATTTTTTCTTAATTCAATTTAATTGAGAAGTTTGACTCAGTAAATTGATTCGTGATTATACCCAACTACACATGCACTCTGTCTTATTTTCATCGGATGAACATTCAAAATTAACTTAAAAGCAATACTAAGATGAACTGATTGAATCCAAAATAGGAATGGACCAAGTTAGCATTTATATATCTATATATTTCTGCATATATATATATATATATATATATATATATATATATATATATATATATATATATATATATATATATATATATATATATATATATATATATATATATATATATATATATATATATATATATATATATATATAGAGGAATGGATGCTGCCTATCAAAGCAGCGTTTTTGCTGCTTTGAGACATTGTTTGACCATCCTAGAAGTTTTGGAATTTGATGAAATTTGGTGAGGGTGTTGTCTAGGGTAAGATGATCATCCTCACAAATTTTCATCAAATTCCAAAACTTCTAAGAGGGTCAAATGGTCGAAGCAAAATGCTGCAGATTTTAACAGCGACTGCAGACGACTGATTTTGCTTCGACCATTTGAACCCTCTAGAAGTTTTGGAATTTGATGAAAATTTGTGAGGATGATCATCTTACCCTAGACAACACCCTCACCAAATTTTATCAAATTCCAAAACTTCTAGGATGGTCAAACAATGTCTCAAAGCAGCAAAAAAATGCTGCTTTGATAGGCAGCATCCCATTCCTCATATATATATATACTAGTAAGAAACCCGGGCAATGCCCAGATGAGCTTGATGCACAGTCATTTGACACAAATAACATCACAACTGTTCGAAGAAGTATGAAATCTAAAGTGAGTATGATTCACTTGTTAGAGAGAGAGAGGGAGAGAGATTAACATCAAATGATAATTAAATGTCATTTAATGAGTGTTTTATTATTTTTATGGTAGGTTTTTAATAGGATTTAAACTGAGCCGTGTTTACACATGGAAGAATGATTATGGTTCTTTAAAAGACGTCCACGTGTCACAACATGGGAGAGAGGCTTCAGTTTTAGTATATAGTATAGATATATATATAGGGTCGGGATCGGCTGACCCAGCAAATTTTGACCCAGCAATAACCCAGCACCTTTTGATGAACCTAGAGGTTTTAGAATTTGATGAAAATTGGTAGGCATGCTCTCTATGGTATGTTGATCATCCTCACAAAAAATCAGCCCATTCTAAAACCTCTAGGTGCATCAAATGCGCACTTCAAATCAACGGTTTTACACTGTCAATTTTAACCATTGATTTGAAAAGCACCCTTTGATGCACCTAGAGATTTTAGAATGGGCTGATTTTTCGTGAGGATGATCAACATACCATAGACAACATCCCTACAAAAAATCAGCCCATTCTATAACCTCTAGGTGCATCGAAAGGTGCTGGGTTATTGCTGGGTCAAAATTTTGCTGGGTCATCCGATCCTGACCCATATATATATATATATAATATATATATATATATATATATAGTATATATATATATATATATATATATATATATATATATATATATATATATATAGAGAGAGAGAGAGAGAGAGAGAGAGAGAGAGAGAGAAAGAGAGAGGAATGATAAAATGCGGTGTGCGGTGTGTGCGGTGTCACACCGCAGCTGTCTGATACACCCGCTGCGTGTGTGCGATGTACACAGTGGTGCATCAGATGGCTGCGGTGCAACACCGCACACCGCATCCTAACACACCCCTATATATATATATATATATATATATATATATATATATATATATATATATATATATATATATATATATATATATATATATAGAGAGAGAGAGAGAGAGAGAGAGAGAGTAGTGATACATTGCGGCCGGTAACGTGCGGCACCCGCTTCGGGGGTATTTTCGGTATTTTTTTTGGGGGATTTATCACCCACCCTTGTATTGGACACACAAAAAATTTCAGCCCGATCCAAGACCTGTAGGCCGTCCAAATGTGTTGATCAAAATGGCGATAAAAATGAACGACCAATAAAAGATCAACACATTTGGACAGCCTACAGGTCTTGGATCGGGCTGAAATTTTTTGTGCGTCCAATCCAAGGGTGGGTGATCAATCCCCAAAAAAATACCAAAAATACCCCCGAAGGGGGTGGCCGCACGTTACCGGCCGCAATGTATCACTACTATATATATATATATATATATATATATATATATATATATATATATATATATATATATATATATATATATATATATATATATATATATATATATATATATATATATATATATATATATATATATATATATATAGAGAGAGAGAGAGAGAGAGAGAGAGAGAGAGTAGTGATACATTGCGGCTGGCTAACGTGCGGCCACCCACTTCGAGGGTTTTTCGGAATTTTTTTTTTTGGGGATTGATCACCCACCCTTGGATTGGACACACAAAAAATTTCAGCCCGATCGAAGACCTGTAGGCCGTCCAAATGTGTTGATCTTTTATTGGTCGTTCATTTTTTTTGCCATTTTGATCAACACATTTCGACTGCCTATAGGTCTTGGATCGGGCTGAAATTTTTTGTGTGTCCAATCCAAGGGTAGGTGATCAATCCCCAAAAAAAAAAAATCTAAAAATACCCCCGAAGGGGGTGCCGCGCGTTAAGCCCGTACGTTACCGACCGCAATGTATCACTACTCTCTCTCTCTCTCTCTCTCTATATATATATATATATATATATATATATATATATATATATATATATATATATATATATATATGAGACAGAGAGAGAAGTGATAGATTGCGGCCAGTAACGTGCGGCACCCCCTTTGGGGGTATTTTTGATTTTTTTTTTTTTGGGGATTGATCACCCACCCTTGGATTGGACACACAAAAATTTTCAGCCCGATCCAAGACCTGTAGGTCGTCTAAATGTGTTAATCAAAATAGCGATAAAAATGAACGACCGATAAAAGATCAACACAT